>VMDO01000802.1:0-30000 GCA_007922755.1 Pedetes capensis | reverse complement strand
CTTTCATCTTCTAACAAACATTATTCCTTCTTCAATGTGTTTTTAACACTACTTCTTCAAACGCCTTGTGAATACCTCGCAATCCTTTCTCGGTCCTTGATAGACATTTTGACTGTTGCCAGAAACTACCTTTGATGTGTTTCTGTAAAGAATAACACAGACTTTCCTGTTTGTCTCCAAGCTGCTGAACTGAAGCTTCAACCGCAAAGGACAAAAGATTCTGCATTGAGAAATACCTGCACATCCCCCAAACACAGACACCCACGGGGCACGCACACAGCCTAGGTGTTGTGAACCCAGAGTCAGCTTTCCGAGTTCGGTGATCTCCCATCCAAGTACTAACCAAGCCTGAGCCTGCTTAGCTTCTGAGATGTGATGGGATCAGATGCCACAGTGGTATGGCTGCAGGGAAATATTATGTAGGACATTGTTGTTGTTGTTGTTAGGTGCCGTTGAGTCGGTATCCGACTCATAGCGACCCTCATAGGGTTTTCAATGGCTGAGTGCTTCGGGATTGCCTTGGGAGTGGATTGCCAGGCCCTTCTCCCATTTTTGCGGTGCTGGGAATTGAACTCGGGACCTCAGAGACTGCAGCGCAGCGCTCTACCAACTGAGCCAAATCCCAGCCCATGTAGGACATACATATACTGAAAAACGATTTTATATTAGCTGAAATTCAGATTACAATGCATCCTGGTTTTGCATTTTTTTACATTATGGCAACTGTCAGTTAGTTAGTTAGCCACTAGTTAGCACCGGGCTTCTCTACCTGGCAAGGCACGCCGGATTCCCAAGCCTGTTGTCCCCTCTTGGTTGTCTTTGCATGATTTTTCTTGGTGCTCTTCCCCATTTCTGCTATTTGTGTCTCAAAATAGCCACAGTAATTATCAGATCACTGTTCCTCATCCCAGCACGGGCTGAGCCAGAGTGCCTCTGTGATTTCCCCACCAAACCTCTGAACCCATCAGAGGGCTGCGCATCTGTCTTTCTAAGTCAGCAGAAGGAAACACAGGAAGACGCACATGACCTCTAGGGAATTCTGGATGGCCCTTAGTCTATCACCACCTCCCGGGAAAACTTTGCATGGATTCGGCACGGCAAGACACCTCTGAAGACCAAAATGTCCCCCAAAACCAGGGCTCTAACAAACTCAAAATCAGGCTATTGAAAACAGAAAGAACTCATAGTCATCTCTTGCCTCCTACATTTTCTTACCAAAGGTAAGTTACTTCCCTTATTTTCACTTTTTCTTTTAGGTCCCACTTTCTGGCCCTGTGACCCACTGTTTCTCCTTTTTTGATCACCTGGGTAATTTTTGTTTTATTTTCCTACTACCTAAACTATTATTTATTTATTTATTTATTTATTTAAAAATTGATTTCACATGGTTTCGTTTTATTTTTTCTTTACATTGGATTCAGCAATAACATCCATGAAATCAGAATTTTGTGTATTTTTTGTTTTCCCTTTCTAATGCACAGCACATTAAAATCATAACTATTAATGTGTGTTCATGTCATTTAAAATTATCTTGCATATGTCTCTATGCATGGAACAAGTTGAGAAACGATGCTCTGGCATTCGGAACAGCGAACTTTTTCTGTAAAAGTCCAAACAGTAAATGTTTTAGGCTTTGTAGACCAAGAGGCAAAAATCAAGGGTGTTCTGTAATTATTTATATAACATGAGGAAAAGTAAATTTCTACGTTTTTCCCCAAAATCATTTAAAAATGTAAAAGCTGTTCTAGGTCATGGGGCATGTAAACACAGGTAGCAGGCTGAATTTGGCTCCTGGGACATAATTTCTCAGTCTTTGATTGAAATCACATATAGCAGAAGTTTATTTGAATTGTCTCAGAAATTTCTATAACAGCTAGTAGAAATAGGCTTATTCCAGCTACTTGCAAGCCTGGGGCAGGAGGATCACAAGATCAAAGCCTGTCTGGGGCAACTTAACAAGACTCTGTCTCAAAAAAATAATAAAAGCAAATGAAAAATGAAAAAGGACTGAGGATGTAGCTCAGTGATGGAGGGCCTGCTTAGCATGAGCAAGGCTCTGGGTTCAAAATCCAAGTGCAAAAGGAAAAGAAAAAGAAAAGAAAATGAGAAAAAGAAATAGGCTTATATCATAGGATGTGAAGACAAAACAATAGAACACATCAAGAGCTTAGCCCACCACCCTGCCATGGACCAGCTAATAAATATTCACTGTTGTTTTCATTGTCATTATTGTCACTGTCTTCTCTCTCGATGAGGTAGGTGAAAAACAGAGCTTTTTACCTGGCACACAGTAGGCATGCAACAAACATGAGATAATGTTAGTATTTCAAATGGTCAGATTAGGACACCCCAATCTTTTTTACACATTAGACTCAACTATGGAATTATTTTTTAAAAATATTCTGAAGCCAGGTGTAGTGGAGCATGCCTGTGACCCCTACACTTGGGAGACCAAGGCCGGAGTTAGAGACCAACCTGGGGTATATAGTGAGACTCTGTCTTCAAAATATACACATGCGTTGCACAACACACACGCACGTATGTATATATGTTGTTGCTATTAGGTGCCATCAAGTTGAACCCAAGTCAGAGTGTTCCTATGTACAACAGAACAAAACCCTCCCCAGCACTGTCATGCACGACACTATGTCAGTGCTTCTCTGCTATTCATAGGGTTTTCAATGGCTGGTTGTTTCAGGAGTGGGTTGCCTGATCCTTCTCCCATTTTTGCAGTGATCAAACCCAGGGCCTCAGAGTGCACAGAGTAGCACTCTATAAACTGAGCTAAACCCCAGCTGTGTGTGTGTGTGTGTGTACACCGCACCTGAAGCCAGGTATGGTGGAGCATGCCTGTGACCCCAACACTTGGGACACCAAGACCAGAGTTACAGACAAGCTGTCCAACTCATAGTGACCCTCATAGGGTTTTCAATAGCTGATTGTTTTGGGATTGTTTCAGGAGTGGACTGCTATATCCTTCTCCCATTTTTGTTGTGCTGAGGATCGAACCCAGGGCCTCAGAACACAAACAGCAGCACTCTACCAACTGAGCTAAACCCCAGCCCGTATATAAACGTATATATAAATAAGAATATGCTAAGTTTCCTGATCTCAGAAATCTTGATTTTTTTTCCCCCAAAGTACCAAAGGCTATTCTAATGAATCTGACCACAAACCTGTTGCTTGGAGAGAGCAGAATCTAACAAGAGAATCAGAAATTCCAACTCCTGGATCAGACATTCTTTTTGTTCTGATTTATGGTCACATACAACACAGTGGTTCTTGTCCCTTTGTAAGTAAAGGATTCCATCTATCAGTTGGTCATCAATCAATGCTTGTTAAGGACCTATTATGTGCACAACTTTGAGCTAAGTGCTAAGAATACTGCCAAGAAGGAGGCAAAGGCCCTAGGCTATACTAGTTCCTCTTTTTCACCTTCCACTCCTTTGTCACCCTTTACTTTTTCTCTTAGTCCTATTCACCACCTGGCATCTTAATCATCCATTGGCTGTGCCTCACGCCAGTAGAGACCTGATATATCTTGCTCGCTGGCATTCACCAAACCTAGAACAGCATTTCAGGCAGGGTGTTTAGTACAGATCTGTGCTAATGAGGGAACAGGGAGCACTGAGCCTACTGCAGGGCCAAGATGACAACCAACCCAAGGCAGAACCCAGGCCCCCAGCCATCCTTGTCTCAGAAGCAGTATTGATATTAAGTGCGTGGAGTATGCTTTTCAACCTAGCACCTTCCTTGCTTTTTGGTGTGAAATCATCCCTCTAAGCTGCAGTTTACTCATTTATAAAACTCTGAGTGTCGAGTGGGATAATGTTCAATGTGTAGCAAATGCTTGGGAAGTAGCACATCTGCTGGTTTGTTTGTTTTTTTTTTTTAATCAGCTGGAACTAAATAAAGAGAAAACAGTTCTAGAAATTTCCTGAGCATGCTTGAAGAGATGAATTGGGTAGCCAGCCATGTGCCTACTGTCGTCCTCATATGTAACTTGATCATGCACATCTGTTCCTTGGGTCAATGCTGACTGAGCCTCTGTTATGTATGTGACACTATGGTCTTTCCCGGGGACATAGAGTTAAGGAAGAAGACATGGCCCCTGTCCTCATGCACTGGCTCTCCGTGTGGAGTCAGCAACGGCTGGGACTCAACAGAAAAAGAATCACAGAGTTTCAACCCTGAAAAGAATAAGGCAGGGAAGACACCTGCTTTCCAGCCTCTGTCATGGGGGTGGGGAAACTGACAGGTAGTCTACAGGGTCAGGGAAGGATTCTCTGGGGAAGGGCCGCTTGGGCCAAAATGTGAACCACGTGAAGGTACCAAGTAGACTGGGAGGCGGCTAAGCTGGGCATGGAATGAGGACAGGGAGAAGCCAGAGTACAGACACTGGGAGTGGATTTCATGTCAGAAAGGTAGGCAGGGACAAGCGCTCAGGGGCCTGTCGACTAATTCCTCTCACATCTGAGTGTGATCATGGATCACCTGGGCAACTTGCTAAAATGCAGACTCTGGTTCAGTGGGCCTGGGGGGGCTTGAGATTCTGAATTTTTAATGAGCTCCCAGGGCTGGCCCAGGCCATAGACCAAGGTTGGAAGAGGAAGTGGGAGGGGAGTTAGGCATGAAGACTTTCCCAAGACCCCTGTGGACTCTAGGAACTCATCTTACAACTACCATGGGGGCAAAACTCTTTACTGGGAGTTTTGGAATTCTTTGGAAGCAATGAAGATTTAGTAGAAGTTGCTGCTCTCTCCTAGTGATTTTATCTGCCAGTGCTCTTGTCAGCCCCAATTCTAGGTGACAGCACCTTAAACAGACTGCCTTTGCCTAGCAGAAACTCCCTTGCCTCAGGGTTGGGATTCTGAATCTCTGGGAGGCCGGTGGTATACTCATGCATTTTTTAAAAAAATCAAGCTAAGTTTGTTAAAAAGAAAAAAAGACCAGGTATGGTGGCACAGTCCTATAATCCCAGACACTCAGGAGGCAGAGACAGGAGGACTGCAGGTTTTAGGCCAGAGGCAGCATGCATAAGTTAGCAAGACCCTGTCTCAAGATAAAAAAAGTTTAATTTTTTTTAAGGTTTTAAAAAAATCTCTCAATACCAAAAAATTAAAAATTAAATTAAATTAAAAAGTTACAAATGCAGTAATAGCCAAACATGGGATTGCAATGAAATCTTCTTTTTCCTCTTTCAGTCATGAGGGAACTGAATCCAGGGCCTCACGCATGCTTTGCAAGTGCTCTGCCGCTGAGCTGCACACTCACAGCCTCTTTTTAAAATCCTTTTTTAAATTGAGATTGGGTCTCGCTAAGTTATGCAGGCTGCCTCTCGCCTGCACCCTGCAATCCTCCCATGCCACCTCCCAAATCGCTGAGATTACAGGTGCATGCCACCACACCCAGCTTGGAATGAGATCTTACAAACACTAATTCATCTCCAGTTCATTCTCTAATGGATGAAGGAACCATATTGCTTTCACCATTGCTCCTGATGCCCAAGCAGACCCAGCTCAGACACCGAAGGCCTGCCAGTCCATGTGGCAACACTGACCACGGCTAGGGACTGAGGTTGTCTCTAGCAGTGCCTAGTATTAAGCTAGTGAGCAGGGCAATGTGATCCTATGGGGAGAGGAGGGCACCCGAGTCAGTGTGAGCAAACTTCCGGTGGCATTTGGGAGGACAGAGTGAACGAAGCAGCTGCTTGTGGGAAGCCTTTGGTACTTCTCCCCTGGGTCCGCTGACGTGTTTCGGAGACCATCTAGGTGACAACCGAGGGCCCAAGAAACACTGCCCTGGTAAGCGATCCCAGCCTCTCTCGACAAATATCTCCAAACAAAGGTCGGATGCCAGCCACCAAGCCTGCAGCTCAATTTAATTACTCACCTCGGCAGCTTTAAATCAAAGGGGGCTCCTATTAAGCATAATTTCCTTTTCCGGCAGCTTGTATAACACAGTCAGTGAGGAGCTACTCACCAGGAATGACTTCTACAGGATATTATATATGCATCTGGCTCAGGCAGCAGCAGCCAGGGCACACACATAACTCAGCCGTGAGCACACGCATGCTGCAGGGAGAATGTCACACGCACACGTGAACGCATTTCTTCATGGATATCAGCAGTTCTGGAACATCATCATGTTGGAGCATCCACTCCAAGGAAAAAGGCACCTCTGCCCCTGGGAGGCAAAATATGTGCCGCAGTGTCCGCCTGACCACAGGAAGGCAAACAGTCACCCAACCAGCTCGTCCCTGAACACCCCCATGCCCAGCCAGAGAACGCAGACAAACACCATCCAGATTCTACACCACCTTCCTCGCCCCAGGGAAGCAGGAAGGGCTACAACCCCAGCTGAATGACACAGCCATTTTTCTGTGGTTCAACCTCACCATGTCTTTTATTCTTGACATGTAAAAAAAATGTTTATTGAATCAGGAGTATCTTTGTTACTTCAGGCTCATCAATTTCTATTTTGCTGCATAAATACTTGAAAGGAAATTTGGTAAAAACACTTGGCCCTGAGAATAAAGGAGTCCTTCATGAGGCTGTCATGAGACCCCTTCCCGGCAAGATGCCTCCCA
Organism: Pedetes capensis; assembly: GCA_007922755.1. Taxonomy (NCBI): domain Eukaryota; kingdom Metazoa; phylum Chordata; class Mammalia; order Rodentia; family Pedetidae; genus Pedetes; species Pedetes capensis. The sequence continues at coordinate 23,411 of VMDO01000802.1, read as the reverse complement.
CCACGACAGAAGAGGGAAACAATGGTGGGGGGTGGGACTCTTCAGAGGGATTTTTCCTGGTAGTATATCTGGCTGTGAGTCTCCTCCGGTCCTTTAAGCAAACCAGATAAACTCGTTGGTTTGCCAGATTAGACTTGACATGGTCCTTTCTCTTGTCTTGCTGTGCTCTCATGATATGGGGTGAATGGACATTCTCTCTAGGTCTCCACAGAAGGCGTTCATGCAACACCTACAGAGCAGGTGCCATGCAGCAATGAACTTTGCTAGCTCACTGTCCACTCCCCTGTGCTGCAGTAATATGCCTCAATTTTGCTGTGGCCATGCCCACTTCCTATCGTCCCAGATGTATATGCATGGAGAAGGCAGGCTAATCAGAGGCCAGTGACTGGTTTGTGGAGGGTCATACAAAGTGATGTGGGATAGTGTAAACCCCAGAACATTTATTGGGTGTTCTTCAAAGGGAGTTGCTAAGTCAGACAGACAATACTAGTAGGTGGATGAGGCCACCACAATGCAGAAAGAACATGACAGGGAAGGAGAGAAAACAGAGAAACCATGTCCACCACACGCCCGGGTCGCTGTGTCCACTGCTGATGAAGGTGGGGCCCATCTGAGTCACTCAGATGATGATGTGCAAATGATTATAGGCTACAGCAGGATTCATCAAAAGGAAATTATGTCTTCTAGAGGTGCTGAACATCTGCAGCCATACCACTGTGGTGTCCGCATCTGAGCCCATCAGCTCTCGGAAGCTAAGCAGGGTCCGACCTAGTTAGTACTTGAATGGGAGACTGCCTGGGAGCACCAGGTGCTATAGGCTTGGCAGAAGGACCTGGCAATCCACTCCCACAAAACAATCAGCCATTGAAAACCCTATGAATAGCAAAGACGCATGACAATAGGATTGTTGTACATAGGGTCTCTATGAGTCACACATAGACTTAAGGACACCCAACAACAACAGGTGCTGAGGTTATGGACTGCATGTGGTTTAGGCCTTAAATTTTGGCTCCACAATATATTTACCATTGAGCAAATTACTTAATAGCTTTGTGCCTCAGTTTTCTTTAGAGAATAGGGATAATGGTGTATCTACCTCCTCAATCAAGAGGCAGCTGAATGAAATCAGGTGCAGATAGAGTGTTTGGGACAGTGTCTGTCTGGCACAGAGAAAAACGTTCAGAAAATATTAATGCTTTGGATGATAATTGTCTCAGGAAGCAAAGCAGAGGAAAGGTAGGCACAGAGAAACCACACTGGTTCCATTAAGGGTTGCAGGGAGCACCAAGAAAGGCTCAGAGGCCAACCATGGCAAATGTGGAGCTCTTGCCAGCTTGTTACTGCTCATAAGAATGGATCAAGGGCTAGTGCACAGGAGGGAGGTGACCTGGGTTCAGGGAGGATTTGTCAGAAGGGAAATAGGATTCACGGCTAACATAAACGGCAGAGGACCCCCCCCCCCCGGAGAAAATCTAGGTGGAAATCAACAATTAGATCCCCAAACAAATATGCACACAAACGAGCCCAAGTTCCTAGAGAACCCTAGATTGTGTTTATTCCACTTATCCATCCATCTACCACCTATCTATCCACCCATTCTCCATCCATTCATCTATCATCCATCCATCCATCATCCATCCATTCATCCATGTATCCATCTGTCCATCATCCATCCTTCATCCATCTTTCCATACCTACATCCTCTCTCCAACCAACACTCCTCAAGCCCTCGCTGGTTGCCTGGCTTTCTTCTAGGTACTCTATTGCTAAACTCCGAGGATGGGTTGTGCCTTGTTTATCTTTGTAGCCTTGGCATGCAGCACAGAGTCTTGAAAACAATAAAAATTAAGAAGTATTTGCTAAATGAATAACAGAATGATTCTCAAATACACATACATTCTTCAGGGAATTCATCTTCCACTAATGTGTTTTATCTATCCACTCCTCCTTCTCTTTCGAAGTTTCCAAGCTTCTCTCCTCTCTCTCTGGGGATAAGATTTGCATCCTGGAAGATCTATACAAAGAATTGGCTTCTGCCCAGCATTCTGCAAACTCAAGCTCTCGTCCCACAGATTTTCCTTTGCTCCTCTGGAAGTTGAGGGTTGCCTTTTATTTCTGTCATGTGTTTCTCTTGTAGAAAACTAAAACATCTCAATCCACAAATTGGTTTGCTGAGTACATGATATGTCACAGCTGTTCTTTTTATGATGGAGGAAACTATAAGAAGCCTTTTCTCTCATTTTCAATATTTTTTTTCTTTTAATAAGGAAGGTTGTAAGTTTCTGTTGCCACTGTTTTATCTTGGGGGTGCTTCCCGTTAACTTTTCCAATTCCTGCTCTCCTCTGTAGGATAGTAGTTTGAAGTACATGCCTAGGAATTTCAACTGAAGTTACAAGCAAGTGTTCCTATTTGTTTTTTGTCAGCAGTCAGGGGTGGACTTCACAATCAAACCAAAGCACAAATCTTCTCCTATGGAGTAGGTGCTCAAGCTCTGTGATCTAAAATGAAAATTATATTGTGTGTGTTGGAGGGGAACCTCACACCGTACAGTGTTAGGCATTTGAAAACATCTCTGTGTTCCTGAAATCTTCTGCTAAGAGTCCTAGCAGGTCAGTCCACAGGAAATGCAAGAATACGTTATATTTTAATCAGAGCACATAAAACACTGTCTAGAATGTTATGTTGCCCGGGGGAATGGAGTGAGCAAAGAACATTTACAAACTCCAGGTCAGTCTCCCCATTACATCACTGTGAAAAAAATAAATTTATGAGGTTAAATTATATGGATGTTATATATTGGAACTGTTAGCCCACTCCCAAATGAGAATGTTGGCTGAAACAGCCAGATTCCCTGAGAGAAATTTCTTAGTCCCTCTGTTGTGAATATTTTTATGGTAACTTCCACAAAAAAAAAAAAAAAAAAGTGAAGCCTTATTCTCTGAAGATAATTAAATGAATGGGGGGGTAAAGAAGGCGGGGAGAGAGAGGGAGAGGGAGGGAGAGAGAGAGAGAAACTTAAAAAAAAATCTAAGTTCCAATAGGGAGACGAGCTAACAGTTTCTTACATTATTCTTCTCCAGAGATGATAATATAGAAGTTATTTTGTGGAACTTGCTTGTGATTTATTTGATCTATTGCTCACTAAGTGATTGGAAACACAGATGTTGATGCTATAACTTTGCTTCCAGTAAATAATTCCTCAAAGGACTCACATTTGTTTAACCTTAGTCACAAGATGATAAAACTTATTAAACATTTATAAAAGCAGCAACACAATTCTGTGGGTTTATGTGCTTGGCAAGTTGGGAAACTCCTTCCCCCAACTTTTCCACCTTTCTTTCACCTCTCTTAAAGAGAAACATCTTTGGAGGGAAAATCTTGTACCTGGATTACAAAGAAATGTTCTCTTTCTTTATTTCTCCGTCTGCAGCTACAGTGTGACAGTAAACAGAAGGGCTACCATGCTGATCTTAGAGAACAATAATTAAACCAAGGGGACAGGAGACGAGGCGCTCCTGTGGGAGCCACGGAGGAAGGATAAAAAACTCACGGGGGAGCAGCTTTCTGACGATCACTAGCCTGCTCCAGAGATAAGCAAAGGTTCGGGGGTGTAACGTGTGTGTTCATTTACCCACTCCACAGCATTACTGAGAACCTGCTCTGCTCAGCCCTGGGGGCATAAACAACCTGGGAGCTGAATATTCCAAAGGCCCCAAACTGTGGATAAGCGTTTGTTCATTCTTTCATTCATGTATTTGACCAAAGCACATACTGCGATGTGGGTATCCCAAGTGAGGTGGTCCCTAGGATTTGTTTTTGTGTTTGTTTTTGAGACAGGGTTTTGCTACGCTGCATAGGCTGCCTCTGGCCTGGAACTTTCGGTCCTCCTGTCTCAGCCTCCTGAGTCACTGGGATGATAGGTGTGCAACAAGGAGCCCAGTGGATCCCACAATTTATAAGGTGAACCCTGGAAATGACACAGCATGCAGTCTGGGTTGGAAGATAGGCAAGGAAATAGAAACCACAGTAGAGAGTGGAGCTCCCTGACAATAGAGTGCGGAGCTGGCCTTCTGGAACTCTCTCTTACACATCTCCCATCCAGGACTGAATTCCCCAAGCAGGGGACATCTGTGTAGCTGTGGTTCTGTTTTCCTATCACCCAGGGCCATTGCCAGGAGGACAGGGTGCATCCCATAAGGACACCCTTAGGGAGGTGCATTGTGACTTTGGCTTCATGTTTATGGGGAAAATCCTGAAGAGCTCTGTCATGATTCCACTAGTCATGATTCCAATAGCATTAGCAAGGGCATTATATAAGCTGAGTCCACCACAAACATAAAATGTATCCATAATAAAGGCTCATGTGTAAGAAGGGGCCCCCCAGACACATCCGAATGCAGCCATATAAGAAACATGCAACATCCATAATATCCAAACATGCACCACTCAGATGCACAATAAAACAGACCTATAGTGCCCATACACACTCAAAGTATACATGCAGCCCTCCCAACCCAGACACGTGTGGAAAACAGATGTCCAGTGTTGCATCTCTACCCACATCCCAGTTCTAAGGGTGATGCTGCTCTTATAAAAAAAAATCTGGAACCCCATGGGCCTTCTTAACCCTTGGGTCCTATCTTACTTCTATATCTACCCCAGGATCTAGCAGTGTGTCTCAATACATATTTGCTAAACTGACTGTTAGTGAAATTTATTGTTGTTGTTGTTGCTGTTGTTGTTGTTGTTAGGTGCCATCAAGTCGGGATCCAACTCATAGCGACTCTACGTACAACAGGGGAAACACTATTGTCAGTGCTTTTCTGCTATTCATAGGGCTTTCAATGGTAGATTGATTTTTGGGAGTGGGTTGCCAGGTCCTTCTCCCAAGCCTACAGCACCTGGTGTTCCCAGGTGGTCTCCCATCCAAGTAGTAACTAGGCCTGACCCTGCTTAGCTTCCGAGATCTGATAGGATCCTTGTAACACAAATAAAATCCAAAGGCCCTTCCATCTGTGATTCCACCCATCCATGCATGATTAACACCCCATAGAAGAGCTGAAGAAGCAATAGCTCTGCATCTCTTCAATTCATTACAACTGAGAACGGATGCAGTATCTTTTATGACATCCATGCTTTTCTTTTTCCTTGTTCCTATTCCCTGCCCCACCTCAAGGTGGTTACTGACATTTTTCTTGACATACTTGGGGTTCATAGTTGGTGGCTGACTCACACTGCTTACTGGGATTTTTTTTTTCCTTGAGACAGAATCTTCCCACGTAATTCAGGCTGGCCTTCAGCTCACACGCCTTCTGCCTCAGCCTCCCCAGTGCTGGGGTTACAAGGATGCATGGCCATACCTGCTTGGCTCACATACCGGGATCACTGATACATTTATTTGTTTACTTACTTCAAGCAGACATTTAGCAAGTCCCTACTATGTGCAAATGAATCAGTTACATTGTCAGCAACAGAGCTACACATATCTCAGTTGAAGGCACAAAGAATGTTCAAAGTAGTAAATATCAGCTGCTTCAATAATGTTTATTTTCTCAACTGATTCCCTTGCTAAATGCAGTAAAATTCTCACAGCTCTTTTTCTCTACATAAATTACTTATGTGACAATTATAAAAATTTCCAAGAACATTCAATACAGGATTATATGTACTAGTGAAAAATTTAAAACATGCTAAATGTCTATTTACAGAAGAACTGGTAAATTAATGAAAATACGCATTTTATGATGAAATATTATAAAGCATATAAACAGGTATTAGTCATATGTCTGTCTCTTTCCATTTCTCTCGCTCTCTCCCTCTCTCTTCCCTCAACCTACTTGGATAGAGCTTCAAACACAGAGCTAACAAAAATTGCAAAATATAACATGAAAATACTTATACAAAAATTTTAAAACATACACAAAAGAATAATAATGCTCCCAGCTATATATACAAGCACATAAACTATAAATAATGGAAAATATGCACACTAAATTCTTAATAGTTCCTGTCTCTGGAGAGAAAAGAAGAATAATAACTATATTTGTCGAATGCTTGTTAGTCATCAAGTATTGCTCTAAGTACTTAGTAAGTATCAATTTCTTAAATCCTCACAATAGCAGCTGGAAGTAATCCCTCCCCTTATGTCTGTTATACAAGAGTGACGTGCAGATTCAAGTTTAGTGTTCAAAGAGAACTTACCTTCATTGATAGTAAAATTTCTTTCTATCTGAAATTTATAGATCAAGTGAAATAAGCTCATCTTATTTGGATAGTTCTTTCTCTCTTGCATTCCATCCAACTGACTATTTCTACTCAATAAAGACAATATTAATGTTACAGAAATAATGTAGGATAAGAAGCTCTTTCAATTTCTCATTAGAATAATCTTAAATCAGATAATTTGTTGTTGTTAGGTGCCCTCGAATAGGGTCCGACTCATAGAGACCCTCATAGGGTTTTCAATGGCTGATTGTTTCAGAATTGCTTTGGGAGTGGGTTGCCACATCCTTCTCCCATTTTTGCAGCGCTGGGGAGCAAACCCAGGTCCTCAGAGACTGCAGAGCAGCACTCTACCAACTGAGCTTACCGCAGACCTAAGTCAGATACCAGAGAGCTTTATAAACTTTGTATTATTAGAAAGGTTTTATTAAAATGTCACCTTTAAAAAATTAAACGCATAAAACCACACACACACAAAAACCTCATCACCAACAATAACTAGAAACAATTGTTGATTTTTTTCCAAGAAAGATCCTATCAGGATTTCTGTCGAAAGCAACCTTCTCCCTCTAAGATGTGACCCTGTGAATTTCTTGGTCATCTTTTTTTTCTCTCTCTATTATTCACAGTCCTCATTTAAATGTCACCTAGAGTTAAATACTTACAAATAAAAGATATCTTCAGAAATCCTGACCATAAATATTCTGAAGGATCCTAAAGGGGGAATCTGCAAGGGTAGCTTTTCATTTGCTAAAATAAATAACGGGGCAGCATCATTGTATGCGTTCCAAGTTCCTTGATGGCCAGGAAGGGCCATGGAACCCACAGGAGATTTATGCGGGACAGCTGAGCAGTGTCTGACTTCAGGACACATCCTCAGAGATGCTACAGGGTGGGGTGAGCACACTCCTCCCTGAGATTCCCCCGATGGACTGCGCTGGGGGGCTCAGGAGGGTTTTTTTCTACTTCTGTTGACTAAAACAGGAATAGATTTATGGAAACGCTGTTGTGGAAAGTGCGAGAGGTTCTAAAAACCCTTTCAAAAATTGTTTGTAATTGTCATCCACTCAGGCTTTTGAGATGAGGTTGTGGATTTACAGAAGCAGGAGGATCTTTTTTATTTATTTTCCCTTTGACACCCTTGACTTACTTTCACCTGAGGAAAACACTGCATTTTAGGTCATGCCCCTGGCCTCTGTTTGTCTATGCTAGACCATGAATGTTTATTTATGTGACTTTTTGCAGTTAGGCATTATATACTGTAAGAAGCAAACAAGCATAGTGTCTATGTACACAGACTCTGATAGGCAGAGATGGGTTTCTACATCTAGTCTAAGAGCTCCTGAGGTCTCTGTGAACCTAATCAAAGTCTCCCCAACAAGATTCCTGCATCTATTCAATAGGCCAAGCCCAATATTAATCGTATCCAGATTATAGGATGAAATACTGCAGTGTCTGTGTGGATACAGCCTGTATGTGGTCAGTGTCCAGTAAATGTCAACTAGGATCTGAGCTTAATCTTCTTGGTTTGGCCATGATGGGTCAAGGAGTTCTAGCCATTATTATGAGGACAGCTATGATTAGTGTTTTCATCATGATCACCATTGTAATTTTTATTACATTCACTTACACCATCAGAAAGGACTTGGAAATCCAGGTACTGGGATGAATCAGAAAAGAAGAAAGAAAGAAACAAGAAAGAAAACAGCAGAGGAGGAATCACTGAGGAAACCATGAGAAAATACGCAAACCACAAGAAGAAAGCGGAGAGGGTTCCAGAGAAGAATACAAGATGTCTTGCTCTCGCCTTCTACCAAGTTCTGGAATTTTAGAAAGGCTGAGAAGTCAAGCCCATGTCTGAGAAGTGCCTTTTGTCTCTTCCTTGTTTTGCTGATATGGTACTCAGGTTGCTAGGAGCTCCCAAGGAAGCAAAGCCCCTTTACATAACAGATTGCTTGTCTTTTTCTTATTGATTGATTGATTGATTGATCGATTGCAGTGCTAAGGATTGAATCCAGGGCCTTACACACGCTAGGCAAGTGCTCTGCCACTGAACTCCACCCCCATCCCCTTTTATATTTTCATTTTGAGACAAGGTCTCACTAAGTTATGCAGGCTGCCTCTTGGCTTCAAACTGTCTGTCCTCCTGCCTGAGCCTGAGTTGCCACCACACACCCTGCTTTCTCTTCTTCACAACTGAGTAATCTTCTGGGCTCTGATGTTTGATGCCATGATCAGGTAGACAAAATACATCAATGAACCCATTATCCTCTAGAAATACAGTAGGGGAAATGGTCCATGCCATTTCTAAAAGCCTAAGCAACTGTGATGGAGAGTGAGAAAGAGCCACTACCTGGGTTTTTTTTATGCTGACTGAAAGCCAAAAATGAAAATAGACTCCTCAACCAATTTTGAAGTGATCTAGCATTGGGGGTTAGGGGAGAGAAGCAGGTGAATATACCAAACATACAGATATTCCTATTCAGTGTGGTTCAAAGCCACAGTTGGTGCTTTTCAGGCAGATTCTTAGATTTAGGGCAGTACCCATCCTGGGAAGTCAGGATCTCAAGACTCTAGTTTGGGAATCTGCAACTTCGCCTTTTCACAAGTTCTCCAGGTGATGAGTAAACCAAATAAAGGTTGAGAAACCAGGCCGCATTTCAGATGGCAAACCAGATTATCAGTCTCAGGCCCTCTGTATTTCCAAAATTTCCTAAGAGAGGGAAAACTTTCTAAGAGTTTCTTCTGAGGTCCTGGGAGACGAGGTTCCTTTGGTTTTCCAAGTGTTTTGAAGTTTTAATGAAAACCTCTATCTGCCGGGAATTTCTTGACTTGGGTGGGACTTGGTACAGCAGCGTCCACTGAACCCCTATTAGTGCCCAAGCCCTGGGACGTATGGTGATCTCATGTTCCTCTCCCCCAAGCTCACAGTTTTGACAGCATCCCCCTCAACACCAATTTTTTTCTGTATCTTTAAAACATTTTCTTGTTTCATTGACTTCTATAATTTCATTTTAAAACAAGACAGTTATGTCACGACCAATCGCAGTAAAGGAAAACCTGGTATGATCTGCCACCCATTGATGGTAATTGAAAAATTTAAATCCCAGATTATGATGTCCTGCTATCCCTGAATACTGTGCCTTGATAAAGTCTGAGTCTGGGGGTTGCTCTTTCTGATAAATAGGGGAGAGGGTAGTGGGGCGGAGAGAGAGAGCTAGAGTGAGAGTGAGAATGAGAGAGCGAGCGAGAGAGAGAGATGGAGGGAGGTGTGTGCTAAAAACAGGCTAACATCAAACTGAGCCTTTCTTTTTGACGTAATCAGAGGGGTTGAAATGGTATTGAAAAGAAGACATTATTTTCACCACATGACTCAATGCTACTTAAAACTTCCTATCACAAGTGGTATGGCAGTGTACAATGGGACCCACTGGGGCTAAAACATGTGCAAGGATGGGCTTGCTTCCTTCATTACAACTGCAGTGCATGCTGGCAAGCCATCATGAGTTACCATTGCAGGATAGAATAGTTTGGCTCTGTGACCCTTCTCCTTAGTTGACCCACCTTCAACTGCTTTAGATTCTCTGACTTTCACGACCAGCAACCAAGCCACCAGGGTTCACTTCCACAAACAGAATCGACCAAGAACCAACAACCTGCCAGACCTTGTGGACACAAAAGCAACAAGACCCAATGTCTGCCCTTCAAAGTCACAAGCTCAGAGTTATGGTGGCGGTTTGAGTCACTTTACATTTATTGAGCACTTACTGTATACAAGGCATTGTTCCAAGTGCTTTGCCTTGGTATGAAGGCAGTACTTCTCCCACTCATCCTGAGAAGAAGTTTTCATTGCCCCTTCATCCAATAAGGAAATCAAGGCATGGGTTGGATTCTTCACTTGTTAATGTAATAACTCAAAGTGACTGGGCATTTACGATATCTTAGCACTGTCCTAAGCATATTATCTGATTTATCTCCATTAATTCTCATAAACACTCAGGGAGATGAGTCCTTTTATCAGGTCTGTTTTGCTAATGAGGAAATTGAAACTCTGGGGTACAAAGGTACCTAAGGTCACCCAGAAAAGACACGGCCCATTGGAGAGAAATGGACCCCGTCTAGTGACTCAATGGTCTACCTGCTGCCCCGGTACTGCATTGTGTGGGTCGGATGATGGGTGTATATGGAGGCAAATCCAGGACTCCAGGAAATGTGCTTGGAGAGGGGTGGCCTCTTTCCCTGCACAGCCAATGCTAGGAGAAACACAGCTCCAAACACTTTTCCTTGTTTCCATTTTGGCTCAGAGAACACCCCTTGTCTACAGCCAGGAGAGAAAACACCCAACAGAGAATCGGAGAACACGTCGAGAAAGTAAAATACCGTCAGATTTTGCACAGACAGTGATCCCTGGTCTCCTCTTCCACTCCTTCCCACCTGCGAGCCTGTCCTCTCCCTCTAGGCCAACCCCAGCTCTTCCACCATCAATCTGGTCTGGGACACCTAAAGTGTTTGACTAGATCCAGGCAGGAAGCCCCTGAGGGTGCTCAGGACAGAGTAGGGCAGCTAAAATGATCCTGGGAGCCCAGGTCAGTGTCCAGCCTCAGCCCTCTGCTCCTGCACCCTTGGAGGCCCCATCTCAGCAAATGGGGCCCCAGCCCCCAGATCTTCCCTGCAGCACCCCAGCGAGACCTGTCTTCTAGCTCCTCCTTCCTAGCTGTTCCTCTTCTTCCCAGCAGGCTCCAGGCCTGGGCTTGGAGCCATGTGCAATCCTATCTTCCCCCAAGGAGAAGCACATCTCCACTGGCCACTTCACTGTGGACCAGGCTCAGTATCACTTCTGTGTGGACAAGAGGAATCTTTGCTGACCATCTGACCCAAAACAGCACAATCCCCATGGGGCTCTACCCTTTATCCTACTGGAATCCTCTTTACTCCAAATACATCACACCATGGGATTGATGGGCTGGCTGGTCCCTCCCCTGTCCCCACGCTAAACATAAGCTCCAAGACCGCAGGCACTTTGTCAGTTTGATACAGGGCTCTGGTTCCAGCACCTTCCACAACACGTGGGACACAGCAGATTTCCAGTCAGGTTTGTTAAATAACACTCTTAATGCAAGCAGCAAACACCCCCTGTTGCTCCTCAGAATCCCAAATCTCTTTGTCCTAAGATACCTCTTAACGGGCACCCAGCCAGCTTCGCTTCTTCCTGCTCTCACGCACTTCTCCGGAGGTGACAATTAAAAACTGAAGAAGGCGTTACCAGGAAACAGCCGGTAACCTTCTCCCATTAGCTTAACAACCCCTAAGCCTTACGGCCCAGGGCCTTCTGGGATGAAGCAGGGCTCAGCTGGTGGGGGCGAGGCAGGGCTGCTGAGCCCTAGAGGGCTTGGGTGCACCTGGGGGCTGGGCCAGGAATGCACCTGGAAAGCAGGCACAGATAAGCTGAACCTCAGGGTTCAGGGAAGATCCTCCACCCCATTCACCTCAAATAACCTAACCACCATGCTCCATCTGGCTCTAGGCTTAACCAAGCAGTCTACAAACCCATGTGATCAGCAAGCACAGTTGAAAGAAGAATAAACAGTGTTTACCACACAGAGGGATGCCACTGCTCTTCAGTGGAAGGTAGATGATGTCATGATGAGTGAAAGACAAGTTTATTACTAAAATCAGCCTTTTGTCATTAATATTTTCAAAATTGTTATGTATTAAAGTGCAGCTGTGCTCATGAGTGGTGCAGAGACCTGCCCGAAATTTAAGATGTATGAAAGAGATCCTTATACTTGAAAGTAATTATTTGGTATACAAAATAATACACTACCAAAAATACTCCTCCATTTATGTACATATTCATTTATTTCTTCTTCAGGAAGTATTTACTTAGTGCCTCATAGGTACCCAGGACCAATTCAGTTGCCTAGATTTCTCCCAGAACTCCTACAGAAAACACACACACACACACACACACACACACACACACACACACACACACAGACACACACACGGAAGAATAGAAGTATTCATTTACCAAGGAGATCTCATGTAATGCTGGGTCTGCACCAAAGGTTTTATCTACATCATGTTATCTGATCAGCACAACGAAACCATGGCTCAGCAATATCCTTATTCCCATTTGACAGAAGAAAATAACTGAGGTATGGAGAGATGAAGGAACTTGCTTCCAAGTACACAGCTGTCTGGGTGAGGATGGAGGAGCTGCAGCTGGATCCCAAGTTCGGTTGGCACATGACAGTTGCCTTTTGACAGCTCTGATTTACCAATGTGATGACATTGTGAAGCCAGCACCAGGCAATGTCTCCATAAAGGCTAGCATATGTTCTTCTCTCCAGGTACCCCCCTGCTGCCCTGAATGTTCTGTTCACCATGGCTGGGAGGCTGAACGTGCCCAAGGCCACCACCAACTTTGAGATGAAAGCAAGGACCTATGTTCTACCTGTATCCCAATCAGATCACATCACATCCCTACCTGAACCTCTCCAACACAATCCTTTTCCCCCAGAACCAAGTCTAGGAGGCCACCCATGATCTGCCTGCTTCTCCTGCCTCATTTCTGAGGCAGGTAACCTGTCTAGTTACAGTGATCTTCTACATGTTTTCCTCCTAAGTATATGTAAGCTCATGCTGGCCTCAGGTCCTTGGCACTAACTGCTTCCTGTCCTGAGTTTGATTCCCAGCACCACAAAAATGGGAGAAGGACCTGGCAATCCACTCCCAATGCAATCCCAAAACAGTTAGCCATTGAAAACCCTATGAGGGTCGCTATGAGTTGGATACTCTAAGGCACCTAACAACAACAACAACAACAACATACCTGGAATACTTCTCCAAGCTCTATGCTTGGTTAATGTCTCACTTTTTACTCAGCTCTCATCCAATCACCACTTGAGAAATACTACCTGACCTTTCTACCCCCAGCAATTTTGACTTATTTTTATGAAATGCAGTTAGGAGTATTCACCAGCAGATAACATATTTATCTGTGCATTTGCTTTATGGTCTCATTCACAAGTCTGTTAGTTGCACGAGGGCAGGGGTGCTTTTCTTTTCTTTCCTCCTGACATCCTTAGCACCAAGAACAATACCCGACATGCAGCAGGTGTGCAGTCAATATTCACTGCACAAGTCGATGCCTGGACGCACATTTACGCGCATGAAAGAGCCCCAGCACACGTGGCAGCCACTGGCCTGAATATTCTGCTTGGGGACGGTGCTAAAGACAGTATCTTCTGTCTACACCCTTGAACTTTGGCCCCACAGGGGTAGAGGCCAGGGAAGACTCCTAGGAGTGAAGAGTCCATTATAGACAAACTATCACAGTAGATGAGCTGCCTGGGCTTTGGAAGAGGGGAGAGCTGACTTTCAAACTCAGATGGCCCTCGCATGACCTTGAAGGAGTTACCCTGCATGCTTCACAGATCCTCATCAGCAAAACCAGGATTACACTGGCATCAGACGCACAGGCTCTCCCCTGGCTATTCACACTTCTGTTGCGCCAACTCTTGCTCTCCACGACTTTGCTTTTATAAAATGAATGTCATGATGGACCATCTTTCCACTGAAAGCTCTCTTTTCCTTTATGAAGTTACTTGTACGGTTTCCAGCTTCCCTGGACTGGAAGGCAATACCCCAGGGATCAGGAACCCCCTCCCCATTTATTCCTGGGTCCCAGCTACTAGAAAAGGACCTTGCACACAATGGGAACTCAGGAAATCATTGCTGTTTAAATGAATAAAGGTACAATGCCTGGAGTGCCACAAGCACTTGGGTAGTGGCAGATGTCACTGCTAGTATTATAGTTGTTTCTAGTACTATAATACTTCTTGGGAATGAAAAAAAAAATTTTTTTTTGAGCTGCTCTGTGGTTCCAAACAGCCCAGAATGACTATACTTCAGGACAAGAGGCTAAACGACTACCCAGTCATAGTATTTCCAGTTTTAAAAATGAAAATGCACCCATATGTGATGTGTTTCAATCTCTGGCCCCCCTGGCTCTATGACAATTGGTGGCTTGCTCATCTCCCTTCTGGAACAAATGCCCCATGGCCTGGCTACTTAGAGCAAGGACACGCTATTTCCTCATATCCACATGGCACCTACGTTTTCGGGCACTTTCTCAGCCCCAGTCTTATATAATCCTTTCAACAAACCTGGGCCATAAGAGGAACTATGATCGCTCCTATTTTATAGATTACCAAGTGGAGGCAGAAATTTGAGCAGCCTGCCAAGGGGAGCCTGCCAACAGGAAGCAGACCCAGGGATTTGAACCTCGATGGGTCTGCCTCCAAAAGCTCACAGTCATCACCTGTGAGCAAGGTTTACCTCTAGAGCTTGCCCGGAATATAAAACCAGCATGAAGCAAAGCTGCACACAGAACCCAAGCCACTTCTTCTAACGCCCCGGCTCTGGCCACAATCTAACATCTAATCCCAAGGGAGAAAACAAGGCGTTATGCAAAGCAGTATATCCAACCTTCTAATAAAAGAAAATAGCCAATAGCAAATCTGATTTTTTAAAAACATCCTTATAGTTCATTTTGGCATTTCTTCAGTACCAAAATGGTACCGAACACATGGCATAGATTTAACTCTTCTCTAAAGCATCATCTTAACGCGGCCGCTATCCATATCTCCTTAGGCTGTAAGAAAGAGGCTCCTAAGTTCACAGAAAATTCCAAGGATCTGATAAATTGAAATGACTTAAAGTAAGTCCCAAGCAGGATACATAGAAATATTTATATGCTGTTGGCTCGGCTTACATGAGTTCTTTGTCCCCTGTAGACAACATTGACCCTCTGTCTCATTTTTGTATCTCCCGTGTCACTAGATTTCATGGATTTTTCATGATACAGTAAAGCATTATGAACATTCTCTGCAAATTCATTACACACAGAATGGCTGCTGCCAACTCAGTGTTTATCTCATTCTGCCCTTTGTAACTATTTTCATTAGAAACAATAACTGTGTTCTTCCCACCTTAATATCTAAACTGTATAATTTCCATAGAAATGGCTGAGATGTGGCTTTAAGAAAGAAAGCTCAGGGGTGATTTCAGAGTATTCATTCAGTTCTGAAAGCACTCAACTAATTAAGCTCAGTGATCTTAATTTTTGTACTAACAGAAACTGCAAAATGCTATTTTTTTCTTTTTTCTTTTTAACCCACCTTTGTGTCTAGCAGCTTTATGGAAACACAAGGCCTTTCCTTTAGCATAAATGGACACATTTCAAGTAAATTAGTCTTTGGAGGAGGATGCAAAAGAACTTAAAAGCTCCTTAAAAATCCTTCGCTGCTTCACTGCTCGTCATTTGCCAAGAAGAGATATGTAGTTAAAATGCAATGCTATTTCCTCTTATCCTGCAGAAACGAAGTTTTCAATCTTGAACCCTGAGCCAGCTATCTTTTAAAGCTTCTTGATAGTTTCCTTTTGGGTTGTAAGCCCACGTTTAGCTACCTAAAGCTATTTTTTTAAGGGAAGTGCATTTATGATACCATACATCTTACTGTATCCACAGAGAGCTTATTAGACTCCGTTTCAGGCTGGGGTCCAGGGATACTGAGATTTGTTTGTTTGTTTGTTTTTTAAATAAGACAGGTGGAAAGGGAACTCTCATTGAGATGAGCAAAATTCAAGACAATTGCTTTCTAAAATGATCCAGGTATTTTTTTTTTCCCTATGTGATTCCTCTAAACTCATTATCTCTAAAACTTTTGCATTGTATGCTTCCTTGTGGTTGTTAAGCACAGCTAAATAGGACTGATTGGGAGAAGGATGTGGCAGTCCAATCCCAAAAAAGTCAGCCACTGAAAATCCTATGAGGGTCGCTATGAGTCGGACCCGACTCTGAACAACCCCTAACAACAACAACAACAATAACAAACAGTATTAATGTATTAATAATAGGATTATCTAACTGGGCCTCCTGATTTTTAATTTCTAAAATTTCAAATACTTTTAGGCATTGCTTTGGCACTCCAGGCTGTTAGAGGATGATCAGGGGCCATCTTTTTCTATAGAGGGAATGTAAAAGGTTCAGAGAAGCAACAATTGGAAACTCCAAATAGCCACTTCAAATACCTCCAGATTATTTGATCACTTCATCCATGCATTTTGCTCTGGAAACAAATACATCAGCAATCCCCACTTGCACTTCTGCATTCTTTTCTGTGTGCCTGAATACGTACATGTGTTAGAAAGGAACCCAGGTCTGATACCCTTGTGATGATTTCTTGGACAAAATGAGCACTATGAACATAAGTCACACGCTGGAGGTGCTCCCAATTCAGGTACAAGCGAGAGGCAAAACGATGCGTTTGCAGAGATGGCTTCCTCTGAGCTCACAGTCAGACTCTAGCCCTGGACAGCTGGACTCTTGGGCCTCTAATTTTTGCTATCATTTCTCCATTTCTTTTTCTTTTCTTTTCTCTTTCTTTCTTTCTTTCTTTCTTTCTTTCTTTCTTTCTTTCTTTCTTTTTAACTGAGACAAGGTCTCACCATGTCCCATCCCAGGCTGTCCTGGAACTCACTAAGTAAACCAGGCTGGCCTTAAACTTGTGTGGATCCTCCTGCCTCAGCCTCCCAAGTGCTGGAATTATAGGCATACTCCACCACACTCAGCTTTTATTATCATTTCTTAAAGACCTGGTATACCTTGAAATTCACTTTAAATGCTATCCTTGTACCTTCGTCTGGAAAGAGTTTCCAAGACAAGTGACTGAAAGGTTAGAAATAGGAAAAAGAAGGAAGGAAGGAAGGAAAGAAAGAAAGAAAGAAAGAAGAAGGAAGATGGAAAGAAGGAAGGAAGGAAGGAAGGAAAAAAGGAGGGAAGAAAAAAATTATAAATTCAGTGAAAAGAGCAAGCATTCGTAAATGGGTGATTTCTTTTTTTTTTTTCTTTTTTTTTGGTTTTGTTTTCTTTTCTTTTTTCAGCACTTAGGGTTGAATCTAGAGCTCTGCACATATTTTGCAAGTGCTCTACCACTAAGCTGCACTCTCAGCCCAATTGTAATTTTTCATTTTCAGCCAGTGGCTCCCTACTCCAGCCTCGAACTCACAATCCTCCTGCTTTCACCTCCCAAATCACTGGGATTACAGGCATGGGCCACTGCCCCTAGCAAACAAGATGATTTCTCATGTAGTTAGAATGACTAAGGCCCTTCATGATTGAAGAGCTGCTTATCAAAGGTCACCCAAAAGACCAGAAGAATTTCTAACTTTACAAATAACTTGTGAGACTTAAGTTTTTTAAAATGTAAATCATTACAAATTATGGAAAAATGGCTATAAAATCCTCTTCTAGGGTGAGTGGAGTCTATGAAGATAGAATTTGAGCTCTCCTTGATTACAGAATACATACAGTACAAGACACTCTATGTTAATCATATTAGAAAATTAGAATAAATTTCTGCCAAAGAAATAAAAATATAATAGCACTCTCAACTTGTGAAGCAATAAAATTATTTGTGTGCCAAGCTTCTTTTAATACCACTGTGAGTTTTTTTTCTAAAAGTCGTTCAATTTGATTGTAATTAAATATGTAATGAAAAAGCACTGCTTCAGGGAAGCGATGCAAGGCATTCTCTGTTGGTTTAATGTATTTCCAACTGACTTTGCATGGAATGAAAATGATACTCTGTGTATCTCTGGTCTTAATATAGAATCTGTTAGGCAATTCTGTGTTTTTTAAAGGGGACCTGGGTGGATGCAGGCATTGCCTTTGCAGTAGTGCCTGAGTCCTCCCAAACCCTGCCATTGCTACGGAAAACGGATCACACACATACAGTATGTGATGGAAAGGAAGGTCGACTTTGGACATTTAACTGGTGACAGCTAGTTGCAGGCCCAGCACAATCAGGATCAGAGCCTAGGTTTTCTTCTTGGTTGATTTTCCTAAGCTCAGCTGCAGTGATGGGCAGAGGAATACCTTTTCAACGGCCCTAAGAAATGCCAGGCTCAGTGTCCTATTAAAACCTGCTTAGTTGAGAACACAATTCCCAAGCCACTGGGAAAAGGAATGGAGCAACCCAAGGATCACCCAGTTGAAGAGATTCCCTCAAAGGAATGAGAAGTCAGCTGGGAGGAAACACAGAACACACCTCCCTTGGAGAATGTGACAAAAGTCAAGATACTTCAGGCACAGATCTCATAAAGGTGTCTAGGAGGCATTTGTTGGGTGTGAAATTTTCCTAAATGGAGCAATAAGAATTGAGGTGACCCAGAGGAAAGACAACCATAAAGTAGCAGAGAAATAACAGTGGAGTATTTATGAGGAATGCTTCCACCCTCTCCAAAAGTAGCCTCCTACATCCAACCCCCCAATCCTCAGAGATTTCATTGTTGAGAAGTTTCTCAGACCCTCTCTCCCTTAGTTTCGGCTAGAACTCCCTGTCACTTGCAATCTGCTGATTAGGGTTAATGTATTATGTCCTGATATGGCAGATTAAAAATGAAATCAATAAATGCCTAAAACAAATGGGCTTTTGAGATGTCCCATTCAATCTGGGTCTTTAAGGGTGAGGCGAGAGGCAGGAGGAGGAAGTCAGAAGGGGCGTGGAGAAAGGATCACTTAAGCAATCAATTTCAATCCAAAACACTGTGTGGACAAAGCAATTTCTAGGTACCTGTCCTTCTATTTAAAGGATCTGCCTTAAATAACAAGAATAGCCAAAAAAGAGTTTGTGTTGCTGAGACCCTCTGGGCTTTATTATGTGTGCATTTATTTTTTCCATTTACCTTAAAATCATACTGTTTGGGTAAGTGAAGGGACCTACAGCATGAGACATTTAAATGTTCAAGATGTGAGCTTGTCCTCTGGAAGGATGTTTAAGCAAGGTGAGAGAGTTAGGGCCCTGAAACTACCCTTGTTCCTATTCTCTTCAAGCCCGTCCCACTCACCAGTAAATCAAACTCTCAAACTTCACCTTCCCCTGCTAGTCTCCTCCCCTGCCTTGCTAACTAAGATTCTGAGATGTCACCCCTTAACTCAGAGTCAACACTACCATGAAGTAGAAAAAGAGACCTTTCAGGTCATTTCTGCCCCATTGCAGTATTCAGATTGTCCCTGCTGACTATGTTTCCCATGTAAATAACCTGTGCTATTAAGGTGCAAATTGCAACTTTTAAGTAATGATTGCTAATAGTCTAATGTTTACTGCCACACAAGGACATTCATGAAAACAAAATCTGCATTATTCATCTCCATATTAAATAAACAAAATAAATCGAGGGAGCTGTTCTTTCCTGCAAGAGTCTCCACAGACCTGGATGAAGAGAAAGCTTCTGAAAGTCAGAGAGAAGGAAGCAGAGTCATCGCTTTGGGTGAGCAGAGGCAGAATCGGATAACTGACAGACACATTCGATACTCATGTGTACATGATCACAGAAGATTTTGTGCCCAGTTGCAATCGGCCAGCATCCGTATAAAAACAGTAGTTAAGGAGTGTAAAATAAAGTATATATTATATATGAATGTGGACAGAGGCTGAGATGGACTGTTGGCAATAGAAAGGTGAGAATATATTTATACTTTAAAAATCTTAAGCACTCTGCATCCTACAAAATACAGATAGTCAAAACACTGTTCTGTTTTACTTCACCTTCCTGCAATCCTCTTTATCCCTCCTAAAATGTAGCGTGGGGTAGGGGGACCGGGGAAAGAGGCTAGTGTAGAATTCTGCAATATTTTCAGGTGAAAGTGGATGCATTTTAACGGTGAGTGAAATATACATCCGCGGGAGCGAGCCAAACACACACTCCTACAAACACAAACCCCTGGGGTACTGTAGGCTGCTTTCTAAACTTTTTTTCATGCATTAAGTAATAGTATGGTGGGATAGCACAGCTTTATAAAGCCAGGAAAAAGAACATTTCGGAGGGAAATTTTCTGCCTTAGCTGTTTCCTTAAAAAGAATCGTATACCTCACATCCCCTCCCCCAACAAATAAAGACTCAAATCTCCCATCACTTGTCCTATCATCCTGTTTGTTCTATCTGGAGTCTTGCTGTATTAGAAAGTTCTGTAATTGATTCCCTGAAATACGAACGTTAAAACGAATAATGCAAGGGAATCTAATAGCCTCAAACAGTTCTTGGGAAAAAGCGCTCCAGGAGGGCCTCAGCTCGGATTCACTTCCAGACTTTCTATCTTCCATTATTCATTAATCAAACTAGAAATCAAGCTTTCAACATCAATCCATGGGAGTAATTACTTACAGTTGTGCATTGTATTTAATTTTAAACAGTGATAAAGTCAGTATGGCCACAATCGTACAGCCACCTTTTCCCTGTCCTTGGATGTTAACTGGCTGAAGAATCCCAACTAACTTTCCCTGCGAATAACCACCTCTGCTAAAACAGAGTAGGGCATTGATGACCTCAGATGAGTGGAAGAAACACTGCATGAAAAATGATCTGCTTTATTAATATGTGAGCAAATAAATAGCCTAAGAGGGGCCTCACTGTGTATGAAATGAATTTCTCCCTTTCAGCTTGGAAAGGGTTTCCACTTCTTCCAGTGAAAATAATAAGCGCCATGAAAACAAGTACATAAAGAGCCCAGAAATACAAAAGGGCAGAAAACTGGAACTATAGTCACAAGTTTCTAACACACATAAACACACACACAAACACATACACACACGCACATGCCACAATAAAGAGACCATCGAGCACCAGCAGATACCAGCTTAGTGAAAGGGTCTAATTTAAATAATGTGACACAGCGTCATTTTATGTACACCTGGATCCTCATTGATCAGAAGATAATTATAATCAAAGTAGTGGAATTCTGAGCAATGCACTTTTTGTAATGAGCTTACGAAAGGAGACATGTCCAGTCCTTCTGGTAATTTAAATTACTGCCTAGTTGTTGATGGCCTTTACCGGAACAACGAGGGAGGAAAAAAAAAAGTAATTTTCAGGACAGTATCACTTCTTGCTGGACTGTAGCCCAGGGCTCTCTTTTGGGACAACAATGAGGACGTTATCTCAAATAATCTAGCTACACTTAAACCTGTGTTGCCTGAACCAGACGAAACAGGCTTATTCTTCCTCAGTCTTGAAGGCCATTTCACACCCTCACACTGTCAGATAGCAAAGCTGTCTAAGTTTTAAAAAATAAGAGACGTATTGTTTTCAAAGGAGGTAACTAGAGTTGAGAAAAGAAAACCTCTCTGCCTAGACAAGTTCCAAATATATATGGGACTAAGAATATTTTAATTGTTTTGCTCTTAGGGAAATAATTGAAAAATATATGAAACAGTTTCATAAGCGATATTTCCGCATGCAACTCAAACCAAACTACAAATGGTTACCAAAGCAATTCCTCACCCTGAAGGGAAGATAACTGTAGATCTTTCAAAGCACAGGTCCTGCCATTCAGACTGGGATCCGGCAAAGGTGGACCATGAGCTTGGTGGTCCAGCATGTTTAAACACAAGTCCTCAGTTCCCCCAGATTTCTAACTAACTTTAGATTTCTTCTAAGGATGACTTCACAAAGTTTGTGAAAGTGTTCCACCAAACTTCTCCCTGTGTTTTACTCCAGTTGAAACAGAATAAAATGTGGTGGTGTGTTTCCAGAAGATCAGCCTTGACTAATGCTGCCTAAAGCCAGAAGGCAAAGACAGAGAAGAAGAAGAAAAAAATAACAACAAAACTTCAGCTTTTTGCTACAGCCCTGATTCAACTAAAGGACACAAAGAAATAAAAAACTCCTACATTAAAAGCCAAACAAGATAATAATTGTGCATGTCTGGCTCTGAGTATAGAGGGCAAGACTTGCGTCACTGGTATTCTGAGTTACCATGGTGAGTGATTTATTGATATATATCAAGAATGAATAGATCAAAGGCAGTGAGATGACAGGTGATCAATCAAATGTCAAATCAAAACTAGCAATCAAGTGGAAAGCTGATTTTTCAGTGGGTGGGTCTGGCAGGAGAAAAATGAACTTTCATATTACACTTCCGAGAAACAAAACCCCAGCATACTATTAAAAAAGCAATTAAGCAACCCAAAAGGGAAAAAAAAAAATCCCTTGGACCATCTATTGCACTGATCCATTAACCTGTTCCTGTCTTTTGGTGGGGGTCCCGGGTGGTTAAGGAAGGACTCAGAGGGGACGGTTCTCATCATACAAATCCATTCGCAAAGTTTGCAAGTCTCTCTGGGCAAGGAAAACCCAGAGCTCTTTAAATTTCTATGGGGGCATCCCCCCTTCTTTTTCATTTTATTAGGAGGGGTTGATTAGATTTCTCTGCGTGGATGCCTTTAAAACGCATTCAGAGGTTCACTCATTTCCTGGGGTGCTCTTTCAACCTTGGTGATCCAAAAGCTAAAGTCATCATCCCCCGGCCCCAAAGCCAGCCTGCAGACCCGGGCTGGGGCATGGCTCACACTTGGGGGCCCCGAGTCCGAGCGCCAGGAAACTGGGTCCCCGGAGGCCAGAAGCCGCTGGCATTGACCACGAGGAGGGATGCGGGGGTGGAGGGGCCGTCTCCCTATTCCGCACCCCAAATCCTCAATCCGACTTTGGCTCGAGAGGCAAGAATCAGACTGGGAGAAAAGTTAGGGGTGGGGTAGAGGGTGGAGGAAAAAAAGTTTAAGGAGGGAAGGTTTGGTGGGATAGCTCCCCCCCACCCTCCCGGAGCCTGGAAAGGGGAGGATTTGGGCGATCCGAGAAGGCGAGAGACGCTGGGGTTATTAGAGGGACACCGGGAGCAAACTCCCCCGAAAGCCCAAAGGGGGTGGCGTCCCGGGGCACCCCGGGGCGAGGAGGGCGGGTGAGGAGCTCGGCGCGCAGGGCAGCCCGGGCTGGGCACCCCGCAGCCGGCCGCGTCCCTTACCTGCAGCCCGCTTGGGTGCCTGCTGTTTCCGCCTGGGCATCGCTCGACTTCGCTCCAGTCCCACTTCGGGCGCCCCAGCCCCACGCCGCGCGCCGGGGCCCGCTGGCTCTCTCGCCTCTCTGGGTCTCCTCCGCCTCTTGCCCGGTGGCTCCTAGGACGTCACTCGGCCTCTGTCCCCCTGACGATTCCCCCCGCAACTCCTCCACCACGGGCCGGAGACCCCCCTCTCTGGGCGGCGGACACGGTGGCTGGCGCCGGCTGGTTGAAAGTGGAGGCTGGTTCTGCCTTGTTTGTTTGTTTGTTTGTTTTGGGCTTTTTTTCCCC
>VMDO01000801.1:91366-247437 GCA_007922755.1 Pedetes capensis | reverse complement strand
ATATATGTATATATACATATATATGTATATATAGATATATATGTACATATACATATATATGTATATATATATGTATATGTATATATATGTATAGATATATATGTATATATACATATATGTATGTATATGTATATGTGTATGTATATATGTTGTTGTTGTTGTTAGGTGCTGTTGAGTGAGTCCGACTCATAGCGACCCTCATGGGGTTTTCAATGGCTGACTGTTTTGAGATTGCCTTGGGAGTGGGTTGCCACGTCCTTCTCCCATTGTACAGTGCTGGGAATTGAACTCGGGACCTCAGAGACTGCAGAGCAGCACTCTACCAACTGAGCTAAATCCCAGCCCATATATATATATAACCTGTCTACCTTTATAATAAACATATATATATATATATATATATATATACATACATATATATATATATATATGTATATATACATATATGGATGGGGTTTAGCTCACTTGGTAGAGTGCTGCTGCTCTGTGCTCTCTGAAGCCCTGGATGCAATCCCCAGCACCGTAAAAAATGGGTATATGTACATATATATATATACATATATATATGTAAATTCTATAATGAGAAAGATAAAGAAAGGTTCAGAGGGCATGTGACACTTGGAATTGTAGGATTTTATATTACTAATATGAAGGGTTTGATGAACTTAAAGTTCCCAATATATGGAAATGGCTGGTGTTAATTATTTTGCATCCCTTCTTTGTAAATATCACAGTTGTTAAGCTATTGGCAAAAAGAAATTAGGAATCGCTTCTCTTCCTGCATCAATACATGAACCAGTTAATTATTTGGGGCTAATTTAAAATTCTAAAAGTTGACCAGCTTTGTTTTTGGAATTGACTTCACTCTAATGCACAGTATCATCTTACAGATAGCATAATTTAGAATGATGGACTTGCGTGAGGGCTTGATTTTTCAGTTAAACACTGTATCATGTGAAGTATTTGTCAGCATTCTTGAGTCTGATTATGAAATAAGCAGAACCTTGGAGTAACAAGAGTTGGAAATTGACTAATTGACAATGAAGTTAGCTTTAAACATCTCAAGGGGAGAACTTTTACAGTGGTGAGATAGATGTACTTGAATCTCAGAACAGATATTTTAATTACTTTTTATTGAAAACTGCACTGAATGCTAAATGTCTACCTTTATAATAAACAAATACAATAACAGTTATGGGGAGGTGCTTTCTGCACTATACTATCCTCTCCAAATACAACTGTCCTTGCAAACTTTTTTAGGTAGCAGAATATGTTGTGTCCTTAGATGCCCTGCTCATAGAGGGAGGACCCACACCGCCTGTGTTTTCACCTGCAAATACCAGCTCCTCTGATATGGAACCTGTTTCCATTCCTTCTGCCCTTCTAGTTTCCCTAGTTCTTTCCAGATAGGACTCATTTCCTTCCAAATCTTACACAACACAGAAGAATGTCTTGTGTAAGATGTCTGCGATACTCTGGTTGGACTCCTGTGTTTAGAGGGGTGCTTACAAATATCGTTCCTCTTTGGTGCCTCCACATTCCTGTGCTCCATTCCTGGAGTTGGTATGTCATTACCACTCTTGCATCAGAGGTGGGTTAGGTAGCTGAGATGTAGGATAGGAGGTGACCTGCCTTCTTCACACTCGGGCCTACATTGTGAAGGAAGCAGCACTGGCCTGGCACCTCCTGACCTCTTTGCTCACTCTCCTGGTTCTTGGGTCCTGCCCCACCCTGCTAAGCACATAGGAAAGTCTCAAGGCTCCAGGGCTCCTCTGGCTGGCAGCATAGATCTGAGTGTCCCCTTTGCCTTTTGCATTCCTTTTTCTACTTTTGGGGGAATATACGGGGTACGGGGGACTGGACAATTCGGGTTTTTTTTCCTAAAATATTTCAAGTGTGAGGTCAAGCACGGTGGTGCACTCCTGTAATCCCAATCCTGGGGAGGCAAAGGCAGAAGGATCTCATGTTTGAGGCCAGTCTGGGCTACCCAGTGAAATCCTATCTAGGGATGAGATGGAGGAGGTTGTGGATTCAAGGTAAGCATCAACAAATACTAATTTTCTCTCTTTTTTTCTGCCAGATAGTAGTCTGTATTTAAAGAACTAACATATTAAATCCTCTCTCGTCTGGAGAGTCTCCTCTATATACCCAAATGCTTTAGTGCTTTGGCATAATATTGAAAGAATATGCCATCATCCTCTTAGCTTCATTTCCAAGTTTTAGGCAACTTTTTTCTTTTTTTTCTTCTGTTCTTTTCTGGGGTTTTGTTTGGTTAGTTTTGTTTGTTTGTTTGTTTGGAGAGAATATCTTGCTGTGTATTCCAGGCTGGCCTCTAACTCACAGTCCTCCTGCCTCAGACTCCCTAGTGCTGGGATTACAGACACGTGCTACTTACCACAGCCACCTATAACTCTTTATAATATTAATTTCCCTCCAATGTCTCCAACTCATCTTTTTCAATATTCTATGTGAGCTTCTTTCTTCTCCCTCCCTTAAACAGTGTTGTTCTTCTGGGCTCTAAACAAAGACTATCCTTTTTTGTTTTTGTTTTGTTTTGTTTTTGTAAAAAGAGGAGTAATTTTATTAAGAGAGGCAGGAAGGAGACATTCTTAGACCACCAAGCAGGCTGCTTGGGAGAGAGTCAGCCTCTAGGACTGTCTTAGGCTCTCTTCTCTTTTCATTTCTCTCCGCCTTCACTCGTCATTGCCTGCTTAACTGCTACTCATCCTCTAGACTGCTTAGGTCAAAGGATCTTTCCCTACTCCCCTGGTAAAACTGGTTTCCCCTTTTTCAGAGCACTTATGACAATGATAAGAAACAATTTATGGTGTAATTAGTTGTTTAATGTCTCTTTTCCACTGAACTGTAAGCTTCATTACACTAAGGATTATATCTGTCTCTTCCACTTCTGTAATTCTCAGAGCTTAAGTAAACAGTTGTTGAACAAGTGAATGAGTGAATACATGAATAGAGGATTAAACAATTGGATATGTGGTAATCCCATCACCTCTCTATGGCTTTAGCTTAAATCAGTATATTGGTGACTAAAATAAGAGTGTATTGACAATTCCTTTTCTCTTTTGAGAAAAGGCTGAATAACAAAATAATTTTCATGGAAATTCTCTTGTCATTTTCCAAACACAATGCCAGAATATCAGAATTCAATGAAGATATTTCAAAAAGTAGGCCAAATGTTGACCAGGCATGTGGAACATGCCTGTAGTTCCTGTGACTCAGGCGGTAGAAGCAGGAGGATCACAAGTTGGAGGACAGAGGCAGCCTGGATAACCTAATGAGACCCTGTGTCAAAATAAAAATTGGGCTGGAGGTGCAGCCCAGTCATACAGCACTTGCAAAGTATGTGTAAGGCCCTGGGTTCAACCTCTAAATACCAAAAAAAAAAAAAAAAAAAAAAAAAAAGTATGCCAATGTCAACAAGGGATACACCATCTGGCTATAGTTTAACCTAGGAGATAACATGGTAATGCCCACAAAACTCTAGGAAACAGAAATAAAACAAACAAACAACAGCAACAAGAACCTCTAGAAAGCAATTCTCCAGCATCTCTTAGGTTCCTGCATGTGTTTTCAGTAGACACACCATCAGACTTTTGTTCTGTGCTGTCTTTTCAAGGACAATATTTTCTGGGAAGATGGAGATAGCATCTCTTCCAGAACAGAAGGTAGGTTTGTTAGCTGTCCATTATAATAAAGATAGTGTTTCCCCTCCCCAGGGCAAAGATTTGGCAATGGGTTGGCTAGCTGTGTGCTGTACTTTAGTTTCTTAAACTTGGAGCTGGTCTCCTATAAGTACTCTTCCATGTATCCAGGTGTCACTTGTACCTACAACCAATAGGAACAATTGTAAGAAAATGATGATTCTGGCTCTTGCTATGCTGTGAGTAATAAACTGCCCCTTGCCATCAAATGTTTACCTTTGGTCCATAGCCACAAAACTATGGCAGACTAGTTAGCTTGTAAGTAGGATGAAATCTCAAACCCTTCATAGTTTTTGTTCAACCCAAAGCAGCTATTATTAATATTCACATTGGTGATTGAGAGGCAAATGTTTTAAGCATTTTACATCCTAATATAATTGTTTATCACTTATAATACGTGCTTTATAGTGTTGTAGTTGTGACAGGAAACTGATTAGAACCAGTAGCAGTGGTGCACTCCTATAATTCCAGAAGCTTGGGAGGCTGAGACAGGAGAATCATGAGTTCAAGGCCAGAGGCAGCCTGCATTACTTAGTGAGACACTGTCTAAAAATAAAAAAAAAAAAAACTAAAAATGGGCTGAAGATGCAGCCCAGTGGTAGAGCCCTTGCAAAGTACGTCAGAGGCCTTGGGTTCAACTCCTAAGAATAAACAAATAAATAACCCCAAGAAACAAAAAACTAGAACTTATGGTTTTTTGTATAACTAATTATATTCCTCCCACACAACTTTTTCTTTTTCTTTTTCTTTCTTTTCTTTCATTTTCTTTTCTTTTTTTTTTTTCAGTGCTAGAGATTAAATCCAGTGTTTTGCTCATGACAAGTGAGTGCTCTACCACTGACCTGCTCCCTCCAAATCCTCCCCTTTAAATAATACCACACAAGTTTGGGTTTTCAAGATTTCCTCTTCTCAGTAGAGCTTGTCTAACCTAGCGGAAGATGACTGTGCTCTTCTCCACATGCCTACTGGTATGTGGTTCTGTAAGTACCTTAACTCACTCACTAAGGGAAAACTTAGCATTGCCAACAAGCACACCAAAGACAAAAGTCATGTATGTTATTCTTTTTTATCCCTCCCATCCTTCCTATAAGGCCTGGTACAAGCTTCTTTCCAAATATTATTGTTACATCAATACAGTGAGTTGTGCTTTCCGAAGATTGCTGCTGTGATGTCTCCCACCCCACATGGTTTTGAGCAAAGTGATCTTGTTCCTCCCTTTTCAAGAAATGGAGTCCATTTCTCTATCCCCTTGAATCTCAGAAGGCCATGTGACTGTTCTAACAGAATGGCGGAAGTAAAGCTGAGGAAGTTCCAGGAATAATTCTTTACAGGCCTGGCAGCTTAGGCTCCTACCTTTTGGAATGCTTGCTTTTGGGCTGCTTCCTCTAGAATTCTGCCTCCCTGTTTTGAGATGTCCAGGCTACCTAGAGAAGTCACGTGTGGGTGCTCCTATGCTCCTGACCAACATCCAGCATCAACTGTCAGGGGAGACATCTTGGATGTCTGATCTACTTGAGCCTTTGGATACCTACAGTCACACTTGACATATAAATGCAGTTGAATGACAGATACCACACAAGAACTGCTGACTGAACACAATTAACCAACAAAGCTATGAGAAATAACTTAATTGTTGTTTTAAGCTA
The DNA here is from genome assembly GCA_007922755.1 of Pedetes capensis. NCBI lineage: Eukaryota > Metazoa > Chordata > Mammalia > Rodentia > Pedetidae > Pedetes > Pedetes capensis. Next base: position 242,072 of record VMDO01000801.1, on the reverse strand, counting down.
TTTTGTTTGGGGTAGCTTATTATATGAGCATAGAAAACCAGAACAAAGAGGCCCCTGAGTAAAGAATTTCACCCAAGCATGTAGTGCTAAATCCATCCTCATATACTTAGAACACTTAAGTGCAGGAAGAAAGTGTTAAATAAAAATTATAGGAGGCCATTGTTTTGGACCAAGCTCCTGCACTTGCTGTTGTTAGGTGCTGTTGAGCCGGTGTCCGACTCATAGTGACCCTATGCATGACAGAGGAACAGTACTGTCAGTGCTTCTCTGCTATTCATAGGATTTTCAATGGCTGATTGTGTTTTGGGAGTGGGTTTCTGGGTCCTCCCAATCCTACAGCACATAGTATTCCCAGGTAGTCTCCCATCCAAGTACAAACCAGACCCAACCCTGCTTAGTTTCTGAGATCTGACGTGATTAGATGTCACAGTGGTATAGCTGCAGGCCAGCTCCTGCACTAGGCCTCAACAAACTCGAATAGAAGTCAAAATGGTGCCATTCATGCTAAAGTTCAAGTCATCAAACTGAAACTGAGCTGTTTATCTGGACTTCCGAGACATCAGGATTGTTGTTGTTAGGTGCCATCAAGTTGGGTCTGACTCACAGTGACCCTATGAACAACAAATGAAACACTACCTGACACTGTGCAACGTCCAACACTGTTGTCGCTGCCAGGTCCTTCTAAGCCTACAGCAACTGATATTCCCAGGCAGTCTCCTATCCAAGTACTAACCAGGCCCAACCCTGCTTAGCTTCTGAGATCTGACCAGATCAGACACCAGGGTGGTACTGCTACGGACATACATCAGGATTAAAGAACCAATTTTCCCTGAACAAGCTAGTTTCAATTGACATGACAATGAAGTTCCCTCTGCCCTAATCCTTAGTAAGTAACTAAGCAGGTTCTTTTCTATTGTTCAATGTCCCTGTGCTTGTCTTCTTTTTTTTTTTTTTATTGGAAATTTTTAATGTACACCTTAATGTGATTCATTCTGACATGCTTTTCATTGTGGCATTTCCATATATGCATTTTGATGTACATTATTCATATAGGTTCCCCCTTACCCTCTTGTATGTTCCCCCCCACACCCTCCCCATCTAAGTCTTCTCTATCATTTACTTGGTGATATTTTTCTATATGTCCTTGGGTTCCGGTTCTGTTTAAGATAGAAACTTTTCCTGTAGTGAACTTTGTTTTTATCTTGTCAGAACAATTGCATGCATTTTCTACACCATTTATATTGACACCATTCTTAGCTTTTTTTTTTTATTTTGACCTGACTTTTGAAAGGATTTTTCCTTCTTATAATTTTGATTCAGCTCCCACACATGAGTGAGAACATGTGGTGTTGCTCTTTCTGAGCTTGTGTTTGTTCACTTAAAATAATTTTCTCTAATTCTATCCATTTTGTTGCGAATGACCTTATTTCATTTTTCTTGATTGCTGAGTAGTATTCCATTGTGTATATGTACCATAGTTTTTTTTTATCCATTCTTCTGTTGAAGGGCACTTTGGTTGATTCCATATCCTTGCTATTGTGAAAAGTGCAGCATTGAACATGGAGATGCAGGTGTCTCAGTGGTATGATGACCCATCTTCCTTTGGGTAAATTCCCAGTAGTGTTATAGCTGGGTCATACGGTAGACCTGCGCATGTCTTATAAGGAAAGTAACTTTGAAATTTATTTTTATTTTCAATGCTGGGAATCAAATCCAGGGGCACACATATGGTACATTAGTGCCCTACCACTGAGCACAGGGAGTAACTTTGGCTGGCTACCTACACATACCTGTAACCCCAGCGACTCAGGAGGCTGAGGGAGGAAGTCACAGGTTTGAGGCCAGAGGCAGCCTGCACAGCTTAGGGAGACTGTGTCTCAAAATAAAAACAGGGCTGGGAGTGCAGTTCAGTGGTACAGCTCTTGTATAGCATGAATGAGGCTCTGGGTTCAATCTCCTCATACTGCCAAAAAACAAAACAAAACAAAACAAAACAAAACCTTTGAAATGCCCAATTATCTTTGTTGTTTTGGCTTTCCTCTGCACTTTTCTGTGTGTAAAACCAAAGTGCTCCCCACTCATTGGAGTACTCATACTATTTTTACAGAATTAAGTATTGCTTGATTCTTGAATAGAAAGTAGAGCCAACTAAGATTATTTATATTTATATTTATATTTTATTTTATTTTTGAGGCAAGATCTCACTAAGTAGCCTAGGCTAATCTTGCATTCATGATTCTCCCACCAAGTGCTGGGATAAGAGACATGCACCACCATGCCCAGTGAACTAAAATCTTTTCTGTTTGTTTGTTTGTTTTTGTGGTACTTGGGATTGAACTCAAAGCTTTGAGTATGCTAGGCAAATGCTCTCCCATTGAGCCACATCCCCAGCCCTTCTAAAAATTTATTTATTTATTTATTTTAAATTTTGAGACAGTGTCTTCACTAAGTTCCCAGGCTGGCCTTAAACTAGCTATGTCACCCAGGCAACCCTCCAACTTGTGATCTTCCTGCTTCAACTTTCTGAGTTGCTGGGATGACGGGTGTGGGCTACAACCTGGTTATGATCTTTAAACTAAATTGAGGCTTTTTTTTTTTTTTTCCCTGCAGGACTCGGAGTTGAACCCAGGGCCTCACGCCTGCATGCTTTGCAAGTGCTGGATCACTGAGCTGCGCCCCCAGCCCATTTTTTTTTACTTTTTGAGACAGGGTCTCGCTAAATTACACAGACTGCCTTTGGTTTCGAACTTGCGATCCTCCTGCCTCCGCCTCCCAAGCTGCTGGGATTACAGGTGTGTGCCACCACCCCCGGCTAATTGAGGCCTTTGGTACATGTTTTACTCAAGATCCAGCATGGCAATTTGTACCCAGCAGGCATTATTTGGGTATTTTTATGAGTTATATGCATAATTGTATATAAAACTAAATTCACTATAAAGCACGTGTTAAACCCAGTTTAAAGAGAGTTGCTTTGTTCACTTCAAATCAAACACTAGGAAGTAATTCTTAATTTAAATTAACCTGGTTTTTTTTGCTTCCTCTTGGCCATGACCAGATCACCAGACCAGAATCTAGACAACCTGTTTGACCACAAGTTTGAGCTCCGGTAGGAGAATGTTCCTGGAACTGGTTTTGCTATTGTTGGGCAACAATTTGAATCTGATGTTATTAAGGTAGCTTAGTATGGAGGCTCATTCATTACCTTAGCTTAGTATGGAGGCTCATTTTTAAGAGTTTGATAATGTTGATCATGCTTCTGGAGATAAACTATTCAGATCACTGAACATAAAGTTGTTTTCTTGTCTCCAAAAATGGCTATTCTGAAGCATAGCAGTGGGCTGCAACGCTTTTCCCCTTCATCAGCTGCCATAGTGTGCCGCTTCCCTTCCCTCTTATTCCCTATGCCTTACCAATTTTTCAACAAGTTCTCAAATACACTATGTTCCTCCCTACCATGAGACCTTTGCATATGCTCTCTCATCTTCCTACTCCTACTTCTCCATTCCCTCATCTAACCAAAAATCATTTTGTCTTAGTTCTAATATGAAGTCCTCAAAGATGCTTTTATTGACCTCTACAGAGGACATGAGGTACATGCTCCTACATTACCTTATATTTCTCAACAGCATATTTTGTAATCATAACTACATATGCTTAATTATTTAATTCCTTTATTTCTCCTAAGGTGCATATTTTTCATACACTTAAAAGACCATCTACATGGCTTACTATATACATTTGATGTAACTATTATTCTATAACTTTCATCAAAATAACTACTATTTCAGGAAACTCTTATCCAGAAGGATAAACATTATGAATAATTTTATTGTTGATTCCAGGAACTTCCAGGAAGACATGTCAACTCTTGGAAATGAAGCATCAAATGACAACTTATATCCCAAGAATCATTGAACCCATTGACTCAAATTGCTGTGTCTACAAATCTTACCAATCTTCACGTGACTCTTATCAAATGGTAACCAAGACTCCTCTTACCTCATTAAAAACTCACCTTAAACCAGACTTTTGTTAATTCTTTTTAAAATTATTTTGTTTTTGTTTTGTTTTCTTTTTTCATTTTTTTAGTTTAATTTTTTTTTTAAGTCAGACTTTCAAAGTTCAATGAATAGCTCAACTGTGCCATTACCTGCTCTAAAATGCTGTGAAGACTATCTAGACAGTGGACACTCCGACTGCATAAGCAATAGACTGAACTCTATCTTAGCAACATATTGCATTGGTGATATTTTAGGGAAGACATTTGTGATACTAACATCTAGTCAATGTGTATATTTAGAGTTGTAGTATGTATGTATGCATTTATTTATTTATTTATGTATGTATTTATGTATTTATCTTCCTTTCCTGAAAAGCTGTTATTGAACCCATACTGCAGATCAATGATGCCTTGTTGTTGTTGTTAGGTGCCGTCAAGTTGTGTCCAACTCATACCAATCTTTATAGGGTTTTCAATGGCTGACTGTTTTCAGGATTGCCTTGGGAGTGGATTGCCAGATCCTTCTCCCATTTTCATAGTGCTGGGAATTAAACTCGGGATGTCAGAGACTACAGAGCACTGTTCTACCAACTGAGCTAAATGCCAGCCCCATGCCTACAGCACCTGATGTTCCCAGATGGTTTCCCATCCAAGTACTAACCAGGTCCAACCCTGCTTAGCTTCGGGATTGGAAGCCACAGTGGTACTGCTGCAGGCTAATGATGCCTTCGATTTGAGGAAATGTCAGTAATTGATTGCTAAATCTCTCTAATGAAAATTTAACATTCTCCACAAGGGCATAGACCTGGTCAGCTTTGATCACTGATATATCTTAATGTCTGGAGCAAAGAGGTACTTAATGCATAATCACTGAATGAATGAGTAGATCAATGAAGAGATGGGAAAGACCGAGATAGATTTCATGTAGTATGCAAAGACAACTCTTCCTGATTATGACTTCCTGGCTGAGCCTTTTGGGGCAAAGTGAGTAGGAAAAGAGAACTCCACTTCCTCACCTTTCCACTCCTTCCCATTTCCAGGGAACATTACCCAACTGTATAGGATTTTCTAGGTTTTTTTTTTTTTTTTTTTTTTGTATTATTTTGTTGTGTTTTTGTGATGCTGGGACTAGAACCCAGGGCCTCGTGCATGCCAGACAAGGACTTTACCACTGAATTCTATCTCCACATGCTCCCTCTGAGATTTTCTATGGAACTCTGATAGTGACCTGCTTCTCTACTAGTTTGTGAATTTTGATTTGCCCACTCTAGTTATGTGCCCGTTAGGTGACATGGAGGTTGTCCACAGGGTTGCCATTGTTTGAGAAGGGAGTATAAAAGACTTCCTTGAGGCATATGAGGTGTTGTTATGGCGTGGCTGTTGAGCATCTGACACTTTAGTAACCTAATGGAGAAGGCTATGGTGCCACACTGACACCAATACCCTATAAAAGTACCATTACTGAGATTTACCAATCAATTATTTGGTTAATACAAGCCTATCCCTATTACATACATATTAGAATCCAAGTGACTGGATGACTTCACTTTTTAAAATTATTATTGTGACATTTCCATACATGCATGTCATTGTACATTGCTCATGTTCACCCTTGACTGGCTTTTTTATAAAGTTTATCTAGAAACTTCACTCAACATTTATTCAACATTTAAAGCATCTTAGTCACTGTGAAATGCCTGCAGCCATAGCCCTGTGGTATCTGATCCCGTCAGATCTCGGAAGCTAAGCAGGGTCAGGCCTGGTTAGTACTTGGATGGGAGACTGCCTGGGAACACCAGGTGCTGTAGGCTTGGGAGACAGACCTGGCAACCCACTCCCCAAAATCAATCACCCATTGAAAACACTATGGACAGCAGAGAAGCACTGACAATAGTGTTTCGCCTGTTGTATGTAGGGTCCCCATGAGTGGGATACTGACTCAACAGCACCTAACAAAAACAACAAGTCACTGTGAAAAGTACTTTGGACAGCGACTCTGTAGGCTGAAGCAGGAGGATCACCCAGGCCAGACGCGGCCTTGGCAACTTAATGAGTCCCCTTTCAAGATAAAAAATAAAAAAGGGACTAGAAGTACATTCCAGTGGTAGAGCACTTGCAAAGTACATGCAAGGCTCTGGGAGCAGCCCCCTCAGTACGGCAAAAAAGAAAAAAGAAAAAGAAAAAGAAAAGAGAAAAGAAAAAGAAAAGAAAAGAAAAGAAAAAAAGATTCAGCAGGCAGCCACTGATGCATGTCTGCAAGACCCTGCCCCTTTTACCTACATAAGCTTCACTCCTTAGAGGGCCAGTCTGCAAACTCTGTCCTGACCCTGCCTTCCTTATTCTGTAGCATTGTTCTTGTTGTTAGGTGCAATGGAGTCGGTATCCGACTCATAGCAACCCTCATAGGGTTTTCAATGGCTGACTGTTTTGGGATTGCCTTGGGAGTGGATTGCCAGGCCCTTCTGCCATTTTTGTGGTGCTGGGAATTGAACTCGGGACCTCAGAGACTGCAGAGCAGTGCTCTAGCAACTGAGCTAAATCCCAGCCCATTCTGTAGCATAAGCCCCAATAAAGCCTTGTTTGGATGGTATTACTCTGCCTTTTTATGATTTTTATCTTGAACTGAGCAGAGGAGACTTTGGCTGAGCTGGTGGCACTAAGTGCTGGTAACATTGAGAGCTGCTAACCGTAAAAGCTGAGAGCTGATAACATAAGAGAGAGCTGCACTTTGCCTTTCCACGACTTATATCCAAATTAAGCAAAGAACACTTGGCTGACTGATAACAATTGGGCGTCTTAAATCTAGGTTTCAGTCAAGTAGCTGGGATTATAGGTGTGCAAAAGTTCTATCTTGACAAATCCTCTCTCCTTGACCAAACCTAGTCAGGCTTCTTTAAGCTGCCTTTTCAACTAAGCCTCAGTCTTGGCCTCTAAAAACTGTAGACTTTTGACACTAACAATTTGTTCCACCAATTCTCTGCCCCAAGGCACATGCATATACGCCTATGGGTAGGTTTTAACAAAGGCTAGCATAGTTTCTGTGGGTTGGGGTTTAGCTCAGTTGGTTAAGTGCTGTTCTGTGCCCTCTGAGGCCCTAGGGTTTGATTTCCAGCACCGCAAACTGGGAGAAGGACATGGTAATCCACTCCCGTAGCAATCCCGAAACAATCAGACATTGAAAACCCCATGAGGATCACTATGAGTTGGACCCAACTCCATGGCACCTAACAAGAGCAACAAGCATAATTTCTAACAGCTCAAATCTATGTTCAGAAAGCTGAATAGTGGTCAGAAGTGGTGGCTCACGCCTGTTACCCCCATGATTCATAAGGTGAAGGCAAGAGAATCACAAGTTTGAAACCAGAGGGAGCCTGTGTAACTTAGGGAGACCCTGCCTCAAAATGAAAAGCAATAAAATGGGCTGAGGGTGCAACTCAGTGGTATAGCACTTGCAAAGCACATAAGCACAAGGAAAAAGGAAAATGGAAAAGAAGAAGAAGAAGGAGGAGGAGGAGGAGAAGAAATAAAAGTAAGGAAAAGAAACCTCAATAGTGCTGGAGGAATTTACTGTTTGTTCCAACCCAAACCTGGTGATAGGTGGTCCGGCCCCTGAAACTTGTTTTAGAACAGTTACTCTAGAAAAGTATGCAATTCAGGCTGGGGATGTAGCTCAGTGGTAGAGCCTCTGCCTAACAAGAGCATGGCTCTGGGGTTAATTCCCAGTACCCTTCCCCCACCCCCCCCAAATAAAAAAGCCTAAAAAAAGCATGCAATCCTAAATCCTTTTTCTGCCCTTTGAGATGTAAATCTATCACTCAGAATGTTTTCTTCCAAGACCCCCAGAGCCTTTCTTTGAAATGCAAATATTAAAGGTGATAATTCTTCCTCTCACTCTCAACACAGTTGTGTCCTTGCTCTAACCTGTACGACTGGCTCTGGTCATAGAAATATAAATTAGCTGGGTGTGGTGGCGCACGTCTGTAATCCCAGAAGTTTGGGAGGCGGAGCCAGGAGGATCGCAAGTTCGAGACCAGAGGAAGTCTATGTAACTTAGTGAGCCCCAGTCTCAGGAAGTAAGAAAAAAATAAAAGAGCTGGGGGTGCAGCTCAGTGGTCCAGCACTTGCAAAGCATGCAGGCGTGAGGCCCCAGGATCAACCCCCAGTACCACAAAAAAAAAACAAAAAAAAAAAACAAGTTTGTTTCTCTTCCAGATAAGCACCAATAAATATACCCAGATGGCCTAGTCACATAAACCAACTCTCCTCAACTCCCCTCCAAGCCTTTCCCAGAGCACAAGTTAGTCTCAAAAACATCTCCTGCCACTTGTATCCTGGAATGTGAGTTCAACTGCCAGTGGGACCTCTTCCCTATTGCAGTGGTTATTCCTGAATAAAGTCTGTCCTTGCCATCTTAATTAGTGGCTGTCTTTGTTCACTTTTGACAGACTTCTGTTTTTTTGTGCTGATTCAGGAGAACAATTTCTGGTAGTTCTGGTACTTCTACACAAGCGCAGCTCTAAGTCTGACCTCAAACCACACAGCATGCCTGTCTTCCTCCTTTTCCACTCTTTTCCATTCCACACCCTTCTTCTCTTGTTCTCTGACTTTTCTGGGGCCTTGATTCCTTGCTGGCTGGTAAGCTGGATATCTCTGGGTTATCTTTAGTGCCTCCCTTCCTTGCTTGCCTTCAGACTCTATTTCCTCCTTTCTGGATTCTCCCCTAGTTTTTATTATCGATGCAGTTGCCCTAGGTGTGGACACATCAGCAGTTGCCTGAAGGAATCTAAGTACCTTTTAACTAAAACACTAAGTTGAACACCTCACATTCCTTCCCATTATTTTTCTTTACTGTCCCTGCTTACGGAGGAGTCCAAACATTTCAGCAGGCACTTTGGGACACCCCATCACCTTAACCCAAACTCCTCCCACAGAATCTGTGATCATTATTCCTTAAACTTGTGTGCATTTCCTGGGACAAATCACTCCCTCTCTCCCATTTCTGCCAATGATCAAAAACTTTTGTTTTTGAGAGCCTATCTCAAATGCTACCTCATTCACAAAACAAGCAACTCAATTGTTTGAGTTGAAATTGTTTTCTTCCCCTGTACTTCTATAATTTTTTGAATATTTAGGTAATAATTGGGGCATAATTCATATACAGTTAAATTACTCTTTTTAGGTAAATAGAACTGCTGGGGTTTTATGAGGTGCTAGTGATCAAATGTAAGAGCTGAGTTTTGACAAGCACATATGGTTAAGTAACTAACCATCACCACAATGAAGATATAGTATATTTCCATCAAATCAAAAATTTCCTTTGTGTCTCTTTGTAGACAATTCCCTCCTCACATTCTTATTACCTGGCAATCACTGATCTGATTTCTGTGCTTATATAGTTCATGTCATTTAAGTATAATTTTGCATTTCCTCCATAGGCCTTGTCAATATTCTCTTCTCTTTCCTATCGGATGCAATCTCCTTGAAGATCAAGAGGCATGATGATTCATATTTATATTATTTAGAGATATTCAAGCATAAGTTCCAAATGCATCTATTTTTAAAATTATTTTATTTTATTTTTTTGGTGGTACTTGGGATTGAACCCAGTGCCTTGTAACTACACTACAGAGTTGCACCTCTGGCCCTTTAAATGTTGTATTTTTATTGTTGTTGTTGTTGTTGGTTATCTTTTTTCTTTTTCTTTCTTTCTTTTTTTTTTTTTTTTTTGTGGTACTGAGGGTTGAACCCAGAGCCTTGCACTTGCATACTTTTTGCAAGTGCTGGACCACTGAGCTGCATCCCCAGCTCATTTTTTTTTTTTTTTTTGAGACAGAGTCTCGCTAAATTACTGCCTATGGTCTTGAACTTGTGATCCTCCTGCCTCTGTCTCCCGAGCCTCTGGGATTACAGGCATGTGCCACCATGCCCGGCTTTTTTTTTTTTTTTAAACAAGTTTTCGCTAAATTGCGCATACTGCCCTCTGGTCTCAAAATTGCAATTCTCCAGGCTCAGCCTCCTGAGTGGTTGGGATTGCAGACACTCACTAAGGTGCCCAGCTCCCAAATACATCTGTTGCTTGTCAGGTCATAAGTACCTGAAAGAAAGAGGGAGGAAAAGGAAAAGAAAAGAAGGGGCCGGGGAAGTCAACAAATGGTCAGCCTTGGGAGAGGTGTCCATGCCCATCAAATGCAAAGCCTCACACATTCCAGGCAAGCATTCTACTGTCAGTGGCAATGAGGGGGACACAGCCTGAAGAATTTCCTCCAAAAACAAAAAATAAAAACAAACAAAAAAAGAATTTCCTCCATCAGGGACCTCTATTGAGGTGAGGCTGGGTCCTTGATTCTGATGCAGAAAAGAATTTCAGGATGAGTCAGAGTGAAACAAAGTTAATGCGTTCATTATTTATGGATAAGAGACAGTACATGCAGAATGGGCATCTGGAGACCAAAAGAGATGCTTAAGAATACTAGGATATGTCCTAGACATGGATGTGGGCTTCTCAAGAGAGTGAAGAATTTAAGCAAAGAATCAGAATCATATTATACATCCAAGACATGGCTGCAAGGTTCTCAGGACAGAATCTCATTTGAGTAGCTTAAAAAAAAAAAAAAAAAAAAAAAAAAAAATATATATATATATATATATGGTTTTTGTGGCCAAAGTATAAAAACCAATGAGCTGGCTTTCTTATTTTATCTATCTTAAAGAATTTCCCCTTTTGTAAATGAAATTGTCAGATGGCTTACTAGGTACTTTGTTTTAGGTTTAGGGATGAGGGGAAAGTGCCAGTAAGACAAAAACATAGGCCAATATATTTAGGATTTATTTAGGATTTTAAAGATTAAGTAGAAATGTTTTCCTATACCTTCTATCTAAGGAATTTCTCCTCAGTAAAATGAGATTATTGGGTGGTCCAGGAGGTGTACTGTATAGGAGAGTCACAAGGAAATTGTCTAGGCACATTTTGACTGTAAACATGGCCCATAATCTTGTTTGCTGGGTTCTCAGAGAAGCATAGGATTACACAGGAGTAAGTTTTAACTCAAAGGTCACATACATGTTGACAGAAAGCGTGGCTTATTTTATCATTTTCATTTGAAATATCTCCTCAAATTAATGTCTCTATGCAGGCAGTTCTCACAGCAGTTTTCTTTTTTAGTTGTTTTGAAATCCTTGATTCTCAGCCAATGAGATCCAGTGAAAGCTCTTTCCTTTCCGTGTCTCCTTAATTTTCCCTATCTTTCTATCCTGCTTCACTACCACTAAACTATAACTCCAGCCCCTAGAAAGGTTCAATAGGGCAGCCAACAATGCACATGCTTCTTAGTGGATTTTTGTTTGTTTGTTTGTTTTGTTTTGTTTTTGGTACTAGGGGGCTGAACCCGGGGCCTCCCACATACCTTACAAGTGCTCTACCAATCAGCTGCTCTCCTAGCCCCTTTGATATTTTTTATGTTGTGATAAGGTCTCAGTTACACAAGCTGCCTTTCACCTCAAACTTGCAATCCCCCTGCCTCTGATTCCCGATTTGCTGGGATTACTGGTGTGAACTACCACACCCAGTGGTACATGCTATTTTAATGAATTATTCTGAGTCTGAAATACCTAAACATGAAATATATTAAAGTTTGAGCCAGCAAATCTTGTTAAATTGATTTTAAGATACTTGAAGTTTAGGAAGGAAGTCTTAATGTGACACATAAGTTGCAGTAGGAGTAGGAAACACCCACTTACCACTCCCAAGCTAAACTGCCTTTGATTTCCTTGCACATTGCAACACCATAACTAAAATATGCTGGGTGCTGTGGTTCACACCTACAATCCCAGTGACTTGGGAGGCTGAGGCAGGAAGATAGCAGGTTTGAGGTCAGAGGCAGCCTGCATAACTTAGACCATGGCTCAAAATAAAAAATAAAAAAGGAGCTTTGGCTTTCTGGTAGAGCCCTTGGTTAGCATGCGTGAGGCCTTGGGTTCAATGCCCTAGTGCTGCAAACAAACAAAAACCTAAGATAATACAGCTTTTTGTTCTTAGTATACAGTAGGTATAAAACTTAAAACTTTCAGGGAAGTTAAGGGAAGGAGGAAAGTAGTTAACATTTAGCAAGTGTGTCAAAGTCATTATACAGTACGATTTTTTTCTTTTTTTTCTTTTTTTCCCAGTGCTAGGGGTTGAACCCAGGGCCTTGCACTTGCATGCTCTGCAAGAACTGGACCACTGAGCTGCACCCTCAGCCCATTTTTTAACTTTTTGAGACAGGGTCTTGCTAAGTTACGCAGACTGCCTCTGGTCTCGAACTTGCAATCCTGCCTCTGCCTCCTGAGCTGCTGGCATTACAGGCGTGTGCCACCTCGCCCAGCTTATACAATATACTTAATGTTTTATTTAACTCTCACAACTATGCTCTCACTTAGGTTAAAAGTTATTAGGAGATAATACATCGCTGGAAAGGAAATAAAGTAAGTTGGTAAGTATATCTCCAAGGGGAGAGGCAAATTATGTTTATGCCAGGAGCAGTGGTGCACATCTGTAATACCAATGACTCTGAAGGCTGAGGCAGGAAGATCACAGGTTGGAGGCTAGAGGCAGCCTGCACTACTTAACGAGACCCTGGCTCAAGATAAAAAATAAAAAAATGAGTAGGCAGGTGCAGCCCAGTGGTAAAGCCCTTGCAAAATACGTGTAAGGCCCTTGGCTCAACCCCCAGTACTACCAAAAAAAAAAAAAAAGTATTTTTGGCTTGTTGTTGTTGTTGTTGTTAGGTGCTGTCGAGTCGGTATCCGACTCATAGCGACCCTCATAGGGTTTTCAATGGCTGTTTCGGGATTGCCTTAGGAGTGGATTGCCAGGCCCTTACTCCCATTTTTGCGGTGCTGGGAATTGACCTCGGGGCCTCAGAAACTGCAGCACAGCGCTCTACCCACTGAGCTAAATCCCAGCCCCACTTTTGGCTTAGGATGAGTTTTTGGTCTCTTCTCTGAGTTTTCATTCTGTGAAATTACAATAACCAGGAAATGTCATGCATGGGCTTTAGAGTCCAGCTTAATAAACACTTTTGGTGTCCATTTATTTATTCATTCAGGCTCCTTCTGGGGTGGTGACCATTCTCATTTCAGAAGTCAACATGATGTAAAAGAACTCTTGTTTATTGTTCTATGAAGTTGTAAAGTACTAAGGCAATACAGAGGAATTTTGGGGTTAAGGGTGTAGTGAGCATGGGGAGAAATAAGAACAGCCTTTTTTCCCCTGCATATTTTGGTGTCATAGGGATTTTAAGTGATTTTGCAATTGGTCTCAAGAGACAATTTTCTTGGCCCTTAGAACAAGTTGGAAGATACTTTGGACAATGTATTATACTATGCCCTTTGTAATTAAATAACCCAAGATAATGTGTTAAAGTTTAGTGGAGATTTAAATCCCTGAGCTGATTAAAGTTAAGAGCATAGGTTTAAAAAAATGCGTTAATGTTACCCTTGGAGATTGTAGGCATTATATAGTGATGGATTGCATGTTTTTTTGATCACTTATTACTTTTCAATCTTGCAGAACGACTCACCATTAAGTAATATCTAACAAAAAGTACAATTCAACTTGAAGCCTAAAACAAGAACAGGAAGACAGCTTTAGGCTGACTGGACTGTGTCCCATCCACAGAATGTGTAGCCAGTGAAGGTTGTGGGGTCATGATGGAGGTGCTGTTTCAGGAAGATAAATTTGGCTGTGTGCGCAAATGAGCCAGGGCAGTGAAGAGATAGAGGCTGAGTCCATCTGGAGGTTACTCCAACATCCAGGTGCTGGAATAGGAATGGTAAGAAATAACAAAAAGAAAAAAGTAGTTCGTGAGGCCTACATTGAACAACGAACGATCCACCCAGGAGGGGTTGGGTGACTGAGAAAGACAACAGAATGAACGACTCTGTGCAGTCCAGACAGCTAAGTATTCAGCAGAGTCCCCTCTTCCTCCCATTCTTTGAGCAGCCGCGCTCAAAGCAGCGGAGAGGCAAAGGCCTCAAGCTGGTCAGGCCGGCAGAAGCTGCACAGGAGGCAGGACCCGCCAGGCCAGTCGGGGAACCGGCTTCCCTCCAGGTCCTTGTACGCCGTCTGTCCCTCCGGTTCTGACCCCCTCCCTTCTCTTCCCTCCTGTCCCCTGGTCTCCCCTCACCCTCATCCTCGGCGGCCGACACCGCCCTTCGCCCTTCCCTCCCCCTTCCCCATGGGGCGCTGACTCGCCCGGTTGCCACGTCTCACTGATGACATCACCAGGGCCACTCGGTCTTAGCCAATCCGCTAGGGGGAGTCCGAGCGAAGTCGTAGCCAGCGAGTCAGCCGGGAGAGGAGCAGGGAAGGGCGGAGTGTGGGGGTGAGGGAGCCGGGAATGGGGCGGGCGACAAGCCCCCAAGTGCGCCTGCGCCAGTGTCGCGGGGCTTGGCGGGAAGCTGAGTGCTGGCCGCGGGACTGCACAGTCAATTCCAGAGCACACAGCAGTTCCCGAGACTCTCTTTCCCGGCGTGCCACGCGGTGCGCTCGCCCTCCAGGCTGTGTAAAGGCCTCCTGGTCTAAGGCTTCCCTATTTCCTGGTTCGCCGGCGGCCATTTTGGGTGGAAGCGATAGCTGAGTGGTGGTGGCTGCTGATTGTGTTCTAAGGGGTCGGAGTGGGGGAAGACGTTTGCTCTAGCGGAACAGCCTATCTCATTCCTTTCCTTCGATTACCCGTGGCGCGGAGAGTCTGGGCGGCGGCTGCGGCAGAAGGGCGGCGGTGGCGGCGGCGGCGGCAGCTGCAGTGACATGTCCAGCATGAATCCCGAATAGTGAGTGCAGGAGAGCACCGGTCGGCTGGGTCTGTGGGCCAGCTTGGGGAAACTTACAGGGGGCGAGGAGGACTGGGGCGGCAGTGGGAACACGGACCGGGGCGAGGCGACGTTGCTGAGGCAGAAGAGGCTGGCGGCCGGGAGTCGGGCCCCATTGTCTGAAGGCAGAGGGGCGGCCGCGGGGGAGGGGTCGGGCTGGGCCAGAGCCGCCCGGCCCGGCCCGGGTCTTGTTGGAGGGCTTGAGTGCGGAGCTGGTGCGGAGGTACTCGGGTGTCTGCGGAGGGACTCGGGTGGAGGGGCGATGTGAAGGGGTAGCTTCTCTTTCTCAAAGAGGCACTGACTTTTGGAAGAGGACTTGTTTTTAAGAGGAGGCGGCAGGGTGGGAGAGCTCTCCTTAGAAGGCGCTTACTGACCCTGCGCCCGCGCTCTGCGGAGCTGTCAGGATCCTGAGGGTGGAAACCAGCTTTACTTGTAAATCCTGAGCTTGTTGGCTCTTTCTCCTTCCACCCTCCTCGCCGGGTTTCAGGTAATATGGATGCTTCTTGGGACTGCGTGGGATTGAGGGGAATGAGTAGATGGTGAGAAGCGACTTAAAATTTTTAGTTTTGAGTTGTCTCCTGAAAGAGTTCTTTAAGAACTCGCCGGTCCACTGCATTCCTAAAAAACCTGGGCGTTTGCGAGATTTTTTATTTTTTATTTTTTAGAGGACACCTAAGTCATTTATTGTCATCTGTAGGTCAACCACAGTAACAAGAACTAAAACCAAGGAATGTCTTTCTAATAACTACTAAATTAAAGGAAGGGTTTGCTGTCAAGTTGAAAGAGAAACGAATGGGACCTATGATCTGTAGGTTTTAGGTTACCTGCTTGAATGCTTACAGATAGGGAATGAAGTTCCATGACGTGTCATGAAAAGTTAATGCATTCCTTTTTTCTTGCTTACTCAAGAAGTCACCACGACAGATGTGACACACCTGGCACCTTCACCTTTCATGGGAACTGGTGTTCACTTTCTTTGGGAAGACTGTGTTGGGTTCTCCTCAATGGCACTTTAAAAAATCTATCTATCTGCAATTTCTCTCCCTCTCTCTCTCTCTCTCTCTAATATGCAAACGAATTGTTGTTGTTACATGCCATCAACGACCCTCATAGGGTTTTCAGTGGCTGATTTTTTTTCGAGGTTGTTTTCAAGAGTGGACTGCCACATCCTTTACTCATTTTTGCAGTGCTGGGGATGAACCCGGTCCTCAGAAAGTGCAGAGTGGCTTTCTACCAACTGAGCTAAACCCCAGCCCCATACTAATGAATAGAGGACATTTAATTGGTATTTCTCTTTAGTGTGAGAAACCTTTAGGGGAGAATCCAAAAAAATTTTTAAAGCAAAAATGAGTATTTGCTTTAAAAGTTGATATTATTTCCTGCTTTGGCCAATTACCGCTAGCCCCCTAAGAGTCCGTCCATCAGTTTAGCTGACTGTCATGTGTGTGTCACATGGCTCTTGCAAAATGCATTCTGATTTCAAGTTTTGTAATACTGTGGTTTGATGCTGAAATGTCCTCTCTCTTTTGCAGTACACAGAAGTCACAATATTTTATTAGAATTTTGTATACTTTAAGATGTTGACAATGTTCTTACGCTGACATTTTTGCTGTGTTGGCAGTTTTTCATTTCTTTATCAAGGACTCCAAGGACAAAGTTGGTTTTTCATCGTTGGGCAGAGTTGAACCTGAGGTTCCTAATTAGTAGTTTTTCCTGGTAATAGTAAAGAGCATGGATTTGCCACTTTATAGATGTTTGTAAACCTACACTGTTCAGGGAGTTCCCTGTATTTATTACATGTTTTTAATAGCATACAAGATCTTGAAGATTAAATATTTGAACAGAAATTTGATAAATTACACATGCTCTGAATTTGTTTCTCCTTTTGTAAAATAGTATAATAGGAGTTATTGTTCTTATTAAGGTAGTTGTTGTTAGGTGTCATTGAGTTGGGTCCGACTCACAGTGACCCTGAGGTTTTCAGTGGCTAATTGGGGATTGCTTTGGGAGTGGACTGCCACATCCTTCTCCCAATTAAGGTAGTGGTGAGGTTCAAAAATATATAAACAAATTTGGAAAACTATTGAAGAGCATGCTTTATGAGATGTAAATATTTTCAAGTAAGGCATTCAAGTGCTAAGATTTAGGATTGTAGGCCTTAACCTCAAGAAGCTTGTAATGTAATATAGAAAGCAGCTTTTCATACATGTTAAATATCAGTAGATACAGTAAGTTCCAGGTTGTGCATGGATCAGAGTGGTAAGATTTCAGAGGAGGGTGGTTTGTTGTGGTTGTCTATTTGATTTTGAAAGACTATGGAAAAGATACGTGTAAGAGAATTACTAGCAACTAGATTTGGAGAGACAGAAGGGACTGAGGGGGATTTTTCAGGAGGGAGAAGGAAAGGCTAATATAATGGCAAGGACAGTAATTCTTAAAGACTGTTAAATGATCCTTCTTTGAGGACACTAGTTTACTGACCTCAACAGAATAAAAAACCCAAAGATCATTTTCCTATTTTTTCTGGCCTTGAGTCTGTCAATATCTGGCCTACTGTATTGGCATTCCAGAGTGTCTAACAAAACTCAGGAATTTGGGAAAAGCTCTGACACAGTGTTAGTGAAAATTGCTTATGGTGAGAAGAGGTGATGGGTATTTTATTAGGGAAGATCACCAGGGCAACTAATTTTTTAGCAATTTGACTTTAGCAGTTTCTTGTCATTAATGAAGTTCATTACCATTATCTGTGTAATTAGAGAAACTTGAAAACTGAGAAAAAAATTGTTCTTAAGAGTTTTATCACCCAAATAAAAGCCCAATTTAACATTTTGTTCTAAACATTAAAATCTTATGCTTTCTCTTAAATTAAAACTTTTAATCAATGAGTCCCTTTCCTGATTTCAGGATGCTGTTTTAGTAACTAATGAATGGTGTGTATTAGCCAATGCTTACAAGTGTATCCTAACTCTCTCTTTACTTGCTTTGGTTTATCATCAAATAATTTTGTCTTATTCCTTGTAGCAACTTAAAGTCTACCTTATAGGTGCTGCTAAATTTGGTATTGGAAATGGGATCTTGACAAAAAAGATTTGATTGCTTTAGGATTGTGGATTTATGTTGTTGATATAAAATTACCTGTTGATAGCTTTATTACTGAATACTTTTACTTTATGATTTTTAAGTTGTGAGCTTTTGGTTTAGAGCTGAAGAGAAAAAGAAATGCCATATATCAATAATGATTGAATTTTAATCTTTCTGTCTGACTGATTTCCATGTTAGGCTGATTTGGGAGAAATGACAACCTAAGCTTATCTTAAAGGTAGAAAGTAAGGGTAATGATTGACTTGTTTGCATTTTATCTGCAAACAAAAACAATTGGAAGTGTTATCTTAACAGTGGAAAAGTAGATGGAAAGGGTCAAAGCTTTCTTTTTTCTGGAGATTTTCTGAGCTAGGTGGTGAATCAGGCAGTGATTACTCCAGTTGTCCAACTCATGGTGACCCTATGTACAACAGATGAAACACTATTGTCTTGCTTTTTTGCTGTTCATATGGTTTTCAGTGGCTGATTGTTTTTTGGGAGTGGGTTGCCATGTCCTTCTCTTAAGCCTATAGCACCTGGTTTTCCCAGTTTGTATCCCATCCAAGTACTAGCCAGGCCCGACCCTGCTTAGCTTCTGAGATCTGATGGAATCTGAGGTCACAGTGCTGTGGCTGCAGGCTATTACTCCAGGACATGGGCTAAAAAATACTTAACATTATTCTCATGCCAGAAACATTTTTCATAGTACTGGTGGATTTTTTTGTGTATGTGTGTGTGTTAAGAAAACCATTTTCACTACTTTGTCTAAGGGAATATATTAAAGACAAAGCCTATGTACTTATCTTGAATGTACCAGTGAACTACAGTGGAAAGTAATACAAGAGTGTACTTGGACTCAGGGCTTTAAACTGAACCTGAATGATGAACCCATCCTGGTTCAACCATTCAAAACTTTTTCTGGACCCAAATCTATTATCTATACATAGGATTCAAACCTCTAGGTTCAGGTTTGGGTTTAGAAAAACTTTTAAAAATTCTTGAACTGGAATGGGTTCAAGGTCCTCCTAAGGGTTCCCTTTGAAGTTCTGCTTGGTTCTACTATAGTACTTTAAAACAGATTTTTTTAAAGTGATTATGTTATCACTTTTCTTCCCTTCTTTGCTTTAGAAGTATGGCTCCAGGGTTTCTCAAAATTTTATCAGTCTTTAAAACATTGCTTTTCTAACCTTTTCTTTTTTGGTATTTTGAGACAGGTGCTCTGCTGTGTAGTCTCTGGTGGTCTGGGTGGTAGTCTTGCCTCAGCCTCCCCAGTGCTGGGATTGCAGGTGTGTGCCACTATGCCAGGCCAAATCTTGCTTTTCTGTAATGATAGATTCCAGGAACATTTAACCTTTTTTTCTTGTCAGCACTGTTTCAAATAAGTCCTTTTTTTCCTTAAATTTAAGTGTTAGACAGTAAAAGCATATTAATTAGTTATCTGACAGTGCAATTGCATTAATAATATCATTCCTGGCTTTCATACAGTTTTCCGTTTTAGTTTTATTTTTTGTGGTGCTGGAGATCAAACCCAGAGCTTGAACATGCCAGAAAAAAGCAGTCTATAACTGAGTGACACAGTTTTAGCCCCTCAGAAAAGTTTAAAGAAGGTAAATAACTAGTATTCTTATGGTGCGGAACATGTTTTTTCTTACTCAATTGTATTTGATTTATTTGATAAATACAAGAGAATTTTGGTGAAACCATTGACAATATACTAAACTTTAATAAATTTATTTCAAAGCTGGATGTGGTGGGACTTGCCTATAATTCCAGTACCCAGGAGGTAGAGGCAGCCAGGGCTACGTAGTACCAGGCTAGCCTGAGCTACATAGTTAAACCCTGTCTCAAAAATTAAAAGAATAAAAATAATTTCAACTTTCTTCACTTACTGTATTTCTTAGAATGGGAATACCAGTATATATACATTATTCACCAATAAATGTTCAGTGGTTTAAATTTACACTTACCCTATTTGTAGGAACTTGAAAGTCACTCCAATTAAATGAAGAAAAAAAACCTACAAAATTTTCTTTTGCTCTTTGAGTTTAAAATATATTCAAAGTAACATACAGAGTGAAAACCTTTAACCAGAAATCTGGAACTGAAGTCCCATAAGTGCAACAAAATGGCCACATTTAATTATCTTGATTATTAACACTAAAAAAATATGTTGGTTCTTAAAGCCTATTAGCAACTGGGAGAGTTGATGAATTTTAAACGTATGTACTGAATCAACATCTAATTCTTTGAGTAAGTTTCCAGTGGCTGTATAGAATCTCTACAAAGTGCATCTGAAGATTTTTTTGTGTGAATAGGATAACTGTCATTTAAAGATAAGAACTCAAATTTTTCATTTAATTTTTTTCTCTTTTTCATCATAATTGAAATAGGAATGTTGACAATTTATTAGTTTGTTTACTTATTTATTTATGGAATTGACCCAGGGTCTGGAGCATTCTACCACTGAGCTACAACCCCAGCCCAATTTTAGTGTACTTGTGTGCTAACATCTTGTTATATTCACACCCTTTTAGCAGTGTTTTGGTTGTGTGTATTTGTGTGTCTTTTCTCTCCTGGGCAGTTTGACTCTACCCTAGAGCGCTGTGCTGCAGTCTCTGAGGTCCCGAGTTCAATTCCCAGCAGCACAAAAATGGGAGAAGGACCTGGCAATCCACTCCCAAGGCAATCCCGAAACAGTCAGCCTTTGAAAACCCTATGAGGGTCGCTATGAGTCGGATACCGACTCGATGGCACCTAACAACAACAACAACAACAATATGTGATGATAGCTATTTTTGTCATACTTGGGGGTTGAACCCCGGGCCTTGCACATTGCAAATGCTCTACCACTCAGCTGTACACCCAACCCTTTTTACTTTTTATTTTGAGTCAGGGTCTCACTAAGTTATGCAGGCTGCCTGGGCCTTGAACTTGACATCCTTCTACCTCCATCCCCAGAATCACCATTCCTGGCTTGATCTCATCATTTGTAGCAATAATAGTTAAGTTTTATTTAAAAATCTTTTTGTTTTTGAGACAGGATCTCACTCTTTAGCTCAGGCTGGTGTTCAACTCATTCTGTAGCCCAGGCTGATCTTGAACTTGTGATCATCTTGCCTCACCCTCTGGAATCCTGGGATTATAGGCATGCAGAGCCACGTCTGGTATGTTTTATTTTTGATAGTAAAGAGTTATACTTTTTGGTGTCTACTCTTGTCTCCTAATATATGAAGATATTTAGGGTAAAATAAAATACTTTTTAAGGTTTTGAGATTTTTTACCCCCTCTGTTGCTGGGTACTAAAATTTTCTTAAAGATTTGCTGTATAACACTTTTAGTGTCTAGAGATAAAGAAAGATAAAAATGGGCATAGGTTGCCAATGCATGAGATATTTTAAATGTGGCTTATTAGCCTTTTACTAGTCTTGTACAAACTTCACTTTGAAGTTGTAGTAAGAGATATGGGCAAAATGCAGCCCCCCTTTAGAGGGAAAGGGGTGTGGTTAGACTGTTCTCTGTTTTCCTGTAGTAGGTGGTGCTGAGATTGCTTCTTTGATATCTGGAATAGAACTTAGGGAAGAAAACCTAACTTAGGTCTTGTTTTTTTCTGTTGAACCACCCTGGGAGTGTCTCTGATGGTAGGGGTGCAAAAAATTCCTGGAGTCCCAAGGAATCAGAGAACTTGTTTGTTTTTTGGCTGACTTGAACGTATGAGAAATACAGTACAGAAGAAGCAGGAAATATTTTTCTTGGTTCTTCTGTAATTGGTTTGCTTAGTTGGCCGTACAGTCCTGCTTTATTAAATCCAAGGTTGTGATAGGTTCCAGTTTAGCTTGCTGTCTTCTCTTTGCAAATTCCTAGTTCTGACTAGTGTTATATGTGCATGCCTTTGCTCACAAGGGGAAATAACACTATTTAATAATAATAGGTATTGTCTAACAAGTACCTACTCTGTATGTCAGCTTTTATGCAGTTTGAGGCTCAAATTGTTGTTGTTGTTGTTGTTGTTAGGTGCTGTCAAGTCGGTATCTGACTCATAGCGACCCTCATAGGGTTTTCAATGGCTGTTTTGGGATTTACTTGGGAGTGGATTGCCAGTTCCTTCTCCCATTTTTGCGGTGCTGGGAATTGAACTCGGGACCTCAGAGACTGCAACACAGTGCTCTACCAACTGAGCTAAATCCCAGCCCAAGTCTCAAATTAGTGAGCTTTAAAAATGAAACTGAGTGAAGTATTATAATTGAGTTGTTTAAGAGCAAGGATGAACTTCTCTGAGTATATTTCCCTTATAGAACAATGGTATTTAAGTAGAATTGGTATTCCTATGTCCTTCTGCCTGCAGCCATAGCACTGTGGCTTCCGATCTCTGAAGCTGAGCAGGGTTGGGCCTGGTTAGTACTTGGATGGGAGACCGCCTGGGAATACTAGGTGCTGTAGGCATGGGAGAAGGACCCGGCAACCCACTCCCCAAAAAATCAATCCACCACTGAAAACCCTATGAAAAGCAGAGAAGCACTGACAATAGTATCTCGCTTGTTGTACATGTCCCGCTATGAGTCCGACACCGACTCCACAGCACCCAACAACAATGTGTCCTACTCTGCTTATACATATTTTCCACTTCCTTGATTTAGCTATTCTTAACTTATTTATAGTATGTACACCTAGAGACACTTACATATTTTTATATGCAAATATGTATATTTTGCAGTACTTGATTGATATCCAGCTCAGGACGTGGTAAGCCAGTGCTCTGCCACTGAACTGCATCTCCCAACCCTGATTTGAGTTTTAAGATGTTGGGTGGTTTTGTTTTGTTGGTTTTTTTTTTTGTGTGTGTGTGTGTGTGTATGTGTGTGTGTGCTGGAAATGGAACCCAGGGTTTTGCGCATGCTAGGAGAGCATTCTACCACTGAGCTACATCTGTAGCCTGTGTGTGTGTGTGTATGTGTGTGTGTGTTTTGTGGTACTGGGGGTTAAACCCAGGGCCTTGTGCCTGCATGCTCTGCAGGTGTTGGACCACTGAGCTGCTCCCTCAGCCCTTTTTTTTTTTTTTTTACTTTTTTGAGACAGGGTCTTGCTAAGTTAAGCAGACTGCCTCTGGTCTCAAACTTGGGATCCTCCTGTCCTCCTACCTCTGCCTCCCAAGCTGCTGGGATTACAGGCGTGCGCACCGCGCCTGGCTGTGTTTGTTTTAAGTATGATTTTTCTTTGATGATTTAGTGCTCCCTCTCCATCTCCCTCTTACTCAGGAAAAAGTTGTTCCAAATTTTTTCAGTACAAAAAATTTTTTTTTGAATTTCTCCATGAATGCACACACACAAACACACACATGCACAGCTTATTTCACCTTGGAAGAAAACTTGGTAAAGGAAACAGCCCTTTATCATCAGAGTATGTTAGGAGTTCTTTTTTGTTGTTATTTTTTGATAGTGCTGGGGATCAAACTCAGGACCTTGAGGATGCTAGGTAGGCAAATGCTGTACCCCTGAGATATCTCCAACCTTCTGTTTTTTTTTGTTTGTGTGTCTGTATGTTTGTTTTAAACTATAAAACATGGACTCTGCTCCAGGTGCTTATAACTTAGTTAAGAATATAATTCAGGGGGCCAGGCGCGGTGGCGCACGCCTGTAATCCCAGGGCTTGGGACGCAGAGGCAGGAGGATCACAAGTTCGAGACCAGAGGCAGTCTGCTTAACTTAGCAAGACCCTGTCTCAAAAAAGTAAAAAAATGGGCTGGGGGTGCAGCTCAATGGTCCAGCACTTGCAGAGCATGCAAGTGTGAGGCCCTGGGTTCAACAACCCCCAGTACCACAAAAAAAGAAAAAAAAGATAAAAAAAAAAAAGAAAATAATTCATGTTCAGACAAACAATCTATCTATTTTAATCTCCTGGGGCTTGAACTCAAGGCCTCATACCTGCTAGGCAAGCACTATATAACTAAGCCATACCCCTAGCCAAAAAAAGTTGGATGTTATGATAAATTTATAGAATCTGATAGCATAATAGTATAAAAATTTTGGAGAAAGGGCCTGTGATTTCTGTTGTTTGCACAATGTTTAAGTTATATTGATTTAACTGGAGAGAAGCAGAATACCAAGGAGGACTCTTTACACCCCTTAATGCTAGTCTTTGGGTGGAGTCAGTAACAGACAATTTGAGTTTCTATCACCAGCCCTAAAATTTATTTACATCATTTCTCTCAATCCTCACAATAATCCTATGAAATGTTTTTGTGTTTGGGATTGAACCCAAGACTTTTACACATGCCTTGCATGTGCTCTACTACTGAACTACACCCTGAACACTGAATGTGTCCTAGTTTTAAAGATAAGGAAAAAAAGGGTTAAATAACTTGCAGAGGGCCATTCAGAGTAAGCAGCAGAATTGGAATTTTAACTCAAAAGGCATGTGATAGTCCAGGTATATTGTTTCTATTTTACTACTCTATGTGGTGGGCTGGGGTTTAACTCAATTGGTAGAGTGCTGCTTTGTGCTTTTGATGCCTTGGATTTGATCCTCAGACCTTAAAAATAGGAGAAGGACTTGGCAGTCCACTCCTGAAACAACCAACCATTGAAAACCCTATGAATAGCAGAGCAGCACTGACCTAGTGCCTGGCATTACACAGTGTCGGGAGTGTTTCAGTCTGTTGTACATAAAGTCTCTATGAGTCAGACCCAACTCCATGGCTCCTAACAGCAACTAAATATGGTTACTTCTAGGAATTTAGCCTTTTTTTCCTCCTCTGTAGTGCTTGGGATTTAACCCAGGGCCTCCAAGTGCTCTCTCACTAACCTATATCTCCAGCTCTAGAATTTTATTTTACTTTTACTTTTATTTTTTTGCAAGGGGGGTGGTTGAATGCAGGGCCTTGAACATACTTTGCAGATGTTCTACTACTGGGCCGTACCCCCAGTCCAGTTTTTATATTTTTAGTCAGGGTTTCGATAAATTATGTCTCTGGCCTTGAACTCAGGATTCTCCTGACTCCCTCTCCCACATAGCTGGGATTACAAGTGGACTCGTGGCCAGCCCTTGGATTTTAAAATACAAGTCACATAATTAGGTTACTAAGAATTTCTTTTTGTTTTTGGTGAGGTGTTTGTTATTTTGGGTTGAGGCCAGGGCCTTTCACTTGCCAGGAAACACTCTGTTGCTGAGGTACAATCTTCCGATGGTTACTAACTTTTTTTTTTTTGCGGTATTGGGGGGTTGAACCCAGGGCCTCATGCCTGCATGCTTTGCAAATGCTGGGCCACTGAGCTGCACCCCAGCCTATTTTTTTTTTACTTTTTTTGAGACAGGGTCTCACTAAGTATGCAGACTGCCTCTGGACTCGAACTTGCGATCCTCTTGCCTCCGCCTCCGCCTCCGCCTCCTGAGCCGCTGGGATTACAGGCGTATGCCACTGCACTCGGATGTTGTTACTAACTTTTTTATACGCAAAAAAATTCATGATTGGAGGGATTTTTAAAAATACGTTAAAATGGGTTTGTGAGCTGGGCATAATGACACACATCTGTAATCCCAGTTACTTGGGAACCTGCAGCAGGAGGATTGAAAGGTTCAGGAGAGCCTGGGCAAGTGAGACCGTCTCAAAAAACAAAGTGTGGGGGGATTTGGTGAGATACAAACTGTATTTGAATGTTTGACTTTCTCCTTCTGGTCTTGTGTTGGACTGATATTTCAAGCTTAACTAGGGATGAAGTTAATTGTATTCATGCTCAGTTTTTCTATCCTCTTAACTGTTCTGGGATATTTATACTTGGGGCCTGAAAAATCATGGATATCTTTCTGTAAATAAAAGACAAGTGAAGTAGAGACCTGCCTTCCCTTGTAAAGGGCACACCTGCTGTAGATCATGTTACTGTTTGATGTATTATTAATCTTCAGGAGTTGTGATTGGCGTGATCATGGTACTTATAATTATTAGTTGTTGTTGTTGTTAGGTTCTGTGAAGTCTGTTATGACTCATAGTGACCCTCAGAGTTTTTAATGGCTGATTGTTTTGGGATTTCCTCAGGAGTGGATTGCCATGTCTTTCCCCCATATAATTATTAGAGTCAAATTTAAAACTTTCCTTTCTATTGATAAGTTCCTGTGATTATCAGTTATCATATGAGCAGAAGTTTTGGATAAATAGCTTCAAAATTTTTATCTGTATCTCTGAAAATTTTTATTAAGTAGCCTCATGGTTCATAGGGAGGAAGGTAAAGTCATTGGCACTTACTGTGCTCCTACAATATACCAGATAGTGTGGTGTTTTAGAGAACTTATTTCTGGTCCTGAGAAGCCTAATTGGGTGGTAGAGGATGCTAAGCTAACTCTTTTTTATAGATAAGGAAATTGAGACTGAAGGTATTAAGTAACTTGCAACAAAATCATAGCTAACATTCCATAGAGGCTGAATTCCAATATAGCCGTTCTTAGCTCCTAAACCCATGTAAGCTTTGAGAGGTAAGGAGGTAGAGAATGTTTACATCTCTTGTTGATTATGTTGTTCAGCAAATATTTGTTGTACATATATTGTAAGACTGTCTACTGTCTTATCATCTTGCATCACTGGCCATTTCCTTCAGCACCATCAAAGTTTCCTTCATTTTTTAGAATTTCAGCTTTGAGTTTTTGGAATACCATTCTGAAACTGAGCTTGGAAAATTAAGCTGTTGTCTCTAAATATTAAAGAAAAACAAGTAGTTTTAGTGGTTGATTATGGGAACTGTTGATTTGGGGGTTTTATTTTTTTAGGGTGGTGGTGGTGTGGTGCTTGGATTGAACCCAGGGTAGTGCATATGCTAGGCAAGTGCTCTAACTGCTGAGCCATATCACCTGTCCAAAAGATTTTATTTTATTTTTTTGAGACAGGGTCTCACTATGTAGTCCCACTGGCCTGGAACTCTCTATGTTGTCCAGGATGGCCTGGAACTTGCTGCTATTCTCCTGCCTCTACCTACCCTGTGCTGGGGTTACAGGTATGTGCCACCATGCTCAGCAAGCCTCTTTTCTCCCTCCCTCCCTCCCTTCCTTCTTTCCTCTCTTTCTCTCTCTCTCTCTCTCTCTCTCTCTCTCTGTCTGTCTCTCTCTCTCTCTCTCTCTTTCTTTCTTTCTTCCTTCCTTTCTTCGGTACTGGGGTTTGAACTCAGGGTCGTGCGCTTGCATGCTTTGCAAGTGCCGGGCCACTGGGCTGCACCCTCAGCCCAATTAAGACAGGGTCTCACCAAGTTACGCAGACTGCCTCTGGTCTCGAACTTGCAATCCTCCTACCTCCGCCTCCCAAGCCTCAGGGATTACAGGCATGCGCCACCACTCCTGGCCTTTCTTTTTTTCTTTTCTTTTTTCTTTTTTCTTTTTTTTAAGTTAGCTTTTCTGACTCTGTGCTTGTGCCTTCAACACTTTCACAATGATTTTCTGCTCTTTGATAAGGAAAGCATACTTGATCCTGTCATGGGCACATTTAATACACGTGGAACCACCCTAGGCCCAATGACAGTTATTTGCTTTAGGCAACCTCAGTGTGCCTAGGCACATACCACATATAATCCTTCTGCCTTACCTTCCTGAGTGCTAGAATTTCAGGCAAGCACTACTATGCTGACTTCTCAACCCTCTTGATAAAAAGGTAAATAATTCTATTACTGGTGAGTTAGGACAGCCTAGATTTGTTAAAAGCTGTCAATGTTTTGTCAAATGCTGGAGTATTCTGAGTACCCTTATGCCAGCATTAAACCATTTCTTCCTGGCATATGCCTTTAGTCTCAGCTACTTGGGAGGCTGAATGATGTAGGAGGATTGCTTGAGCCCTGGAGTGTGCGGCCAGCCAGCCCAGGCAATTTACTGAGAACCTGTCTCAAAAAAGAATGAATGAAACTGCATGGTGGCACATGCATGTTATCTCAGCAATTCATGAGGTGGAGACCGGAGAATCATGAGTTAGGGGCCAGAGGCAGCCTGTGTAACTTAGTGAGACCCTGTCTCAAAAAATAAAAAATGGGTTGGGGGTGCAACCTATAGTAGAGCACTTGCAAATTATGTGTGAGGCTCTGGGTTCAACCCCGAAGTACCACAAAAAATAACTAAATAAGTAAGTAAATAAAAGAATAACTGAATGAAATAGGGCTGAGGTGTAGCTCAGTGATGGATGTTGTGCTTAGTATGTATAAGGCCCTGAGTTTGATCCCACGCATCCTGTGCCCTCCTGCCCCACCTTTCCCCTTTTCCCCCATAAAGGAACTGTGCCTGAGAGCTTCCCAGCTCCCGGACGGTAGCAGATTGTAATGGGAATAGAGACAAAGCTACAGAATGTTGAAAAGGTATAAAAAGAAAATGTCATTCAACTGTAATCCTACAATTTAGGAATGTCCTTTCTCAAATCTTTTTTTTTTTTACCCCAATATTAAAGGTTTGAACTGAGGGCCTCTCGCATACTCTACCACAGAGCTATTCCCCCAGCCTCATTTATTATTTTTTTTTAAATTTTTGAGCCAGGGTCTTGATAAGTTGCACAGACTGCTTTGGCCTTGAACTTATAACCTCCTGCCTCAGCCTCCCAAGTCCCTAGGATTACCGAAGTTTGTCATGGCAGTCAGCTCCAAATCTTTTAATATGTAAAAAAGTTTTTTTTTTAAAAATGGGATTGCGTCTAAACAAAATGTTTTGCAATCTTTTCATGGAACAGTGTTTCATATAAAAGTATTCAGCCTTCTTTTTAGGTTTTTATTGACATATAATTGTACATACTTGTTCCAGTGTGATTAACTTATTTACAGTATGTAATGATCAAATCAGGGTAATTAGGCTTCCCATCTTAAACATTTTTGTCATTTCTTTGTATTGTTGTGGTTGTTAGGTGCCTTGAGTCGTGACCCTAGGTATGACAGGCGAAACAGTATAGTTACTGCTTCTCTGCTATTCATAGGGTTTTCAATGGCAGATTGTGTTTCGGGAGTGGGTTGCTGAGCCCTGCTCCCATTTCTTTGTAGTTAGTTGTTGTTAGGTGCTGTCAAGTTGGTATCCGACTCATAGCGACCCTGTGTACAACAGGCGAAACACTATTGTCAGTGATTCTCTGCTGTTCATAGGGTTTTCACTGGCAGATTGATTGTTGGGAGTGGGCTGCCAGGTCCTTCTCCCAAGCCTACAGTATCTGGTATTCCCAGGCAGTCTCCCATCCAGGTACTAATCAGGCCTGATCCTGCTTAGCTTCTGAGATCTGACGGGATCTGGATGGCACAGGGCTGCGGCTGCAGGCTCATTGTAGTAGGCACCTTCAAACTCCTCTCTTCTAGTTTTTTATAA
Organism: Pedetes capensis; assembly: GCA_007922755.1. NCBI lineage: Eukaryota > Metazoa > Chordata > Mammalia > Rodentia > Pedetidae > Pedetes > Pedetes capensis. The sequence continues at coordinate 212,845 of VMDO01000801.1, read as the reverse complement.
AGTATATAATAAACTGTTGTGAACATAGTAGTCTTGAGGTTTTAGAATCTAGTAGCATTTTAGTTTCGAAACAGGCTGATTCATCTCCTGCTTCATACTTTAGAAGTATGAAGGAAATTTAGTAATTTCATGAAAAGAAAAGCATTTTACCTAAGCAGAATTTTCAATCTGAAATCTGTTTTTAGTAAGTTTTTAAAGAATATTGTTCCATGGACCCTCAACAATGTGTTTTTCAGAAGTATAGAAAATTTTGATGCTTGCATATAAAAATGACATAAGTATACACATGTACATCAGCAGTCCCCAACCATTTTGGCACCAGGGACTGGTTTTATGGAAGACAGTTTTTCCAAGCCGGGTGTGTGTGGGTGTGGTTTTGGGATATTATCCAATGGGGAGTGGCTATAAATACAGATGAATTTTTGCCTGTTGCTCACCTCTTGCTGTGCAGCCCAGTTCCTGACAGGCTACAGATTCCTACCAGTTCATGGCCCAGGGCTTTGGACCTCTGATGTGTATCAGTGAACATCAAGATTATGTTTAGATTGTAAACAATGGAAATTGCCAAGCTGAAAGTTGAAACCAGCATTGCAGAGTGGGCCTTTTACTGATTTGGAATAGAATGTATAGTTCATTTTTTCTTCATCTGTTTAGCAAAAGAACATTCTAATGTGTTAGCGAAACCCCCATATATCCTAGCTGGTCCCTGTGATGCACACTTGTATTTTTTTTTTTTTTTAATATTTCATTCCTTTTTCTTTTTTTTTTTTATTGGAAATTAATGTACAACTCATTGTGTTTCATTCTGACATGTATTTCATTGTGGCATTTCCATATATGCGTTTCATCGTACGTTGCACATATAACTTCCCCCTTCCCTCCTGTGTCCCTCCTCCCATCTCCCCACGAATGGCCTCGTTTCTACTTGTGTGTCTTTTGTGGGAATATTTTTCTATACCCGTGCATGTGATGCACACTTGTAATCCCATCTTCTTGGGAGGCTGAGGGAGGAGGACCACAATTTTGAGGCCAGAACCAACCTTCGCACCTTAGTGAGACCCTGTTTCAAAATTTAAAAAGAGAGGGGAGGGGTCTAGGGATGCAGCTAAGTGGTAGAGGACTTGCCCACCATGTGTAAGGCCCTGGATTTAACCCCCCAGTACTGCTTTAAAAAAAAAAAAAAGAGAGAGAGAGAGAGAGAAGAAAAAGCATATATCCTGTCATTGTTCATTCAAGTTCATGGAAACTAGTAAAACAAAGGTCATTCTTACTGAACACCATTGCTTTTACTTTTACAGTCTCCAATATTCCTTAAGTAGACCATGAGTTGGCTATTGGAGGAACTGATAGCAAAATAATTTTTCTCTTGTAACTGTCTTTGATACCCCACCATTGAATTGTTAAAGCCTACCATTAATCTGCCTCAGTCTACTTTTCCACCCAGCTTTAATCTATGCCATTCACACTTTAATCATTTTAACTTTCTCATTCCTTATGGTTTTGTGGTGCTGGAGATCGAACCTAAAGCTTGTGCATGCACCTTACCACTGAACTCCATCTCCAGCCCCATCCTAGGATTGTTGTTTTTTCCTCCCCAAAGTACTTTGGTACTTTGGGGTTTGAACCCTGGACCTCACATATGTTAGGCAAGTGCTCAGCCACTGAGCTGTATCACCAATCCCCTTTTCAAAGTTTTTTATATTGAGACAGGGGCTGTCTAAATTGTATAGGCTGCCTTTGGCTTTGAACTTGCTATCCTCCTGTCTCAATCTCCCAAGTTGCTGAGGTTATAGGAGTGTGCTGTAATGGCCAGCTTTTTTTGTTTGTTTTGAGACAGTGTCTCACTATAGCCCAGCTGACCTAAAACTCTTGATCCTCTTGCCTAGCCCCATCCTCTGTAAATTAAAATAATATACGTGCTCATGGTATTGTACAATCAATTCTAAGGGATTTTTACTGATAATAAAAATTTTAATGCCTCAAAACCAGCTTTTAGTGATACTTACAAATTCTAGCAAGATTTGTGATTTAACTTGAGAAAACAAGAGATGTCTCATTATGTTAAAAATATCAGAAGCTAGCTTTTTAAAAAATGTTATTTATTTATTGTTTTTTGAGACATGGGCTTGCTCTGTAACCCAGGCTAGCAGTGAACTCATGATCCTCCTGCCTTAGCCTCCCAACTGCTGGGGTTACAGACATGCACCATTGTACCTGGCTATGATTTTATTTTCCCTTTTGACAGTTCTTGAAAGAACATATGGAGCCAGGTGCCATGGTGCACACCTGTAATCCCAGCTACTTGGGAGGCTGAGGCAGGAGGATCTTGAGTTTGAGACCACAGGCAACCTGCACAATTTAGTGAGACTTTGTCTCAAAGTAAAAAGTAGAAAAGGGGCTGAGGGTGCAGCTCCATGATAGAACAATTGCCTAGCATGTCCATGACCCTACATTCAACTCATCAATACCAGAAAAAGAAAAAGAAGAAAAGGGAACTTTGGTCAGAGCTGGGAAAGATCTTTGAGGGATTACTTTGGAGACAGTGGGCAGATCATCTGTTGTTCTTAGGTCCATGAAAGAATCCTTGGGGATGATTTCTGAATTAGGCTGAAACTGACAGATGTATATAACTAGAGCCTAGTTTTCAGTGTTTCTGAAGAATACTTTAATGCAAGCTTAAAATACTGGTAAAGTTCTGCCTTTGATTTTATTATATTTCTAGTGTGCAATATTTATAATCCCGGCCTTCAGAAGTTAAGTGATCCTTTTTTCAGGAAAATTCCAGCTGGATACTTAAGGAATCATAAAAGCCTCTTCATTGGAAGATTGCTATCAGTAATGACTTGGTCTTGGAATTTGAAGGAGAGGCTAATTTCATTGGCTGGAACAATGAAAAGTTAGTTTTCTGTACTCTAAAACTGTATAAGGAGAGGGATTTATTTAGCATGAATCTCTTTTGCTATCCAAGAATGTGCATCACTTATGTTTCCTTTCTTCCTTTGGAAGTAGAAGTTCACTCATCTCAGATCATAGGTGGCACTGCCTGTCTTTTATATAATTCTGTCATGTTCAGTGATCCATCAAAAGGACTGCTGTTGGTTCTAGTTTTGGTTTCTGTTAAGCCATGTATGGTCTTTACAGGAGCTGTAGTCTTCATAGTGAGCTGTTATGCTTAGCCATATTTTTATTGTTGTAGGATTTACAATGCAATATACTTTTTATTAATATGATTTTTCTTTTTCTTTTGCAGTGATTATTTATTCAAGCTACTTCTGATTGGCGACTCTGGGGTTGGAAAGTCTTGCCTCCTTCTTAGGTTTGCAGTAAGTTGAAATTGAGAACTTTATAATAAATAGTGTACCTAATGGTACAATTAATGTGTGTTTACTGGCTAGACAAAAAAATTAAATAATTCAAAATAAACTTTCCAGAATTTAGGTATTTAAAGCCTCTAAATATACATCCCCAGTGGAATCATGGGTTATTAAATAAATGTTCTTAAATTCAAGCCAGGTGCAGTGACACACAGCTGTTATTCTAGCACTTGAGAGGTGAGGCAGGAGGAGCTTGAGTTCAAGGCCAGCCTGGGCTATGCAGTAAAACCTTGTCTCAAAAAAAGAAAAAAAAAAAAAACAACGGGTCTCAGTGGCTCATGCCTTTAATATCAGTGACTGGAGAGGCAGAGACAGGAGGATCACAGATTCAAGGCCAGAGGCAGCCTCTGTGATTTGGACCTTGTGTCAAGAAAAAAAAATAAAACGTGGTTTAGGGGTATAGCCCAGTGATAGAACACTGGGAAAGTATGTGTGAGGCCCTTGGTCCAACCCCTAAGAACCCTTCCCTACAAAAAGAAAGAAAAATTCAGTGAAGTATGGTTATAAAGTCAAAGTGTCTATTTCTCTTTGTAAAGGTTAAACTGGTTATTTCCAATATTGGTCGTGAGGTAAGGGAAACTAGTTGGCCTGTGTTGAAAGTGACATGAAAAGAAAAAAAAATTTTTCTTGTCTCAGTACTGGGGAGTTGAATCCAGGGCCATACACACATTAGGCAAGTGCTTCACCATTGAGTTGTGCCCCCAACCCCTTTTTCATTTTTCGTTTTGAGACAGGGTCTTGCTACATTTTGCAGACTGCCTCTGGCCTAGAATTTGCAATCCTCTTGCCTCAGCCTGCTGAGTTGCTAGGGTTACAGGCTTGTGCCACTGTTGGTGCTCAGTTCAATAAATGACTTTTGTTATAATTCAGTCCATAGCATCCTTCATAGTCTTTATCATGTGCCTTCAAATTTAGCATGTTTCCCTTCTTTCATTGGTTCTGAGAATGGACAAGACTCAAGAGGGTTACCAAGACCTTGTCAGGGTGTCTTGTTAGGTTGAAAGTATTATCCTAATAATAATAGGGCATTAGGTTTACATGTAAAATTTTTTTTCCTGCAGTGCTGGGGATGTACTCAGACCCTCAAGCATGCTAGGCAGTTGCTCTGCCACTAAGCAACACCCACAGCCCACAAGAATATAATTAGGAATAATACTAAGACAAAAAACATTTGCCTTTTTAATTGTGTTGATATCCGCAATAATGGTGCAAAAGCAAAGGTAGATAGAACAACTGCTGGTGCCTTTGTACATTATTAAGCAGTTCTAAGACCCAAAAGAGACTCATGTTCATGCCATTCTTCATCTCTTTGTACTCATATGAACCAAAAAAGAAAGCATTTCCACTTAAGAATATCCTTGACAAAATCGTAAAAATTATTAACTTAAAAAAATTTTGAGCTGAGTGTGATGGCACAGCCTGTAATCCCAGCACTCAGGATGCTGAGGCAGAAGAATTATTGAGTTCAGGGCTACCCTGGGCTACATATTGAGACAATATCTCCAAAAAAAGAAAGAAAAATAATTGATCCTTGAGTATTCCTATAAAAATATTCTATGAGAAGTATATATAAAACATTTTTATTGCATATAGATGTGTGTTGGTTATCTCAGAAGAGTACTTAAGTAGTTGTTTTGAGTTGCAAGCTAAACTGGCTGGAAGTCTTTTTTTTTTTTTTAACTTGCTGATAGACACACTGTAGGTATGCAGAATTGGGTAATTGGCAGACATTTTCTCAAGTGAATTGAGACTGTCATTTCCAGGAAAACATGCTGCAGGCATTTGTTGTCTAGTAAAATTCAGGCTTTCAAAGAAAACTAAAATCTTAGAAAACTTAGATCACTGTGAGCTTGACAGTATCCTAAGTACTCAGGTCACACTTCTGATGAGATGAGTGGTAATAGTAATGAAAGTCACTTAAACAAAAAATTATGTATAATTTCATTTTATATAGTTAAAAATAAAACCATGTAAGTACTAGATAAAACAAGTGGCTTATTAATCTTAACGTATGAAGATATTTTCTAAAATAGAAAAAATGGAAAAGGAAATGTGAGAGGGTTGATAGTCTTAGTGCATAAAACACTTTTATAGATCAGTTAGAGAAGAATGTTTATCCTAATGGAAATATGGGAAATACATGATCAGGAAGTTCACAAAGAAGAAATACATACTGTCAATAAACATGGTAAGGAAATCTACTTTATTTATAACCAAAGGGATTTAAGTTATAATTAAATATCACTTAATTTTTATTAAATTGGGTAATATTAAAAATCAAGAATAATTCTTTGTTTAAATCAATAATTCTTGGTAGGTGGAAAAACTGGCATCTTAATGAATCAGACTGCAGCCTGAGGCATTTGTGTTGCAAAGAAAATCCCCTTGCAGGTGGCCATTAGTGAAAGTCAAAGGTTTTCAGTACTATATACACTGCAGACAGAAGGACCTGGCAATCCACTCCCAAAACAATCCTGAAAACAATCAGCCATTGAAAACCCTATAAGGGTTGCGATGAATCACACCCCACTCAATGGCAACATACATGGCAGACCAATCCAGGAAATATTTTTAAAATACTGATGCCACATACCCCCAAAACAGATACTTATAGCAAAAGTGATAATAAAGAAATGTAAACTATGTCAGCATTGAAGAAAGCATCTCCTCACTGTTGCCTGAGGAGCCCAAGTCTGGATAATCAGTATTGCCCGAGCTCAAAATTAAAGAATGAACAAACTGCCATGGGATCCAGGGACTGGAGTAGTAGAAAGATAATGAGTATTTTGGACAGATAGAATTATATGTGAAATGGGAGTCATGGTCATGTAGGGATTTACAAGAATTCAGTACTTATAAACAAGCACCTGGTATTTAAAAGTGCTATTATACATTATAAAAAATTTTTATTGCATTTGTTTTTTTCCCTCACTTTCTACAGTACCTGATCATTATTAGACACTTAAATACAAAATAACTTTGACAAAATGAATTCCTGGTAAAGGCGAGGAACATTTTGTAAAATTGCATTCATTGATTTAAATGTGTATACTTTGACCCAGAGATTCTGTTGTTATTGTTAGGTGCCATCGAGTTGGGCCCAACCCATAGCGACCCTATGTACAACAGAAAGAAGCACTCCCTGGCCCTGTGCCATGTGTGGCACTATTGTCAGTGCTTCTCTGCTATTCATAGGGTTTTCAAGGGCAGATTGGTTTGGGAGTGGATTGCCAGGTCCTTCTCCCTAGCCTGCTGCACCTGGTGTTCCCAGACGGTCTACCATCCGTGGACTAACCAGGCTGACCCTGCTTAGCTTCTGAGATCAGGTGAGATAGGATACCAGGATGCTATGGTTGCAGACAAAGTGCTGCCCAGGCTATCCTTGAACTCGCACTCCTCCTTCCTTATCCTCCACAGCTTGTTGATTATTGGTGCACCACCACAACTGGCCCAGAGATTCTAGATGTGCATAAACATGAGTATAAACATAAGTCAAAATAATAACCTCTGGTCACTTGAAACTTGATAATCACATTTGATAGTTTCTTTCCTTCCTCCCTCCTTTCCCTTCTGTGTTTCTTTGTGGGTCATTTTTGTTTTTGTTTTTGTTTTCTTTTGGGACAGGGTCTTGCTATGGAACTCTGGCAGGGCTGGAACTCACTGTGTAGCCCAGGCTGGCCTCAAACTCATGGTAATCCTTCTGATTCAGCCTTCCCAGTGCTGAGATTTACAGGCATGTGCCACTATGCTGGGCTTCTTTCTGATTGAAACAGGGTCCATGTAGTCCCAGGCTATCCTCAAACTTTCAGTTCTCCTGCCTCAGCCTCCAACTGCTGTGATTTACAGATGTGCATCTCCACCATTGGCTCTACAGTTATTCTTTGGAGATCTTTTTTTGTTTTAATCTAATACACATGGGTTTCACGTAACCCTTTTTCCCCCTTTGGTGGAATGTTGTAAATGCAGATCCCAAACATGTTGTATTCCCATTATATACTTCAGTATACTATGGTGTCCAGTCACGTAAGATCTTGGAAGCTAAACAGGGTTGGACCTGGTTAGTACATGGATGGGAGACTGCCTGGGGACACCAGGTATAAGCTTGGGAGAAGGACCTGGCAACTCACTCCCAAAATCAATTAGCCGTGGAAAACCCAATGAATAACAGAGAAACACTAGCAATACTGCTTCACCTGTTGTAGATAGGGTTGCTATGAGTCGGATACCAACTCAACGGCATCTAAAACAACGTACATTTGTTTTTTTTTTGTTTTATGTTTTGGTATTACTGGGGGTTGAACCCAGGGCCTCACACCTGCATGCTTTGCAAGTGCTGGACCACTGAGCTGCGCCCGCAGCCCATTTTTTTTACTTTTTTTGAGACAGGGTCTTGCTAAATTACGCAAACTGCCTCTGGTCTCGAACTTGCTATCCTCCTGCCTCCGCCTCCCGAGCCACTGGCATTACAGGCATGCACCACCATGCCCGGCTACAACATACATTTTTTATTCTTTTTTTTTTTTTTTTTTCCGAGATAGGGTCATTATGTTCAGGCTGGTCTTGAATTTATGAACTCAAGTGATCTTCTTGCCTCAGCCTTCCGAGAAGCTGTGACTACAGGTGTGCCCCACCAGTCATCCAGAGGTTTTCTTATAAAATAGTCATGGAATTGTCACTCTCCAAATAAATTCTTTACATTATCTCACAGAATGTTTACCTAGAATGTGTGAGACCCTGGGTTTCAACCCCAGCACTGGGGGGAAAAAGTGCTGTATTGCTTATTTTAAATCAGGATCCTGCCATGTTCCATGCATTCCATTTGGTTGGTTTGTTGCTTAGTCTTTTAACTTTTACACTTTGTTCATTTTCATTTATGTATTTTTCACGTCATTGACTTTACAGAAACAGACAGTTGTCCTCTAGGTTGTCTATCATTCTAGATTTGTCATTTTGCTTCCTTGTGTCCATAAACTTACTTCCTTATCTCTTTTCTGTAACTGGAAGTAAGTTCTAGAGCTGTGCTACTAGCTGTGTGTGGCTGTTTAAGTTTAAATTTAAAAACTTTTTTTTTTTTTTGTGGCATTAGAGTGCTGACACCAGGGGCTCGTATATACTTTGGAAGTACTTTACCACGGAACTGCACTCCTGGCCCCTTCTGTTTTTTTTTGGAGGCAGGGTCTCACTAAGTTACACAGGCTGCCTCTGGCTTTGAATTCAGATCCTCCTACCTCAGCCTCTTGGGTTGCTAGGATTACAGGTGTGCATCACTGTGCATGGCTTAAGAAACATTTTTAAAATTTTAGTTCCTTATTTCATAATCCACATGGACTAGTGGCCACCATATTGGCTAGCACAGTTTATGGAACCTTGCCATTGTCACAGAAAGTTGAGTTTGACAGTGCTACTGTTTTGTTTTTTATCTTATTTTATTTATTTTATTTTTTTGCAGTACTGGGGGTTGAACCCAGGGCCTTGCGCTTGCATGGTTTGCAAGTACTGTACCACTGTGAGCTGCACCTCCAGCCCGGTTTTTTAACTTTCTGAGACAGGGTCTCGCTAAATTACACAGAGTGCCTCTGGTCTTAAACTTGCGATTCTCCTGCCTCTGCTTCCCGAGTAGCTGGAATTACAGACATGTGCCACCATGCCCTGCTGACAGTGCTACTCTTATTTGGTCCTGTCTTGATTAAGTTTAGGGCCATCTTTTTTGGCAGAATACTTCCTAGGTGATGCTTTGAGGTTCAAGTGATGATAAATTGGTTTTTCTATATTTGTATCTTTTCACAAGATAGATTTTCAGTTAAAGAAAAATAAGAGTTTTGTTTCCATTTTGATTAATTATTATGATGGATATTTGAGAGAAACAGGTATAATTTAAATTTTAACATGAGGATAAAAAATTGAAACATGTTCACATGAAAATGTGTATGTACAATTATGTTCATAGCAGCATTAGTCATAATAGCCAAAAAGTAGAAACAACCCAAATGTCTATCAACTGATAAACAAAATGTAGTATATCTATACAGTGGACTATTATTCAGCCATAAATAATAAAGAAGTATTAAGTCTCGTGTGGTGGTGCATGCCTGTAATCCTAGCACTCAGGAGGCTGAAGCAGGATTGTGATTTCAAGGCCAGCCTGGGTACATAGTGAGACCTTGTCTCAAAAAAAAAAAAAAAGTATTCATCCATGTTACAGTATGGATGAACCTAGGAAACATACTAGGTGAAATAAGCTAGACACAGAAGGCCACATATTATATAATTCCACAAATTTGGAACATTCCTTCCAAAATGTTCACAATGGGTAAATTCATAGAGTCAGAAAGATTAGTAGCTCTCATAGTCTGAAGGAGAAATGGAAGGAATGGCTGAAGGAGGTACCAAAGGAGGTACTGAGTTCCTTTTGGAGTGATGAAGTATTATAGAATTAAATAGGGCTGAGAGTTGTACAGACTTAATGTTGTTGTTAGATGCCATTGAGTCAGGTCTGACTCATTGCGACCCTATGTACAGCAGATGGAAACACTCCCAGATTCTGTGCCAGGCACATGATCTTATTTATGTTTAAACTCATTGTTGCAGATACTGGGTAGATTCATCTAATGGAAGGTTTTCCTTTTTTTCGTTGACCTGCCACTCTCCCAAACATGATGTTCTTCTCCTGCCACTGGTCCTTCCTGACTACATGTCCAAAATGAGTGAGACACAGTTAAGCAGTCCTTGTTTCCAAGGAGCATTCTGGTTGAACTTCTTTTAGGACAGACCTGTTGGTTCTTTTGTCAGTCCATGGTGGATTCAGTATTTTTCTCCAGCACCATAATTCAAAAGCATCAATTCTTCTCCTGTCTCCCTTGTTCAGTGTCCAGCTTTCACAACCATATGATGCAACTGAAAATACCATGGCATGAGTCAGGCGCAACTTTGTCTTCAATGTAACATCTTTACTTTTCAGTACTTTAAGAGATCTTTTGCCACAGCTTTTCTTTTCTTTTTCTTTTTTTTTTTTTGGCGGTACTCAGGGTTGAACCCAGGGCCTTGCACTTGCATGCTCTGCAAGTGCTGGACCACTGAGCTGCACCTCCAGCCCATTTTTTTACTTTTTGAGACAGGGTCTTACTAGTTATGCAGACTGCCTCTGGTCTTGAACTTGCGATCCTCCTGCCTCCGCCTCCTGAGCCACTGGGATTACAGGTATGCACCACCGCGCCTGGCCACCACAGCTTTTCTAAAAGCAGTGCATCTTTTGATTTCTTGACTTCTGCTTCCACAGGTATTGATTGTAGAAACAAATAAAGCAAAATCCTGGACAACCTCAATCTTCTCCATTTATCGTGAAGTTGCATACTGACCCAGTTGTAAGGATTTTTGTTTTGTTGTTGAATTGCAATATATACTGAAGGCTATCTTCTTTGATCTTCATCAGTAAATGTTTCAAATCTTCACTTTCAGCAAGGAGAGTTGTGTTATCTGCTTAATGCAGGTTGTTAATGAGTCTTTCCTTCCCATTATTTGATCAGCATAGATATTGAAGAGATATGGTGAAAGGATACAGCCCTGATGCACACCTTTCTTGACTTTAAACCAAGCAATGTTTCAGTATTCTGTTTGAACATCTGCCTCCTGGTCCATGTACAGATTCTTCATGAGTACAATTAGGTGCTCTGGTATTCCCATTCTTTGCAGTGTTATCGATAATTTGTTATGACCCACACAGTCAAATGCCTTTCCATAGTTGATAAAACATAGACATCTTTCCGATATTCTCTGCTTTCAACTAATATCCATCTGACATCTATCAGCAATGATGTCCCTGGTTCCCTGCTGTCTTCTGAATCTGGCTAGATTTTATGGAAATTCCCTTTCTATGTATTGCTGCAGTCGCTTTTGAATGATCTTTAGTAAAATTTTACTTGCATGTGATATAATGATGTCATTTGATAGTTTCCATATTCAGTTGGATCCCGTTTTCTGGGAATAGGCACAAATATGGATCTCTTCCAGTCAGTTGGCCAGGTAGCTGTTTTCCAGATCTTTTGGTGTAAACATGTTAGCATCTCCAGTGCTGCATCTGTTTGTTGAAACATCTCTATTGGAATTCCATCAGTTTCTGGGCCTTGTGTTTTACCAGTTCCTTCAAGGCAGCTTCTAGTTCTTCCTTCAATACCATCATCATATGCAATCTCTTGAAATGGTTAGTCATCCATCAATTCTTTTTTGTATAATGACTGTGTATTCCTTCCCTTTTCCTTTGATGTTTCTTGCATCATTTAATATTTTCCTGTAGAATCTTTTACTATTGCCACTTGAGGCTTAAATTTTTTCTTCAGTTCCTTTAGTTTGAGAAAAACAGAGCGTGTTCTTCCCTTTTGGTTTTCTATTTCCAGCTCTTTGCACATGTTATTAACATATTTGATTTTGTCTTCTTGAGCTGCCTTTTGAAATCTTCTGTTTATTTCCTTAACTTCATCAGGTCTTTTACTTTAGCTGCTTGACATTCAAGGGCAAGTTTCAGTCTCTTTTGACATGTAATTTGGTCTTTTTTTTTTTTCCTGTCTTTTTAATAACCTTTTACTTTCTTCGTGAATGATATCTTTGATGTCATGCTACAACTCCTCTGGTCTTCTGTCATTTGTGTCTAATGCATTATACCTGTGCTTTTTTTTTTTTTTTTCCTGGTACTGGGGGTTAAACCCATGGCCTTGTACTTGCCAAGTGCTATACCACTGAGCTGCACCTCCAGCCCATTTTTTTAGTTTTTGAGACAGAGTCTTGCTAAATTACACAGACTGCCTCTGTTTTTGAACTTGGGATCCTCCTGCCTCCACCTCCCGAGCTGTTGGGATTACATGCATGTACCACCACACCGGCTAAATCTGTTCTTGAACTGGTCTCTGAAAAGGTGAATCTTTTCTGTTTGTTTATTTGAGACAGAGTCTTCCTCTGTAACAAAGCCTGGCCTGGAACTCTCAGTGAATCCTCCTGCCTCAGCCTCCCAAGTGCTGGGATTACAGGTGTGCACCACTATGCCTGGCTTAAAAGTCGAATCTTAGCTGGGCATGGTGGCGCACACCTGTAATCCCAATGACTTGGGTGGCAGAGGCAGGAGGATTTCAAGTTTGAGGACAGAGGCATCCTACATAATTTAGCAAGACCCTGTCTCAAGGTAAAAAATTTTTACAAGGGGGCTGGAGGTGCAACTGAGTGGTAGAGAGCTCGCAAAGTACACAAAGTACTGGATTTAGCCCCCCAATACTGGGAAAAAAATAGCAAATCTTACATGCATTGTATCTCAATTAAGAAATCCTAAATAGGAAACATCTGCAGCCATAGCACCCTAGGATCCAATCCCACTTGATCTCGGAAGCTAAGCAGGGTCAGCCTGGTTAATCCTTGGATGGGAGACTGCCTGGGAGTACCAGGTGCTACAGACTAGGGAAAAGGACCTGGCAATCCACTCCTGAAACAATCTGCCATTGAAAACCACATGAATAGTAGAGAAGCACTGACAATAGTGCCAGGCATGGCACAGTTTTGGAAACTGTTTCATTCTGTTGTACATAGGGTCACTATGAGTCATACCTGACTCAACAGCACCTAACAACAAGAAGTAGGAAACACAACAGACTTCTAAAAGACATCCACAAAAGAATGAAATGATCATTGCTTTATGGTCAATAATGTTGAATAGCAAGAATTTTCCTGATTAGCAATTAGTAAATCTTTTCTTTTGGACATGGTGGCATGTGCTTATAGTTCCGGCACATGGGAGACTGAAGTAGGAGGATTACTTGAGCCCAGGAGCTGACACCAGTCTGGGCAACATAGTGAGACACTATCTCTTTTCCTTTGTTTTTTTCTTCAGTTCTGGCAAAAGAACCCAGGGCCTTGTGTATGGTAGGCAAGTGTTCTACCCCCCAAACTGCATTCCTAGCCCTTTTAAAAATCTTTATTTGGAGACAAGGTTTTGCCAAGTTGCCTGAGATGACCTTAAACTCCTTATGTCGCCCATGCTGGCCTGGAACTTGTGTTCCTCTTGCCTTAATCTCCCAAGTAGCCAGTGTACCTGGCTGTGAGACACCACACCCAGCCATGAGACACTGTCTCAAAAATAAACCATAAGAAATATAATTTGTTGTTGTTGAGTGCTTGTGAGTCAGATCTGACTCATAGCTATCCTGTACATGAGAACAAAACACTGCCCGACACTGAGCCATGCACACAATCTTTTTATGTTTGAGCCCAATGTTGCAATGACTGTTTATTCTCATTTTGAGTTGTGCCACATCAGCAAAAGGAGGTCCCAGGGGCTTTGCTTTATTCCTGTCATTAAGGTCAACTCTACTTTGAGGAGGCAACTCTTTCCCAGTTGTCTCTTAAATGCCTTCCAGCCTGGGGAGCTCAATTTCAGGCACTATCTTTGACAGTGCTTCTCTGCTATTCATAGATTTTTCAATGGCTAATTGTATTGGGATTGGGCTGCAAAGTCTTTCTCCCTAGTCACCTTCCAGCTTGTCAGGCTGTGGGGGCTTGCATGTTGCTGTGAGGCTGAAAGCTATGTCACTGGTATTTCAGATAGCTGTAGGGCCACCAATGATGGACAGGTCTCAGTTGAGCATCCAGACTAAGGAATATCATACTCATCAAAAATTATAAAATCTTTTTCTATATAATGTGTAAAGAATTTGCCAAGAGATGTATAGAAAAAAGAACATCTATTGAAAAAAAATCTTAAGGGGAAAAACCTATTTACTAATCAGTATTGGGAGCATGATGGAGTGGTTTGTTAACACATATTAGCTTTATTTATAAACCTTGACTATAGATAAAAGTAAACTTTAAAATTGACCCTACTGAACATTAATTCTCATTGTTAACATTTTTCCCCTTCAGGATGATACATATACAGAAAGCTACATCAGCACAATTGGTGTGGATTTCAAAATAAGAACTATAGAGTTAGATGGGAAAACAATCAAGCTTCAAATAGTAAGTGGTATTTGGTTGGAAATTGTTTTGAAAATTATTTTGGTAAATTTAGAATGTATTATATTTAATATGCTAACAAAACTGAATGTAAAGTATCTTGGAAGGCAGCTATGCTCACCAGTATGCCACCATGAATATAAAGTCTCTCTGTTAACAGTCATTGCATCTGTGATAGAGTGGTAGAATAATTGTTCAGGCTAAAAAGAAGTTTCCTAGGATTACTTTTCTCACATAAGTTTATTCCTTTTTCACTCTGTTCATTTGTCTGTGCTGGGATTGAACCCATTTGTCTGTACTGGGGTCTCTCATATGCCACAATGAGCTGCACCCCCAGCCCTCCTTGTTGGAATTTTTACTCATATAGCAGAGATAGTCATGTTTTAAGCCAATCTTGGTCTTGGTCTTTTTCCTTCATTAGTGGAGGTCAAACTTCAAGTTTATCCATCTCACAATGAACGTGTTACTGAGCATTTTATGTATATCTTTTCTTTTACTGTGCTAAGTGCTGTGGAACATTAAAACAAACAGGAGAGTTACCTTATTTGTGGCTTAAATGAAGACAAGTATTTACTTAGTACTTTTTTCTTCTTCTTTTTAGATAGTATGTTCCAATTCTATAGAAACAGAATTTTGTTGGAAGGAAACTTAGCTGTTTTGTTTTTTTGCAGTGCCAGGGATCAAACCCAGGACCTGGTGAATACTGGCAAGGACTCTACCAAGGAGCCACATCTGTAGATTGAAACTTAGCTGTTTTTTCAAGCAGGGTCTCTCATTGTGTAGTCCAGGATGGTATTGAACTTGTACCAGTCTTGCTGTGTCAACCTCCCAAGTGCTGGGACCACAGATGTGAGCCACCGCACCCAGTGAAACTTAGCTTTTTTAACGTGTTCATTTTTCATGTTACTTTCAGAAGGTGGATGCTGAGATTTAATGATTTGGCGAAAGTTACTGGCAGAACCAAGGGATCTGTAGTTGTCTTCAACATGTGTCCCTGTGACATCCTAGCCCCCTTTTCCATCCTTATATCCCAAACCCCAATTAAATATAGGTAATTGTAATTTTTTTTTTCCAGTACTAGGGGTTTGAACCCAGGGTCTCATGTATGATAGACAAGTGTTCTCTTCCACAGAACTGTATTCCCAGCCCTTTTATTTTGAGACAGGGTCTTGCTAAGTTGTACAGGCTGCCTTTGGGCTCCACCTTGTGGTCCTCCTGCTTCAGCCTGTCAGGTTGCTGGAATTACAGGCATGCATCACAGTGCCTGGCAAGTTGTCTCTTTTAATATGGGTACTGCCAATGTGAGCACATCTGTGGTTTTTAAAAAAATAAATCAGTATCTTTTACTTGGCTATTAGTATGAGGTAACAGAAAACCAGTAACTGCTCTTTTCATAGAACTGAGAACCACACTGAACTGGAAGAAGTTCTTAATTTAGAGTCAGAAGAGTTAACAAATTTATTGTCTTGATTCTGGTATTTGCATTTAAGAATCATGAGTCTTACTTATTACACCCTTTTCCCTGGGACTCAGTTTCCTTTCTAAAATGAGGTGGTTATAACTGATTGACTAGTTCATAAGGTAGTTATGAGAACCAAATGTAGTAGCTCTGCATGCATATTTGATATTGTGTGTGAAAGCCCTTTGTGAATGTTTGGTTAGTACATAGATGTTACTGTCTACAGCTGTATCACTCTGGATCCTGATCCTGTTTGATATTGGTAGCTAAGCAGTTTCAGGGCCGGCTAATTCTTGGATGGGAGACCACTTGGGAATACCAGGTGCTGCAGGCTAGGGAGAAGGACCTGGGAGCCCACTCCTGAAACAATCAGCCATCAAAAACCCTATGTATACTAGAGAAGCACTGACATAGTGCCAGGCATGGCAGTGTCAGGTAGTGTTTCATTCTGTTGTACATAAGGTCGCTATGAGTCAGACCCAACTAGACAGCACGTAACAACAACATATACGTTGCTGAAATGATGTGTCCGGGTTAGTGGATGTTTGATCAGTTATTTTTTTAGTTGCTCCCTTTGCTTAAATGAGTCTGATGAGGAAAGGAAGGTATATGACAAAAGATCTGTTGACTTTGATCCAAGTGAACACAATTATGATTTGAAAAGATGTCTATCAAAAATAGCTTGAGATATTTTGAACCAGTGAATGGGTTACCTTCGATACTGATGTTTTTTCCTGTTATATCTAGAGTGTTAACTTCATATTTGGCACCATATTGTAAAAAACTTATGTGTTATGTGATCATTGGTCTTCTTAGCTTTGGTTATTATGAAATATTCATATTTCATTACTTTTCTGTGGCTGGAAAGGATCTCATAGGTCACCCTGAGTCTGCCTTTCATCTTCAGTTGGAATTTCCTTCCCGTATCTAGTGCCCTTTTTTGAACATTGGGAAACTCACCATTTTTTAAAAGTAGCTGATTCCATTTGTAGCTAAGTCTATATTGAGCTAAAGCCAGTTTCTTTTAACTTTTGTATCTTATTGCTCTGCCTTTTAGAGATGCTTGAATTTGATTAATTCCTCTTCTAGCCCTTTAGATTGATTTTATCACCCCCTTTCTTCAGTTGATCATTTCTTTTTGGATGCATGTTTTTAAAACCTTTTGCAATTTCAGTTATTCTTGCATTTTAAAGTTTTTGTTTTTGATTCCTAAAATCAAATATGCAAGGTAAGTCTTGATTTTGGATTCTGAATTTTTTAAAAAAAATTTCTCTGAAACTTCTGGGGCTCATGCTTCTTGTCATTGTGATGAATAACCATATTACCTAGTAGTTGGGATCTTAAGATTTTGGTTTGCTTGCTTTTAATTTAAAAGGAGAGAGGAAAGTCTTATACCTCTATAACTAGTGTTTTTAAAATTTAAATACAAGGTTTTACTTTTAATTCTATTACATTTCATCTTGCTTGGCTTCAATTATCCTCCCAAGAACTGTAGGTCTTTCATACAATCTTCATTGTGAATTTATATTTTAATTAACTTTTCCTTTCAGCTTTTCTTGTTCAGCTGTGACATGTGGGTCAAAATCCTCCTGCATCAGCTTCCCAAGTGATGGGATTACAAGTGTGTGCCATCTTGTCTGGTGCTGCTTGGTACTTTTAATATAGGTTTTTTTGTTTTGTTTTGAACCCAGATCATTATAGTGATGCAAGCATTTCTTTTGGGCGTTAGAATGGTTGAAGTATGGTAACTTCTTAAAATGAGTTTAAAACTGATTCCTTTCATTCTTTCCTCCTTTCATTAGAGTTCATCTTGGAATCATCTTCCTTATATTATTTCCCCTAGGATTAAGATACCTGCTTGAGGTGGTTACAGTGACATCTTGACTGGTAGTTACCTAAATCAAATCATTTTGTTACTTTTCTGTAATTATAAAATGTTCTAGACAATGAGTTTGTCTTCTGTGGGAGTGTACACTTGTTCATTGGGCTTTTGGGCCGCTTTGTTAAGCAGGTCTGTATTCATAGTGAATGCCTAGCATGATGTTAGCTTAAGTGCTGCTTTTGTTGTTGCCATCGCGTCGGATTCAACTCATAGTGACCCTCATAGGGTTCTGAACAGCTTGATTGTTTTGGGGTTGCTTCAGGAGTGGATTGCCACATCCTTGTCCCATTTTTGCCGTGCTAGGCATTGAACCTGGGTTCTCAGGGAGTGCCAACTGAGCCAGACTCTAGCCCCAGTAAAGTCTTCTGTTGTTGTTAGGTGCCCTTGAGTCAGTATCTGACTCATAGCCACCCTCATAGGGTTTTCAATGGTAGACTGTTTTGGGATTGCCTTGGGAGTGGATTGCCAGGTCCTTCTCCCATTTTTGCAGTGCTAGGAATTGAACTCGGGACCTCAGAGACTGCAGTGCAGTGCTCTACTGACTGAGCTAAATCCCAGCCCAGTAAAGTCTGTAGGGAATATGAAAAGAATGTCATAGTTTCTACTCTTAAAGAGCTTGTAATTTTGCTATCATTATCCCCAGCTAAATAGTAGGCATTATCTTCTTTTCCAGACTTCTAGGTATTTGGCAGTTACCATGTAGTTTAGTAATGTAAGCATTAAGGATTGTTTTCATAACAAATCTTGATAGTCTCCACAAATACAGAAACTTTTTTCTCTTCCTGCACTTTTCCCAACTCTATTTTAATGGAATTGTTTTGCTTTATTGATTATTTTTGTAATAGTGGGACACAGCAGGTCAAGAAAGATTTCGAACAATCACCTCCAGTTATTACAGAGGAGCCCATGGCATCATAGTTGTGTATGATGTGACAGACCAGGTAAGTTCCTAGAGAAGATTGTGCTACAGTGACAAAGCAGGAAGTTATACTATTTGATAAATGTTAGATTCTTTTTGTTTTCTTAAAAGCCATCAATATTTTATGAAAGAAAACTTTGCCCACTCCCAAATATAAATGGGAATCAAATAAAAAACATTTATTTTCCTTTAGTAAATAAAGCATATAGTAGTTTGACATTTTCTTCTAAGGACTACTCGTCGTATTATCAACTGACTAAGATATCCTGTAGGCAAGAGTTTGTAGGGAGTTGTGGGTTGTTTGGTTTCCTGTACTGCTTTCTTAGTTTTAAGAATTAACAGGAATTTGCCTGGTGATTAGAATTTTTCCATCAGAATTGCCAAAAGTGAGATTGGGGACTCTGCCTATAGAAGTTATGATTTAGAAATAAAAAATTTGCACAGAATGCACTAAGGAGGATTTTAGAATGAATGAATGAAGAGAAGCTGATGAAAGAAGGTAGGAGGATATAGGGAAGAATACAGGCTGGGGGAGAATGTGGTCCAAGGGCTGTAAATGTTCTTTTGATCTGAAAATTAACAGATTTAAGAGTCATTTTCTTTTCCCTATCAGAGAAAATAAAAACCCATGAAAATTAGAATTCATTTTCTTATAGCAGATGTTAAATCTCATCTATGAAATCACAGATAACTAGGAGACATTTTAGATTCAGTGCCATTAGACGCATTGGGTGGGTGATTATCAACAGAGAAAAAAATGCTACCTTTGTATTGTGGCATGTGCTTGCAGTCCCAACTACTTGGCAAGCTAAAGCAAGACAGTTTCTTGAGCCTCGAAGTTCAAGACCAGTCTGGGCAACATAGTAAAATCCCTCTCTGAAAAAACAAACAAAAAAGAACCACCAACAAAAAACAACAACTACCAAAATAAAAACCTAGTTGATTAAAAATGTATAGTCATATCACCATGAAACATTTTGAAATGAAAAAAATTGCCTCCCTTAAATATAACTGTTTGGGAGAAGGACCCGGCAACTCACTCCACCCACAAAAAGCAAACAAAAAAACCCCCCAGCCATTGAGAACCCTATGAATAGCTGGGAAACACTGACAATAGTGGTGGGCATGGCACAGTGTCTGGGAAGAGTTTAGTCTGTTGTACATAGGATCATTATAAGTCAGACACCGACTTGACAGCACCTAACAATAAACAAATATAAGTGTGGAAATGAAAACAAGTATATTTAGTAGCTTTTCTTTTTTGCAGTGCTAGGGATTAAACCTAGGGCTTTCCCCATGGTAGGTAAGCACTCTTATCACTTACCCCCCAGCCCAAACAGCAGCTTTTTGATATGCCTAATACTTACTGTGTGTTATTCATAAACCAAAGTTCTATCAAATTTCAAATTTTATAGTATATTTAAATTCCATATTCTAAAACCTGAATTGCTAGTCTAACATTAAACTGAATTTTTCTCTCAAGTAAGGAATTTTCATTTTCAAACCTTCCAATTCAAGTTTGGCATTTGTTTGGATAGTACTGTTATAATGGAGTTCATTCTTTTCCTTAAACTAGTTATTTTGTAGCTAGTGCTGTCTCACTAACTCTTTGGATGCTTCTGTTTATCATTTTCATCACTAGAGTGGTTGTGTCCAGATCTCTATTATCATTCTTAAAAATGTTTGTCTTTTCAGGAGTCCTTCAATAATGTTAAACAGTGGCTGCAGGAAATTGATCGTTATGCCAGTGAAAATGTCAACAAGTTGTTGGTAGGGAACAAATGTGATCTGACCACAAAGAAAGTAGTAGACTACACAACAGCAAAGGTATGTTTAAAGTTTGATCTTTTTCAAACTGAATGTGTTAAATTTTAATTATTTGTAGGTATAGAGTCATACAATGGCCACAGCCACCTTAACTTTAAAAAGATGTGCACTAGAATACTATTATGAACAATTGGTGTAGTGTCTGTCTGGATCCAGTGAATTTATTCCTTCCTCACTCCATTACAGATGGCAGAAATGGATTAAGTGAAAAAGATTTTCCAGTGTTCATTGTGCCATATTATTCTCTTAGGAATTTGCTGATTCTCTTGGAATTCCATTTTTGGAAACCAGTGCTAAGAATGCAACGAATGTAGAACAGTCTTTCATGACGATGGCAGCTGAGATTAAAAAGCGAATGGGCCCTGGAGCAACAGCTGGTGGTGCAGAGAAGTCCAATGTGAAAATTCAGAGCACTCCAGTCAAGCAGTCAGGTGGAGGTTGCTGCTAAAATTTGCCTCCGTCCTTTTCTCACAGCAATGAATTCGCAATCTGAACCCAAGTGAAAAAAATTGCCTGAATTGTACTGTATGTAGCTGCACTACAACAGATTCTTACCGTCTCCACAAAGGTCAGAGATTGTAAATGGTCAATACTGACTTTTTTTTTATTCCCTTGACTCAAAGACAGCTAACTTCATTTTCAGAACTGTTTTAAACCTTTGTGTGCTGGTTTATAAAATAATGTGTGTAATCCTTGTTGCTTTCCTGATACCAGACTGTTTCCCGTGGTTGGTTAGAATATATTTTGTTTTGATGTTTATATTGGCATGTTTAGATGTCGGGTTTAGTCTTCTGAAGATGAAGTTCAGCCATTTTGTATCAAACAGCACAACCAGTGTCTGTCACTTTCCATGCATAAAGTTCAGTGAGATGTTATATGTAAGATCTGATTTGCTAGTTCTTCCTTGTAGAGTTATAAATGGAAAGATTACACTATCTGATTAATAGTTTCTTCATACTCTGCATATAATTTGTGGCTGCAGAATATTGTAATTTGTTGCACACTATGTAACAAAACAACTGAAGATATGTTTAATAAATATTGTACTTATTGGAAGTAATATCAAACTGTATGGTGATAAGTATTGTTTTAATTCTTATGGTTAAAGGGAAATAGAGTCTTGCATTATACTCAAAACAGCCATTTGTGTGTGCAACCACAGCATTATAGACCTACCTGTAGCGCAGCATCTGGTATTTGCTTTCTAGATAATAGACCTGATAAAATACTTAGGAAGGCTTCTGTGCTGTATAGGGACTTACAACTTTAGTGATTCAAGGAGCTCAAATTGTATGGAAAATAAGTTTAAGCTGTATGCTGTCTAGCCCATTATCTCTGATTCTTCTAAAACCATTGAAATAGCTTCACTGGTCAGCATTTCTTTAATTCATCTGTGCTAGAGTGGAGAACAGATGTTAACTATTTTATCCTTCACCACTGTATAACTCATGTTGGAGGAAAGGTTAAAAGTAAGTAGCAGGAAACTTGATTGCCCTAATTTTAGAGATTATATCTCTTAAAAATTAAAAAAAGAATGCTAGATGGAAATAATGAAATATATTTATTTCAGTGAGATTTTTGCATGTGTGAAAATTTTGTTAAAATAGGAGCTTCAAGATCCTGTGGGTTTTTATTTAATTGTGGGAAACAAAATCTTTTGCCAACACAAACATTTTAAGATAACAGGTCAAAATTGATTCCTTAGGTTTAAGTAGCAGCCAAAACATTCTTCACACTAGGGCTTAGGATGTGGTTGTTGGCAACACATTTTATTGTGGGGTTTTTAATGATAAAATTTAAGGTAAAAACAAGCCAAAAATTATAGGTTTCTTTATTTTTTCACTGAGCAGGCAACTGAAATACATGGTACAAAAATAAGTGGTAAGATTATTGTAAAATGAAATGGACAGAATATTCGATTTAATTTTCCATCTGAGAATTCACAATAAAATCATAGTTTACTTTGTATTATAGATGTGCTTGTTGGATCTATTCATCCTTACATAAGGCAACTGACAAATTTGTGAAATTACCAATAGTTACTTGGGTAAAGATCTTTTTTTTTTTTAATGCTTTAAAAGGTTTATTTTCCTCCCATTAATACAGTATAAAAGAGGAAGAGTCCAGAATCTATTTTCTAAAATAGCTAAATGATACAAAACAATGCACAACATGATGCTGTGCACTTAATCACTTGAGTTTTATACAGCTAAAGTTGTTCAAACTGTTAGTGTATTCTTGGTGAGTAGCAGAAAACATTATGCAGATGTGTTTTAACATGTGAACATTTACAGACTTGGCTTGGAAAATCCTAGTGTTCTTTTTCCCATTGCAGTCGAGATTAGGACTTTCAGTATGCTTCACCATTTGCTTTTATTTAAATGCCAATAAATGCAGTTTGGGGAAAAATTATGTTCCCACTTCTAACCCTATTTTCAAGTACTGGGGAAAAATTATGTTCCCATTTCTAACCCTATTTTCAAGTACAAACATTTCTAGACACTACGGGCTTTGATCTCTTCACATAAAGGGAATTATCAGCTGTCATGTTTTAATAACAAGTGGCTGTCATATTACACAATGAGAGCCATTACGGTTTGAGCAGTAACTTCCTATGCATTGATCTTGGATAGAAATTTCCTTCAGCATGTATGTTGCCATTCCAGCATATCTTGCCTTAATTAACGCTTCTTTGTGTTCCCTTTTAAGTTTCAAAACAGCCCTGAATTTTAACATTTGCTGGAGTTTAGCCACAGATCTACAGGAACCCAGTCTTGAAACTTCCAATCTAGACTGTACTTTTGCCACTTTCCTGTGGACTCAAATTCTATTAATTTAAGGGACTACTGAGAAATTTTATTCTAGTGTGGCACCATAGTGTACCTGCCAGCCTGGTTACTTGAATCTAACCTGGCCATATTTGCTCTCAGAAATGCTGCTGGTAGCACTTTCTTAGGTTGAAACAATTACAGATGAAACTTCTAACACATAGCTGAAGACAATTAACAATTGTATTGGTACTCCTAAATGGCATTCGCAGTCAGGTTCAGAGAGCACCTTTTAGTCACAAAAGTTACCACCTTTTTATTTCAAAGAGGATGAGGATGAACAAAAATATCTTAGATTACATCTAGGTAAGGTACCACTTTGTGGGGAAAACAGATTTCCTAAAAATCTGGAAATTGTCAGTTGAAGCTGATTATAAATACACACTGGGAATTCAATTGGTGTGATATTGGTTAGATTTTTTTCTACAAGGTTGTCATCTCCAATTTTTATTTAGACTTACTTTCATGCCTGACAAATACTTAGTTAAGTGAATGGGTTTAATTCCTAAGGGCTGCTGTAACATAATGGAAAGGCATATTCTAGTTTATAGCCACATTAAAGAGAAGGTGAAATGTATCAAATTTTAAAAATTCCAAGTTTTAAAGAATATTTTACATACATTCTTGTAATTGCTAATTTTTTCTAGGGAGGTGTTTGTTCTTTGAAATAATACCATGTATAGAATTAATAAGGAGATGACAGAATCATAAAAGTTTAATTTGGTTCATGCCCTTACACAATATGGTAAATCATACCATAGTAGCAGCATGCATGTAAAACACGAAATTTCATGTGTTGCTACTAATGAATAGTTGATCTCTAAATATTAACAACTATTTTCCAGTGACTATAAAGTCAAAAATTTTGAAGCAGAAAAATCACATTTAGTAGGTCCTATTGTTAATGTATAGTGTTTTTGTCTTTGATATTTACTTGAGGCCCAAACAGAACATTTTTTAAGGTGCTTTTTTTGTAGAACCTGTGACCATAAGCAATTATGAATGCTCTGCTTCAAAAACCTACAGAATTCAGGCTTTAAGTGGTTATCTACAGATACTTTTTTTTCCTGACTAGGTTCTTACATGTCAACTCCCAGGCAACAAAGAATTGTTTTTTTTCACCACTGACAGCTTTAGTTTCTATAGGGAACCAGGCTATGTGACCCCATCCACTCCCTTTTCTGACCTAGGACCAGTCTTCCAACGGACAGTAGGAGTGGAAGGATGAGTCCTCCCAGAGGTAGCCTTACGTTTGATAATTAGTTCCACAGCCATACTGAAGCATGGTGGCCAGTCTCCAACTCCCTGACACAATCTCTTAAGATATTAGTTAGGTAGGAAGGTGGAGACCTAAACCCTGAAGATGCCAAAAGATGTCCTAAGGCCCAAAGTAGTTTGTAGACGTTCTATTCATGTACTGCTTCTGCAAACTAAGGGCTAAAGTATCTTCTATCTGAAAATCTTCAAGAAGGAAATTACAACCTAAGTTTCACTTTATAAAAAGATCCAAGGTTGCTGACCAATCGTTTTTTTTTTCCCCACTATCCTGGATCCCCTTCTATGTCAGAGAACACCAAATTTGGAACCTTTCTTAAAGCAGGCTTCTGTAGATAATCTCAGCAGGAATAGTTTAGGAGCTTTGTCTGGGGGTGGGGGGGGAGGCAAGACCTATAATTCTGTTTTATCAAAATTATAATGCCACGTGCTTTTTGTAGGGACAAGCACCAAAAAGAAAACCTTTGTTTGAAAGTATTCGTTATAAATAGAAACAGTAACTCAGTAGCCCTTGCTTCAGAGAAGAAAGAGGCATTTTAAAGCCAGTATATTGGAGTTAAGTTTCCCCCTCGACTTAACTGTTAAGTTGACTCTTGCAAGGACTTCTTCAAAGTTTTCTTCCCAAGAGTCAACTTTTGGCTGATGATTGCATCTTGGCCTAAGAAGATGCCTGAAAGAGAAGGATCTGTCACAGACATGTTGCAGAGGAAGAAATGACAACAGTAAACACCTGTATCCACTTGGTTGATACTTAAATTGCTTTGATGTAAATGCAGAGACTCCCCACTTGTGATATACCCACAATGAATTTTCACCTAGAAAATCTGAGAACTACAAATGTTTTGTTGTAGCAAAGGAAGTAGAGTTGTGGAATTGTGAAGTGTTGGTCAGTAGCAACCCCTTGGTAGGGACTAGGCAACCCACTTTTTTCTTAGGCCTCTTTCTTGTTGTTCGGAGAAAGAAGAAGAAAGTTGTACCACTTGTTAAGTCTGCAAAGTGTGTTACCAACATTTGTCTGGAAGTGGTGTGGAAAATTTGCAGAAACCCTTTGTGGGAAGGGTTGCAGAGGTGGCAGTAACTCTGGGTTTCTGTGGGCATTTGGGCTGTCAGAGATGCTTGGAAACAGCACCACATGAGCTGGGCAAGAAGAACCTGCAGGACAGGGCAACCTAATCACAGCCCCACACTGGAGAGAAGTGGACATGTACAAAAACTAACTATGGGTAAAATTTTACTGCTGCTGTCCATGGTGTCAGGAGTAGCGGTGAAGAAAACACAAGAGAAATGAGAGCATGGGGTGCTAGTGTCCTCAGCAGCACAGGTGAAAGTAATGGTAGGCACCAAAATGAGCTTTGATAACCATGGGAAGACCCACAGCTTCTGGCAATTGTAGTAACTCCTTTTCAGTACCATGGGTGGCCATCCCCCAGTATTTCATTTGTTTCAACAACTCTTAGCTCATCATGCTACTGAGATGCACGTTACAGCAAGAGCTCTGTGCCCTAATCAGCACTGGCGGTTGGAGGACAGACTGTCTTCTAGGGTCACCATACTTACCATATTAAACCCCTTCACATGGGCGTTCTTTTGCTGCCATTGGCTTATTGTTAGGGATGAGGGTGCAGCCAGCCAGCATGTCCAAAGAGGCTAAGATAGAGTCATAAAGGCGATCTGCATGGTTCTCCAGCTCGACAGACTGCTTCGCGATCCTCCCAAGAACATCCTTTAAAACTAACAAGATTATAAAAAGGTATAGCAGTTTGCTCAAAATAGGACTGTGGCAATTGTTTCAGAGTATTTTTTATTATTATTTTCTTCTTCTTTTTTAACAGTACTGGGAGGTTGAATCCAGGATCTTGTACATGCTAGGCAAGTGCTTTGCCACTGAGCTGGACCCCTAACCCCCTTTTCATTTTTGAGACAGGGAATTACTAAGTTGCACAAGCTGCCTCTGGCCTTGAACTGGGGATCCTCCTGCCTCAGCCTCCTGAGTTGCTGAGATTACCAGTGTGTGTCATGGCACCTGGCTGTTTACCCTTTTTTTTTTAAATAGTGATGCTCCAGGGACGTAAGCTGGATTGGAGAATCCATGATATTGTTAACTTCTGATTAAGGCTGAGAAAAGAAGCCACCGGTTTCACCTTGGAATTACATAACCAACAAGGCACACAGATGTGGTTTTCTGGTGGCTGGTATTATCTGACTTGAGAGATGAGATGGGACACACTCACATCCTATAGGCCATAAGGCTTACATGCAATAAAACATGTCAAGATTCACATGCTAGGCCTTACTACTGGTTGGTTGGTAGTGTCAGACTCAGAGCAACCCTTATAGTGTTTTCAATGGCTGATTGTTTCAGGATTGCATTGTCCTTCTCCCATTTTTTGTGGTGCTGGGAATCAAACCCCGGACCTCAGGGACTGCAGAGTGTTGCTCTACCAATTGAGCTAAATCCCAGCCCCAGGCTTTACTACTAGCTCCCATTAACTTCTTTTGGCTGGGCAGACTGACATTTCACATCAGTGGACTGGTAATGTACTGTGAACCCTTTTTTGTGGGTCCTAAGTGACCAGACGTTTAAAAAAAAAAAGTGAGAGCAGGCTAGGATTAGATGAGTCAAGATTTACTCCCACAGTGTCAAAATGTTCATGTGAGGAAGGGTGAGCTAGGCTCAGAGTGCTCACACACAGCAGGCTTATTTTTTAATAAGTAAAAAACTTTAAAAGTTACTTCTTTCATTAAGCACAAAAGCTGCCTTAGGTTCCAGTGTCTTTATCAGCTGTGTTAACATGCTCTCTTAGTTTCCTGTCATAGCTGCAACATCTGCCAGCAGAGGAAGGGGAAAGGGAAGCTGCCTATCTGCAGACAATGCTGACTGGGGGGCGGAAGGAAAAGGAACACAGGCTGTGTTGAGATCAGCCTTAGGGAAACCACATCTGTGTGGTATCATCAAGGCAAAAGTGCTGCCCTGACAACTCTTAATAGAACTGGCGTGGCAGAGGAAAGCTGCCAAAAGTGTGAAAATAAAGGGTGGCCGGGTCCCCAGCTCTTTGCTCAGCTTTCCTGTATGTTGTCAATGGACCTTTTTTCATCTTAATTCTTCTTTTGGACTATATGGGTCAAAGAAAGAGAGGTAGGAAAGGGGATGCAATAGTTTTTCCCTAGTGTGACTTCTGTGGCTTGACTACATAAATTCGTACAGGGACCTCTTGGGCTTAATGCCAACAGATTCCAATCACTTGATCCGTATAAGGAAAAGTTGGAATGTGAGACTGAGCTGTTAAACTATTTGTTAAGTTGTCAGATGCCATTGAGTCCGTACTAGACTCATAGCGACCCTATATACAACAGGCAAAACACCATTAATAGTCAGTGCTTCTCTGCTATTCATAGGCTTTTCAATGGCAGACTGATTTTTGGGAGTGGCCTGCTGGGTCCTTCTCCCAAATTCATAAGTTACTGGGTCAAAATGTAGTTAATAAATGTGGAGGCCTTTGGCAGGAGGCTGAAATAGGGACCTCTTAGATGAGGAAGTAAAGCTTT
Source organism: Pedetes capensis (assembly GCA_007922755.1). Lineage (NCBI taxonomy): Eukaryota > Metazoa > Chordata > Mammalia > Rodentia > Pedetidae > Pedetes > Pedetes capensis. Next base: position 184,746 of record VMDO01000801.1, on the reverse strand, counting down.
TCCACATCCCTAAGGTTATTCTTACAGCAGAGTACGAAAAGTGGGCTCTGAATAAGCTGGGGGAGTGTATGTGCTGGCTGCACTCTGATAGGGTGCTCCTGGTGGAAGAACGTGTGCAGTGTCAAGAAGAACTTGTGATTGTCACAGAACAGCCAACTGTTGCAGTTATTCCAGGCAGAGGATAGGCAGGAGCAGTGCACTGAAAAATCCTGGATTCACATCTGAGAACCAAAAGATTCTTTTTCTTTTCTTTTGCGGTACTGGGGGTTGAACCCAGGGCCTTGTGCTTGCATGCTCTGCAAGTGCTGGACCACTGAGGTGCACCCACAGCCCACTTTTTTTTACTTTTTTGAGACAGGGTCTCGCCAAATTACACAGACTGCCTCTGGTCTCGAATTTGCGATCCTCCTGCCTCTGCCTCCCAAGCCGCTGGGATTACAGATGTGCACCACCATGCCCAGCACTAGAAAACCAAAAGATTCTTCAGGCTGGTAAAACAACCAGAAGAACAGGGCAAAATGAGATGTTCTTATAGGTTTTTGTTGTTAGGTGCCGTTGAGTCAGTGTCCAACTCATAGCGACCCCATGTACAACAGATAAAACACTATTGTTGTGTTTCTCTGCTATTCATAGGGTTTTCAATGGCTAATTATTTTTTGGGAGTGGGTTACCAGGTCCTTCTCCCAAGCCTATAGCACCTGGTGTTCCCAGGCAGTCTCTTATCCAAGTACTAAGCAGGTCCGACCCTGCTTAGCTTCTGAGATCTGATGGGATCAGACGCTACAGTGGTATAGCTACAGGCTTATTATAGGTTATACACTGAAAAATACTACTGGATTTTTTTTTCCTTTTTTTTTGTTTTTTTCTCTTAAGACAGAGTCTTGTGTAGCCCAGGCTGCCTTCAAATTTGCAATCCTCCTTTCTGCCTTGGCCTCTCAAATGCTGGGATCACACGTCCAGCTGGATTGACTTTTAAGTGAAAGTCAAAATGCTGACTTTAAGAGGCCTCTTTTTGTATGTAGCCCCCTGGAAGAAGAGGGGCTTCCTGCACTGTGACAACCTTCAGGGAGCCAGTGCATAACTATTGCCTGAGACAAATTCCCAACTCTGTAAAATAAGAGTAATAGCATCTATATCACAGAACTGTGATTAAGTGAAAAAAATAGATATGGCGACCTCTTCAGGCCATGGTAGGCACTGAGTAAAATGTTGGTATAATTACAAGCAGCAAAGGATCTTGGCAGGCCAGGTCTGGTGGAAGATACCTGAAATCGCAGTGATTCAGGAAGCTGAGACAGAAGGATTGAGAGTTCAAGATCAGAGATGCCTGTGCAACTATTTGAGATCCTGTCTCAAAATAAAAAAGGGGTGAGCATGCCGCTTAGTGGTAAAGCACTTGCAAAGCATGTGCGGCCTGCAAAAAGAAAAGAAGATTGGCATGGACTTTCTGCCCCAATATAAAACCTAAAAAACCTACTGTAAGAGGAGAGCCAAAACAAAGGTCTTCGTAAGGCAGCGGACTATAAAGGATCACATAATTCACCCTGTACAGTAACTTCCCTGCTGAAAATTCCTCAGTGGTCACTTTTCATGGAAACCAGTTGACATGTTCACAGATCTTTCTGGAGTACAGCTGGCAATACCTAGAAACACTTTGGGCTGTCACAACTGCTGGGGGCAGAAGGCTTTTTACATCTGGTGGGGCCAGGGATGCTATTAAACACCCTGCAATGCATAGGAAAACCCCATGACAAAGAATTACGCAGCCTCATACAGCAATGCTGTTGGGGCTAAGAAACCTGGTTCTTTATCTGCTCCCCAGTGCATATCTGCCCACCACTTAGGAAGGAAAAGTATGCTCTCACTGCCTCTCAAGCCCCAGGGTCCTGCCCAGATGAACTTTCACTGTTTCATTTCAGTGTAAATCCCACCTCATTCCCAAACTGAGGCATATTATGCTTAGGCTCTCTAAGCAATTGCTTGCAGTCTTACAGGAAATGAGGGGCTGGTTTTGGGATCCATCAGTTTACAGCTTTAACCTAGCATTCTTTCATCCTACATAGGATTCCTTCCCTATAATAACAACCTTGTGTATAAATCCTTGGCACCCAGCACATTTAGAAGTACTCTTAAAATCTATGATCTCCACACTTTCTTATACTGGGAACCCATCCTGCAAAATGAGCTTGTGCTTTGTTTCTGTGCCACTGCCACCATGCTCCCTCATCAATTCAGTCTTCTCCCTGAGAATAGACTGTTCTCAAGTCCTTTTGATCAATACAGTGCTTTCCTGAAGTAAAACCTTCCCCAAGGCTGAGTTCAACCTGAGCTGAGTAAGGCAGAGAACACTTGAGGGCTACCCACTGAATAACCCAGCCGCAAGTGAGGACTGCTGAATGAAAACCAGGATTCCCACCCAGACACTGCCAGGGAAACATAAAAACAAAAGCAGAAGAGTGCTGTTCTTTGTAGGCTTGATGCCTAATTTTGGATAGGCTTATTTTTATGGCTACAACTGTTCCACTGTGGATTTGTAGGAAAAGTGGTATGAGGAGCTGGTGGGCAGTCATTATGGTACTTTAAGGCAGTGGGTGCATGGGGATGTGTGGGTTCTTGCAATACTGGCTCCTCTCTTTACCAGGAACAGTGTGGGTCTACTGGGCCTGCTGCCGCTGATTAAACTCAAGCTAAATTCAAAACCTCAGGCACAGGGCTGGGAGTGGAGCTCAGTGGTAGAGTGCTTGACTAGCACAAGCAAGACCCTGGATTTGACCTTCCAACACTAGGAGGTGGCGGGACCTCAAGCACATAAAAATAAACACAGACCAATGGAACAGAATAGAGAAACCAGAAATCTACCCATTTATAGCCAATTGATTTTTCACAAGGGTAGCAAGAACACATACTGAAGAAAGGAAAGTATATTGAATAAAGGGTGCTGGGAAAATGGGATATCCACATGCAGAAACTGAAACTAAACCATCTCACCCCATACAAAAATCAACCCCAAATCAGTCAAAGATCTAATTGCAAGACCAGAAACTGAAACTCCTATCCACTGGAAGAAAACAGGGTAAATATTTCAGGACATTGGTCTGGGCAAAGATTTTTTTTAGATGTAATCCCAAAAGCACAGGCAGCAAAAGCAAAAATTGACAAACAGGATTACAACAAACTAAAAAGCTCTGCATAGCAAAGGAAATAACAGACTAAAGAGGCAACCTATAGAATGGGGAAAATGTAAACTATTCATCCAACAAGGATTAAATCCCAAAATATATAAAGAATTGAAACAGCAAAACAAACTAACCAAGAAACTAAACCACTAATTTGCTCTACAAATGGTTGAATGATCTGAATAGACATTTCTGAAAAGACGATATACAAAGGGCCAACAAATATATGAAAAAATGTTCACCATTACTAATCATGGGGAAAATACAAATCAAAACTATAGTGAAATATACTCTCACTCCAGTTTGAGTAATATGAAAAAGCCACTAGCAATTGATGGCAAGATGCAGAGAAAGGGGAACTCATACACTGTTGGTTGAAATATAAATTAGTATAGCCATTATGGAAAACAATATGGAGATTCCTCAAAACACACACTGTTGGTTGAAATATAAATTAGTATAGCCATTATGGAAAACAATATGGAGATTCCTCAAAACACTAGAACTACAACTACTCTATGATCCAGCAATCCCACTACTGGGTATATATCCAAGAGAAATGAAATCAGTATGGCTAAGGACCATCTGCACTCCTATGTTCTCTGCAGCTCTGCACAACAGTCAAGATATGGAATCAACCTAGATGTCAACTGATGGGTGAATGCATAAAGAAAATGTGCAATGTTTGACCATAAAAAAGGATGAAATTCTGTCATTTGCAACAACATGGATAGAACTGAAAGACATATTAGTGTCAAATAAGTCAGGTACAGAAAGACAAATATTGTGTGTTGTCACATATGTAAAGGCTAAAAAGTTGATCTTATACAAGGATATGGGGGGAGCAGTAAAAAAAGGATGGTTATGGGTATAATGGTGCAAGTGGACAGGAGGAATAGCTTCTAACCGTGTGTGTGTGTGTGTGTGTGTGGCTGTGGATCGAATCCAGGGCCTTGTGCATGCCACTGAGCGTATCTCCAACCCTCCTAATGTTATGTAGCCCAGAAGGACAAGTTTAGTTGACAATTAATTGTACGTTTCAAAATAGACAGTAGATTGTGAGTTCCTAACAAAAAGAAATGACAACGATAAATGTTTCAGCTGATGAATATACCAATCATCCCGATCATAAGACGTACACAAATTCTGAAACGCCACACTGTACCACATAAATATGTACAACTATGCCAATCAAAAATAAAAATGCATTAAACAGAAAGCCTTTGGGCGTCTCACCTGGGGTGTTATCCAACAGGCACTGAAGAAGTGTATCTCCTTTTTCTAAGACACTTTCTGTCAGGGACTGATGTTCATCTATATCTTTCTTAAATTGCTTAAGACATGTCAGGAAAAGAAGAAAAAAGTTTCATTACTATTGTTTTGTAAAAGTTGCCCAACATGAACACTATGCAGGCTAGCCTGATTCCCCTAACATGAAAGATACACTCTACCTGGCTTGCAGAATTCATCAAGCAGACAGTACACTAGTTTAACTTCAGCTTCTTCACACCCAGGGCAAATAGAAGCAATGTTTTGTGTTTTAAAAAAAATTTTTTTTTCTTTTTCCTTTTTGATTTAACAACATAGAGAGTTCTTCCCCAGCAGAGGCTGGCTCGTGAACAATCTGGAGATGGGGGTTCCCTCTTGTGCCCCACCTTACAGAGCTCTCTTTAACTTATAGGTATGGGATTGCCAAAGTAAATTTACTCTTCAAATGGACCTGACCAGTAAGAACCTTAAGTGATCTGCTACTACAGTGCACATGGGAGCTGTGGCCTGCACATCAATGTTCTCCCTCAGCATCCTCCCTCTCTGCAGATCTCCAGGGCAACCACCTCAGAATCATGGAAACCATGAGTTTTCCAAACAGTTCCTCTGTTTTCCCCTTATAGCTATCAAGCCTTGGGCCTATTTTTGATCTTCTTTAGCTCCTAAGCAGCATAAAGTCAATCCCATGACCCCTGTAGTCCACCCAGCATAACTTGGTGCCTAACCAAGGTTTTGGGATGATGTTTTGAGGTGATGACTATACTGTTGGACTTACTGTTTCCCTGTCTTCAGTCTTCCTTTACCTGGATCCTTATTTTATCCTGTGGTATTCTATGTAGCTTAGATGCTGCCTCAACCCCAGTATGTTAAGACAAAGTACAAGTGTATGGGAAAACAAGTCATAGTTAAAATCTGTGAGCACATACTTGTTTATACTAGGTCTTAATCTAAGTTGGGGCCAGGTTAATGCATACATATGCACAAGCTATACACCACTCTGTGTGGGGAAGGCATTGGCAGTGCAATCTTACTTTGTGACATAGTTGGGTAAGTGACTCAGGAGGCTGAGGCCTCACTGATTTACAGGAGGAACTTCTGGCTCAGATCTTAGCTCTACACACAGAGCAAGATCATTGCTTTTGGCTGGCCTGGAAGCTGAGTCACAGAGGATGGGAGGAGAGATAAAACAGTCTCTTTGCACCCGCTCTGCTCTGCCCTGCCCTGCCAGGCCAGGCCAGGTCACTGAGCTAAGCATAATAGGGGAATCCCTCTCCTCACAGTGGTCCTGGGTCTCCCAGGCATGGGCCTTGTACAGGTATGTGTGTGCACTCACACATGCAGGGTCACAGAGAGGACCCTCAGACTCAGCCTTCCTTAAGTTGGCTCTGGGAGAAGAACTCACTGAAACCTCTCTGGACTGCAACAAACAGCATTCCTATTAAGGTGGAGCAACTGGCTGGCTGGCCTGCCTGCCCCATGAAGCCAACTCAGCTCAGCAGGGGTGGTGAGCTGGGCAAGCAAATCACGCCCTCTTCTGCTGATGGTAGGGTCAGGCTGGAGAAATCTCAAGAACTATCCCTGAAAATCCCTTCCAGACAAGCATCAGGCCCAGACTACAACTATTCTCTCTGATCCTTCACGAAGAGTCTACAAAGGCTTGCCCAACCACACATGCTAGAAGTCAGTCAAGTTAACTATACTCAAGGGCAACAACTATGTGATTTACCCTCCAATTCAATATACTGAATCTAAGATCAAGTTATCTAAAACCCACAGACATATTTTAAAAATAACAGAACCTCCATGAAAAGGAAGTGAGAAAAATAAAACCCAGGTCCAAACCCAAGCTCAAACCCACAGAGAAGCAAACTGATGTTAGATTTTGGTTTAAATCTGCTCCATTAAAATGCCCTCTGTATATTCAGAAGTCAGTACAATATCAGCTCAAATCTTTAAATACCAGCATAGTCTGACAGAACTTTCCGTGATGATGAAGTACTTTGTATCTTGACTGCTCAGTGTGGCAGCCACTAGACAAATATGGTGACTAAGCACTTGGACAGCAGCTAGCTCAAGTGAAAAACCTGAATCTTTAATTTTCTTAATTTAAATAGCCATTTGTGACTAGTGACTCTAACAATGCAGGTGTATAATTATAATCCCTGAGACATTTGGAAAATTACAATACAAATCAGTCCAAAAATATTTTTGATTCAAGATAAATATAATGGAGGTGGATGCTGTGGTGCAGCCTATAATCCCAGCAACTCAGGAAGCTGAAGCAGGAAAATTCCAAGTTCAAGGCCAGAGGCAGCCTGCATAACTTACAAGACCCTATCTCAAAATAAAAAGTAAAAAATGGGCTGGCTACAGCTCAGTAGAGTGCTTGCAAAGCATGTGTGAGGCCCTGGACTCAACCCCTAATTAAAGCAAAACAAAACAACACACAAACAAACAAACAAGATAAATATAATGTATAATCTCTAAACTCTTTTTGGCCTGGGCATAAACTTATGCATTTTACAAAGTTTTCAGCACTTACTTAGAATTTGAAAAAGGCCGCTGATTAGATTTCAGATAAAACAGTCAACTGAGCTGCAACTACCAGACATCAGTTGAGATTTTATGTTATAATCAAGTAATTTAGCCATCACTCTCGTGAGTGACCAAATCAGAAGCCAGGACCACATATTACCCGGTAAAGCTGCAGAGAAGACTTGAGACCTGTAAGACTGGACCTGTGAGGAGACCCAAGGTCAGCAGTGTCTGTGACATTATATAGCCAGTGGATCAGTTCTTCCAGCTGACAGCAAAACATCTGCAGAAACAATTAAAATACATGTTACTGACCAAATTGCTGTTTACATTCTCAAAGGGCTAAAAAATAACAGGACTCTGAGAGATGCATGTACCTTTCCAGAGCTTGCCCTCAGAGGCATCAGAACCCCTGTCCCCAATCCTATCCATGATTCCAGACCTTCACTGCCAGGGCAACGAAAGTCCCACTTGGTTCCATCTCCCCTCAGCCATATGAGACACCAAAAATGACAAGGTGAGAAAACTCAGCCTTGCAGGTGGAGTAGAGCTGCAGTGGGGATGGGGATCAGTCAGAAGAGGCAAGCCTGCCACAGAAACTAATTCTAGGATCAGCACCATTACTAATCATCAAACTTTCTATGGGGGAAAAAATGCAAAATAAATGTATAGCCTAAACCATAGCTGAAAACTTCATGATACTTCATTTTTTAAAAAAATCGCAATAGAAGGGTATATGACAACATTGGTCCTACTTGCCTCAGAGGACAAATCAAACCATCCACATGACTTTTAGGCAGGTTCAAGTCCACATTGAGTGCTAGGCCACCTGCCACACTGCAGTGTGGATGCAAGTCAAATGCTCACTTCTGCTGCTCAACAGAGACAAGGCAGTGGGGCACACAGACAGGATGGGCACATTCCTGAACCTGCATCCTGTGTCAGGGGCTGAGCAAACCCCTGACATGAATTACTTCACTTAATCCACAACAACCTTAAGAGGCAGGGCTCAACATTTTATAAACACAAACTCAGGAGACTGAACCAAAATTCAGGAGGCAGCAGAACCATCATTCAAATTTACATCTGTCTGACCCTGACAATTGCATTCCATGCAGTTTTAATTTTACCTCCTTCCAGATACTTCCAGTTTTGCCTTTTTCTCCCAACAGTGAAATGAAGAGTATTTATCTGTGAAGAGTGGTAAGGACTAAATAAAGTGTAACACAGTACCTGGCCCATGGAAAGTGCTCAGTAAATATAAGCAAGTCTTACCATGCTTAGTAAGCGGGGGAGAAGATGAGGCAGAGCCTCTACTGGCTGAGCATCTTTACCTGCACACACTGCACCAGCGAGGCTTTCCCCTGCTCTCCTGCTTTCCGGGCAAGCCGCATTCCAGCATCTGGGTCTGAGAATAGCCACTGGTCTGACACAGCTGGCAAGGAGGGGCATGTTTTCAGTGGTCCAGAGGACACTCCCAGGGTCTGGCTGCTCACCAGACTGCTTTCCCCTGCAGAGTCCCGGGCATGGATGAAGGAGTGCAGGAAGCTGGGGTTCTGGCCTTCAGGGCCCCCAGACCCTTGGAAGGCAGTTCCAGAAGAAAGCTGACTTTGGCTTGAGTCTGACGGAGGGGAAGTGGGCCCATCACTGTCTGTCACTTCCAGGGAGCTCTGTCCTCTGGCAGTACCAGGGGGTGGGAACGCCATTCCCAAGGTGGAAATGGCACCTAGATAGGAAACCAAACTAGAAACCTGTGTTAGCCGAGCAGGTAGGGCAAGATACTCGTCGTCACTTTCTTCCTCCACCTCTGATTTCCATCCCGACTCTATGCGGGCAGGGTGCTGGGCACTCGGGCTGGCCCCGTCATCCCTCTCTGGCTTGGGTGAGGGCCACCCTTTCTCCCTTGTCCTCAGCTTGGGAGAGCCCACCTTGAGGTGCTTGCCAGCAGGTAGCCAGTCCTTTTTGCCTCTCCGAGTTGCCTCTCTGCTCTCCCAAGGAGCATCCCTACTGCCTGGGGTTCTAGGGGTTGATGCCAGCTGGCTCCAAGATGCCAGGCCCATGTTACCCTGCTTCTGGGGTAATCCAGAGGGCCATCGCTTAAGGTTTGGCTCTCTGGGTCCAGAAAATGGCAGGGAAGGACCCTCTGCTTCTGGGCGATTGGGGGAGATGTTAGTGGGTGACTTGAGGGTGCTTGCTGGGGAGACAGAGAAGCTGTCCAGGTCTACACCAGAGTCCTGCAGGACAGGATCGGCCAGCACATGGCCGTCAAGTTGCTTTGAAAGCTGAGGCCCAGGTCTCAGTGGGTAAGTATAGTCAAGTAGGTCTTCGTACTCTTTATTTGGGTTCCAGAGTGGAGAGTGGCGGTTGGGGGAAGGAGGCAGGGAATCTGGCAGCACACAGGCCCAGTACTCAGCCTGGAAAGAGAGGCGCCTCCTACCTAAGCCAGTAGTATCACCTGCAGAGGCCGTAGGCTGTGATGACCACTGAAGCCAAGGCCCTGCCCCCACCACAGAAGGTGTCCCCTGGGGCACAACCTGCTCCAGGGAGGAGACCTTGGCAAGGGAGCAACTCTGAGGCTCTGCCTTCTCTTGGTGACCATGGAGACTGCTGCCCGTGGAGGAAGCAGAGAAACTTCCACTGGAGAGCTGAGGAGCCCCTGGGCTCACCATGGCCTGCCACTGTGACAGAAAAGGGAAACCTGAGATGTGAGGCTGCTGGTTAAGGCCCAGCACCTGAGGCGAATCAACTAGGGAAGGGTCATCTTTGCTATCAATGACAGGTCCTGTGCAAAGAGTTGTAGTTCTGGAGATGCTAACACTCTGAGGTAGATCCGGGGAAGCAGAAAGCTTGGTCTCCTCCATCTGTAATAGTAAGAGGGGAGAACGGCACTCAGGTAAAAAGAACCAAATTAACGTTCTTCTTAGAAAAGTTTTCTAGAAATTTCCCTTTGGGCCCAGATGGCATTCAAGCAAGATCTCAGAACAGAGTCTGTGCCTGAGGCAAGGATCAGACAAGGTGAGGGCTACTAGTGGCCAGTGCGAGACACATCCTGCCTTTGGAAACCTCCTCCAACTGGTCTCCATTCCTAATCCTTTCAGAAGTTCCTCGTTCATGGATATTCAGTTTGTGAACCAACAACACTAATGGCTCTGTTATGCTGAAGCTGAAAATCACTCCCTCTCTTCTGAGAAGCACGTCCTGGGCAGGTGAAAGATGGTTCTGTCACTAACAGGAGAGCCAGCAGGCCCCAGCAGGCTGCACTGTGCTCAGCTTGTAAACTGGTAACTAATGATGGCAAAATGAGTCACTCTGCTTCACTCTTTTATCTGCTCAGAAAAGGAACCCCCTCACCCTGAAAGAGGCAGGGCAGTAGAGTGGTTAAGGGATGGCCAGACCAACCTGATGTCAACTCCTAACTCTGCCACTTTACAGACTGTGAGCTTTGCTTCCCGGCCCTGTGGAGGAGAGACAGCCAACAGCACCATCTCCTCAGGACCGAAGGACTCATGAACAGAGCACACGTAAGACCCCAACACCTGGAGGCTTGAGACCAGTGAGCTCAACCTTGCTCTCTGCTGTCAAACAGCCCACTTCGGTGCTTGCTGATTTGCCTCCTGGCCCACCGATTCTGACTTGAGGTGCCAGAGCCTCCCCTGCCCCTTGCTCCCAAGCTCATTCAGCATCCTCACCGGATGGGGTTCATGTGATGGGCATGCAGCAGCCAAGGACACAATGACACTGAGATCAAAGCAATTCTCACAAAAGACCATGGCAAGCAGAACATGATAAGATGGCAGAGGTGAGAGGTTCAGATCATTTGGGGTATCTTCCAGTTATAATGAGGACTTGAAAGATTTGGTGATGCGCCCGCAATCTGTGAACTTGGGAGGATTCCCTACCCAGTGTGACTTCCACTGGGACAAGAGCTGCAGTCAGGGAGGCTCAAGAAATTCTCCTTTGCCACAGACAGTGCTACCCATGGTTCCTGGGCATTCAGTCTCAGAACCTTCAGGAACCTATGGCCCTCTTCTCCCAAGTATCCCTGGAGTTCCCCTGGGGAGATCACCAAGTCAAAAAGAGGACAAGGCTCCCCTTGTCAAAGCCCCCTGGCAAGATGACCTTGGCCATACCATTGCCAGTCCTCAAAAGGTCCCCAATCACTCTCCTAAGGAACAGCAAAGACCACAGACAGAGTTCCCTGCTGGCCTGAGGCCCAGCTCTGCAAGTGAACTTGTGAAACAAGAACCTCATACCCAGGTCTTCCCCAACTCCCTTCCCTGCAACAGTGGCTGGGGAAGGATATAAATGGTGAAATACTGGCACATGCTCCTGAAGGAGAGCCCTGGATCAACCCACAGTCCCATTTGCCTTAGTACCTACCTGATTTCCCACAGAGTGCAAAAGGTCTCCAGTCCCCATGCTGGCAGGAGGAAGGTCACTGACGGCATGCTTAGATCCATCCACTACTGGCTCTCTGCTGGCAGCATTGATATGTGGCAGATAAGCTCCAGAGGTGCAACTAGAATCCTTTCCATCCCAGCAGGCAGGGGCAGGTGGCTCCCCTGCTCCCCACATGGGAGAGGTAGGCTCTCCCTTGGTTTCCAGGTGTGGAGACTGCTCAGGCTGGGGCCCCTGGGGCAGCAGCTCTCGCTCTGTGCAGCTCCACCTCCCACAGGACTGGGCCTTTGTGTCTACTGATGCTTCTACCTCTGCCTTTTCTTCACCCAGAGCCATTGGGCCTTAAGTCAGGGCTCCCCTTCGGCTCCCTACAAAATATGGGGAGGGGAGAGAAAAGTACAGATTTTCTATATCTGTGTCCAAGAAACCCTGGTATTTATTTCTTGATTGATTGACTGTGGTACTTCAGGGTTGAACCCAGGGTCTTGCACATGCTTTGCAAGTGCTTTACTGGGCTGCTCCGAGGACCCTTTTAAAATTTTTTATTTTGAGACAAGGTCTTGCCAAGTTACACACGCCTCTTCTGGTCTCGAACCTACATCCTCCAGCTTCCGCCTCCTGAGTCACTGGGATTACAGGCATGAGCACTGTGCCATCTGAAACCCTGGTTTTTAATGTGAAGGGAGATGTGTTTTTGGCCAAAAAAAAAAGCATAAATGGGAATTATTTCCTCAGGGCAGTGCTGAAGTCTGGCTTTTCCTCGGCCCCAGACCCTTCCAAAAGGGAAGTGGAGGCACATCATTTTGTCCTCTGCTTTTATAGTGCTGATACTGTCCCCTAGGAGAGTCAGTACAGGTGTTGCCATGCAAAAGGCTCAGTCTGCCTGTTGCACAACAGAAGCCAGGCAGCCTAGAGGCAAGGCAGTGGCAGAGAAAGAACTTTATTAAGAGGAACTGGCTGATCAGAAGACAGAGGACCACCTTGTTCTAAAGGGTCATCTTGTTGGGAGGCTGATTTAGGGGATGTTTATGAGAAGGGTGACTGCAGACTCACAGACGCCGTCTCACAGGTAGAGGTTTGTGACCAAATGACACAAACCTGATCCTACCTAGTCACAAGATGCTTTTCAGTTCTGCAAATCTCAGGAACAAAGTTCATTATTTCCTTGGGCTATTCTTGCTGCTGACCAATTTGCCTATGTGCAATTTCAGACATTACACAATGACCAAGATGGAGGGGGTGGCTGCCTGAGGCCCTCTTGCTGATCACCAAACTCATAAGAAAACAAATTTCCTCTGGTCGTTGTGGAAGACAGGGGTGAGGAGAAGTAAAACAGGGTGTCAGGCATGAGATACACCCTCAATGCTTGCTTCACGGGTCTAATTCAGCATCAAAGCATGGGGCCAGCCCAAGCTACCTCTTCACCCCATCCCTTAGACTAAACCCCACAGTTAACATCCCCAACAGGGTCCTCCCTGTGTGCAGCACTGAAGTGTTTCTGTTGTGGCAACAGCCTGTTGGCAGGTAGCTTCAGCCTGGCTCTGACCCTTCTATCCTACAGGAAAGCAAGTCAGGGCATGCTTGGGCCTCTACTGGGCCCAGGAAGGATGCTTCTCATGATGCTTGGCTCTGTGTGGTAGAGGATGCAGGACCCTTTTAGAGCATGCAACCACACCCGTGCTGTACAGCAAGCAGGGCTTCTGTTTCTGACCAGAGACAGACAGAGACAGAGAGAAATATCAGCACCCCTCTGCAGGCTAGCTTGGCTTAGGCTGACCTTGGTAGCTGAGGGAAGCTGTGGAAAGCCTGGTGGGTAATGGTGGAAGGGGTCCCAAAGGATGTATCCAGGTGAGAGACAGGGAGGACAAGCTGGGTGTGTAGGGGAGGGAGCACAGGGTGAGCACTCAGGCAGGAAGGGACAGAATCTGTGCTGGGTATGCAGATAGGAAGAGCTCCAGGACAATAGAGGGAGACCACCCTCGGCCTAAGCCAGCCAGACAGGGCTGCTGCTGGGGCACTGGTGAGATGGGGCTGGGCCAAAAAGTTGACAGGAGGAAGAACAACTCTGTGAGGCCTCAGAAGGGGAGGCAAGTGAACCAAGAGAGTGTCAGGATGGCGGCAGCCACCTCAGTGCATGTGGGTCAGCCTCAAAGCTCAGAGGTGGGAGGTGGGTGCTGGCGGCAGCAGAGACCAGCTGCAGGTTCATCCTGCTTGACTGGAATGCCAGGAAATGAAAACTGGGTGGGCCCTGCATATACCCTGAGTCCTTCCTATGCTAGAATATAAGACAGTCTTGCCCCGTCCTGCCTGGGCACATGAGGTTCCAGCCACTTCTGATGTGAACCTACTGAAGAGCATGTACTTTATAGCACTCTCACTTCATTCTCACAACCACCAGATAGGGCAGGAGTTAGCTGGGAAAACAATTTACTGCGGGTTTGAACCCAGGGCCTGGTACATGTTAGGCAAGTATACCACCACTGAGACACACCCTCAGCCCCCTTTCTACTTTGATACAGGGTCTCACTAAGTTTTATAGGTTTGAACTTGCAATCCTCCTGCCTCAGCCTCCTCAGAAGCTGGCAATACAGGTGTGCGCCACTGTGCCTGACTAATGGTATTTTTGATAACACATGGCTCAAATATAAAATACCCTGCAGATGAAAGTTTCCCTCTACCTCTGCCCTTTGTTCCTCCACTAAAATGAGCAGTGCCTATCACAGTACATGCACTAAGTATCAACTGTTGTTATTAGTGTCAAAGGTGGGCAGGGCATAGAAAGAATCCATGTTATATAGTGTCACCTTTCAAGGAAAGACTATAGGAGCCAAAGAGGAGAAACAGCAGTCAACCTTTCACAGAAATAAAGCAAAATACTTACGAATATATACTCCCACAAGTAAGCAGTCTTGAGTTTTTGTGTAAAACTCTTGTCTCATGATGTGTATGCAAACACCAATCTTTTTCTTTTTCTGTGGTACTGGGGGATTGAACCCAGGGCCTCGTGCTTGCGTGCTTTGCAAGTGCTGTACCACTGAGCTTTACCTCCCGCCCATTTTTTTACTTTTTACTTTGAGACGTTGTTTGGTGCCATGGAGCACAACAATAACTTTGAGATAGGGTCTCACTCAATTACACAGTCTGCCTTTTGGGTTATTTCCAATCTTCTGCTACTACAAACATTGCTGTGGTGAATACACATCATTTGCATGTGTGCTGGCACAGCCACAGCATAACCAGCCAGAAGCAGGGCTGCTAAGGTGAAAGGGACCTGCAAGTGTGCTTTTGGCACATGTTGCCAATGGCCTCTGGGCACTATCAGTTTGTCCACCAGCACATGTGAAGGCAAGCATCCCACCAAAGGCAGGGCCTCTTATCCTCACTTCATAGATGCAGAAACCATGGCTCGGGAGTCAAGTCAGGGGTGTCTGACTCTAGCACCCAAGCTCTTTATAAACCAAACAGGAACAAAGTGACAAAAGAGAAAAGCACACAATATAGAAGAGGGAAAAGACTGGTGGAACAACAAAGAGTTACCATGTCATGCTGATAGACTCCGATAGAGCCACATCCTCACCTTGTGGCTTTTTAAGGTAGGCACAGTGGCGCATGCCTGTAATCCCAGCAACTCAGGAGGCTGAGGCAGGAGGAGCAACTTTGAGGTCAGAGGCAGCCTGCGTAACTCAGTGAGACCGTATTTCACTGGGGGTGCAACGCAGTGGTAGTGCACTTACAGAGCATATGTGATACTCTGGGTTCAGCCCCTCAGTACCACACCAAAATAAATAAATAAATAAATAAAAATAAAGGAAAAGAAAATGCATATGAAGACATTCACCAACAAGCTATACTTTCACAACTATGGGAATAAGTGAGCCCAGGAACTGGAAAACTTAGGGTGAAGGCTGAATCCAGCCCCCCAACTCCCAATTGCTATCTCTTGCTCCATTCCTAAACCTCTCAATGGCCAGAGATCCCCTAAGCGCCTCCTTAACAAAAATGGTCCTGAGACATGGTGCAGGAATAAGATGGGGCTGGAGTAAGACAGAGGTGCAAACACTTTGATTTGAGGATGAATTTTGTATTTGTCTTTTCTGAGTTTCTTCAAAAAAAGAAGGAATTCACTTATCCTGGGGGAGGGGGAACAGAGACCTACAATAACTTTTATAAGCTGCTCAAAGACACTTCTAAGTAATTCACACACCACAAGGATACACACAGACCTAAACTAGGTTAACTGTGTGGCCAGAAGCTCTTTAGTAACCAGGTAAGGTTTAAGATTCAATAATTCTCATGGAAATGGTACTTACTTCTGAAAAGACAGAATACAGGTAATTATTCCCTCTGTCTGGGTAAGCAGACCTTTCACAATCTTATTAATCTCCCTGATAAATCATGTTTCTCCTACCCTACACAGTTTATGAGAACTGAGACGTGAAAGAATAAAAGTCTATGACAATGCCTTTGAAACTGTATATGAAATGCCACCAAATGCAAAAAAAAGGGAGAAACACAGATAATCTGGGAAAATTGTTGCATGCAGACGTAAAATGCCAATTGAGTTCAACAAAACACTGGCCTAGCTTATGGCACATGCAATAGGGCTCAACTCTGCATTTGTCAGGTGGGTATTTGTAACACTGATGAAGAGTTGGTCCCCATTTCCATAGATTTTAGATCTCATTCATCATTCCTCTGCCCCTTTGGGGGCAAAGTGGGGTTGCAGGTTCTGCTTGGCCCCTTCCCCTGAGAGTGTGCCTCACCTAGAGTAGCCCAATAGATTGCTCACACACATGAGCAGAATTCGCTGAGCTGGACTAGTACCGTCTCCCAGATGACCTGCTTAAATCCACCTACAAATGTGGGGCTTCCATGCTCTCTGGTCACACACCTCTGACTATTCCTGGATGCTAGTAGCTCCATGATGGGGCAGAGGCCTCAGATGGCCTCATTCCTTAAGTACTAGAAGGTTGGAATTGAGAGACAGGAGGCATCAGAACACAATGAACAAGGAATCTCACTCTCCCCTCTGTGAAAGGCCTGTGTACACCAGAACTACCCTCTCCTTGTCCAAACCAAGAGACAGGCCACACAGGCTTCAGGATAGTATAGGGACCACGTAACTGTACCATTAAGATTCCTCCATTAGTTTCCAGAACCTGCAGAGGCTATGTGATCCACCAGATAAAATTAGGAATGGTGTAGGCTTGGCTTACTCTTGCCTTACAGTAAAAATATGCTCAGCACCACGTATGAGGTAAGACCAATGGACATGTGACTGTTCCTGGTATCTGCTGCATCACCCTGGAGCAGTCCTGTCACAGCTGTCTGGCTTCCCCCCACTCACTTCTGTCCAAGGAGAGAAGAGAGAACTGGGAATTGTGGGGAGCAGTGGTGGTCCCCTAGACTAAATCATTCAAACTGAAGAAGAAATTCTCTGAACAAGAAAGGACTTTCCTCAGGTTTCTTTAAATGAGCCCTCTCCAATCTCATTTATCCCAACTGTGCCCTAGAGATTCTGTTCTGGCAAGGATCATCCCTGTACCCGAGCCCACAGCTAGCTATCTGTGCCAGCCATGGCCAGGCAACACTCTACAAAGCAAGCCCTACCAATTTGGGGTCCCTGCTGTGAAACTTGCTTTCTTCATAGGAGCCACAGGAATAGAGATAAATACCACAAACACCAGTGGTTGAATGTGGCCAGGGAGCCATGAAAAGTGGCTTTGTGTGCTACTCCTCCTCCAGAGAACAAAGGCAAAGGGATGGGTGGGAGAGCAGGGCTCAGCAGGGTAGGCAGCTGCAAGGTTCTCAAGGAACTAGATTTTTGCATCAAGGTGGAGGCCAGCCCAGTTGGGGGAGCAGCATGAAAGAAGGTAAAGACATATGGGAAAGGCTGACAGTGGGCAGGCACAAGAGAGGACTCCGAGGCCAGGCAAAGTATGGCCGCAGGTTTGAGACTGGAGGTTAGTGGCCAAGAGCAACTGATGTTCCACCTGCTCCTTCCCTGGCTACAGAAGGCCCTCAGAGCCCCTCAGATCTCCAGACTGGCCAGTCTTCCCTCTAGGTGAAATCAAGGCCCACTGAAAAATGAAGACAGGCTCAAAGCTACAGAGGGGGAGGTGAAGACCTTGTCTTGTGCCTTGGCAACAGGCTGAGGCCCTCCTCAGGACCTTAGGAAACCAGTACCCCCTAAGGCCGCATCTTTAAGTTTTGCTTAGAGTCCACAGAAGATAGGAACCTTCAGAGCCCAGGATCCAGTGGGTCCCTGCAGATCATTGTCATGGGGAGGGCCACCTGTCCCAGCATATTCTTACTTGCTTACCTGTTGGGTGACTAGAATCACTAAATAGTCTCACCTTCTACCTTGTTGTCAGAGGTCTGCAGATGGCTTTAGAGACATGCAATTGCCATATCCACAGAGCCTGGCTGAACTCCCAGCAACCCTTTCCCTCACCCTCAAGCTCTGTGGCCTCCTCAGTAGCCAGCAGACTGTCCATACCCCCAAACACTAAAAGAACACAGATGCTGAGGACTGAACACCTTCATGCATTCAAGTCAACTCTTCCCACTAAAGAGCAAAGCAGAAAAACAGCTGTCCACTGGGCATGTTGGGTCAGGCCTGTAATTCCAGCATTAGGGAGGCTGAGTCAGGAGGATTTTGAGTTCAGGGCCAGCCTGGGCTACACAACAAATACCTATCTCAGAAAACCAAGGGGATAGGGGGATAAAAAGGGGGAAAAAAAGGAAAAAAAAAAAAAAAGGAAAAACAATTCTCTGGTAACCCAAGTTGCTCCTATTGTCAGAGGAAGCTGACATAAGGTTACAGTTCCACATGCCACTGCTTTTACTGTAGACAGTTTTCTGGGAAGTCATCATGCTGTACATGTAAAGACTCATAAGTATCTTACCAATTTTTTCAAGAGACACTATTAAGAATGCCATGTACTATACCACAACATCCTGTTTTGGAGAATCCATGGAAGAATTCTCATGTCTCAATAACAGATACAGATGTTTCTATGGAGTAGTTTGTTTTCATGTTACAGGTATTAGTAAAACTGATAAAAAATTCTCCTCTTTGCTTTGGCTGCTACGGAGCTCCAAGGTAAATAGACAGTCCCATGTACTGAAAATGTGTAAGACAGCGCCACTCTCTTTTTGTGCTAATCTTTCTTGACTACTTCTTATTTTCCACCTATCTGCCTCAATTGCTTTTACTAAAAATCTTGTTACAATAAAAGTATCTTGAAGGGCTGGAGGTTAGCTCAGTTGGTAGACTGCTATTCCACACTTTCTGAGGACTAGGGTTCAATCCCTAGCACTACAAAAATGGGAGAAGGATGTGGCAGTCCACTCCCTAAAAAATCAGCCATTGAAAACCCTAGGAGGGTCTGCAGCACCTAACAACAATAACAAAGGCCCGAGTGCGGTGGTGCACATTCATAATCCCAGCACTTGGGAGACTGAGGCAGGATGATTCTGAGTTCAAGGCCAGCCTGGGCCATTTAGTGTGATCCTCTCAAAAAAAGTACCTTAGATTCTTCAAATCCTTTTTAGAAACAGGATAAAAGACTTAACTAAAAATAAAATAATAAATACAAAAGAATTCCTAAGTCTAAGATTTTATTCCAATACCATAAGAAAATAAAACCTGACGGTGGGGGGGGGGGTGTGTAGCTCAGTGGTAGAGTGCATGTACAAGGCCCTGGGACTCCCAGCATTAATAATAATAACAACCTGCTTATCAGTCCTTCTAACCAGTAAAGGAATACCTTCTATTTTATAGAATGAAGTGTTGCTCAATTCTAGAATTACAAAATAAAGATAATCGATATCTTTAAACAAACAAAAGCAAATGCAGATATGTAGATTAGCACTTTACTCAAAAATGTGATCTAGAATTGACAGCAACCAGATCACCTCAGAGTTTGTTGGGAATGCAGATTCTATCAGAACCTGCATTTTAGCAGTATCTTCTGATGATGAGCTAAGCATATTACTTTTCCAGAAACAGTAGGATGGTAAGAAGGACTATTTCAGCACCCTAATAAGAAACAACTGTAATGGCTTTATGACCATTCACAGAGTGCCTATTGCATGCCAGACACACAAAGGCCTGTCCTCGATACCTTTGCAAAACACACTTGAAAAAGCACATACCTTGTGGCAAGTTTTGTTTTTGTTTTTGTTTTTTTTCATTTCAGAATTTAAGGCTGAATCCAGAGCATGACACATGCAAAGCAACCACTGAGATGCGCCCCTGGCCCTCTTTTTATTTTGAGAAAGAGTCTCCTGAAGTTGCCAGGCTGGCCTCTGACCCACAAGCTATGATTCTCCTGCCTCAGCTGTCCAGGTAGCAGGGATTACAGGCATGAGCCACAGAGCCCAGTGTGTGCATAGTTTATAATGGCTGATTCCAGAATGTCACAGATTGAAGGGCATCTGAAACAAGAACAGTATTCCCTAGAAAGGATTCAGCATTTACTGTGGCTATCCCCAAACAGAACTGCATACCTGACTTTCTCCCTTGAGTTATAAGTAGATGGGAAAGGTATTTGTTTTAGAAATTCTGATAATCTAAAGAGAAACTGAGATAACAGGGGGGCTTACAGCTGAAAGGAAATAATACACTGCATCCTGTTTCCTGCATCCAGAAAGTGGCACAAGAAAACCTGGAAGTGAGACAGTATCCTCTAGGTGTTGTATCACACACTTGCAGGCCCAAAGCCAACATGAAGACTTTTTCCACTTTTCACAATGTCTGTGAGGGACTTTAAAGACAGGACACAGTTTCTCCATGAGATTAGCTACGCAAAGTTACCTCCACAGGTCTGCTCTCTCTCTAAAGATTTTTCTGTCTCTCATCCTAAAGACCCTTTTGTCACTCATACAAGGTCCCATCTATTTCACTCTTCCGCTGTCACACAAGCTACTTTGCTGTTACATAACCACTGGAGTAACAGTAGGGCAAGGTGGTGCCTACCTGTAATTCCAGCACTTTGGAGGCTGAGGTAAGAGAATTGAGAGGTGAAGGCCAGACTGGCCACATAGGGAGACTCTACCTTAGAAACAAAACAAAACAAAACAGTGCACCAAATACTACTAAAAACTTGGCCAAACTGTTACTTGGCACCTAACTGACCTCTAACTGGTGGTAAGACTCAGAAGCATAAACAGATAATGAATATTTTTACTCTGGGGCATCAGGAAGGCTTAAGGGATTTTTTTTTTAAAGCAAAGATCAGATAAAGCCCAAAAGGCAGAGAGGTCCTGAACCCTGAAGGATCAAGTGCAGTCTGGATATTTAGTATTAATGAGTCTTTTCAAGTACCTGCCTTTTTCTTTCTTTTTTCTTTTTTTTTTTTTTTTGCGGTACTGGGGATTGAACCCAGGGCCTCATGCTTGCATGCTTTGCAAGTGCTGGACCACTGAGCTGCCATCCACAGCCCATTTTTTTTTTTTTTTTAACTTTTTGAGACAGGGTCTCGCTAAATTTCTTAGACTGACTCGGGTCCTCTAATTTGTGATCCTCCTGCCTCTGCCTCCTGAGTGGCTGGGATTACAGGCCTATTTTTATCCTAGACATTTCATATCAGTGTCTTACATAATCCTCATTAGCCATGGAGTAGATACCATTACCTCCCTCTCACCCTGTTCCAGGGTGGAAAACTGAGGCACAGAGAAGTCAGTAAAATGGCAGAGCTGAAGTGTGATTTGACTTATGCTGAGCTCACCTGCCTCCCTAACCTGCAATAACTGGCCCAACAAATTGTTGTTGTTGTTAGGTACCCTCCAGCAGGGTCAGACTCACAGCGACCCATATACTTATTCACCAAGTTTTCAATGGCTGATTATTTTGGGATTTCTTTGGGAGTGGGCTGCATCGTCCTCCTATTTTTGCAGTGCTGTGGATTGAACCCAGGCCCTCAGAGTGCACAGTAGCACTATACCAACTGAGTTAAACTCTAGCCCGGCCCAACAAGTTAAAGGCATAAAAAGCCCGAGTTCTGTCAACTTTTGGCCACACTGCTGTTTTTGTTTTCTTTTGGCTTCTTTCCTTCACTGAGCCTTCATCCTGCTAGAGGGTGGGGAACCCACAACACAGTATGATGTGTAAAAACAGAGGCCACAGACCATAGCACAAAAGAGGAATGATTGTCAGCTGTGGGATGCTGAAAAACTTTTAAAAAGCTTTCCAGAAGAAGTGAAACTGAGTTCCTTGTTATTTTCTGTACTGAATGACCCAAAATTTACCCAGATGGTGGGAAAGGGCATGGAGAAAACAAGGAGAGACCTAGTAACTTGTATTTCTTCTAACCAAGCCCAAGGCAAACTGACGCAGAACGCTTCAGACCCTAGATACGAGAACAGGTGGGGCATATACCAACGCTACCTCCCTCTGCACCCCGTCCTCTGCCCCCGTGAATTCCGTAAGGTCCAATCAGCCCTGGCAGGTTTCCGTTCATTTTTATTACAAACAATACGCTGAACCCAACCTGATAATTATAAAGGGCCTCTAGCAGGTTTTGGGCACGCTCCCCTGGGCTGCTGAGAGCTGCTCCAGAGATGACAGAAGAGTGGGAAAGGGCAGCTCTTCGAGGCAAAAAGGTGAGACATCTTGCTCTCCCCTCTCCGCTGTGTTCTCGGTGCTAACAAGGCAACATTCGTCACGGTCTTTTCTGTGGGAACGACTCTGGGCCGCGTTCAATCCGACGGGGAAGTCAGCTAAGAGGACTCGCTGGAGAGCCCTTAAGGGGACCGATTTCCCCGCAACCGAGGTCGGTGCGCGACGCAGCTGCCAGATGCGCGGACGCGCTCGCTCTCCAGGCCCGCGCCAGCCGTTCGCAGCCCGCTGGCCGCCCCCGGCCTCGGCCCCGTTCCGTCTGCAAGATGGAGGCGAAGGCACGAGGCGCCCCCGCCCGCAGAAAGCCTTTGTGCCCTCCCGGCCCGCAAGGCCCTTGGGGCTCGCAGACTCGGCCAGAGAAATCGCGGGACAGAGAGGCCGGGAAGCGTGGGGTCAGCCTGGGCAATGTCGTAGACCCCCCCCCCCCAACACACGCGCATAGGCCACTGCCTACCTACTGTACCTCGAGCCTTCGCAGTTCTCAAGCGCCCGCAGCAACCCCATGCGGCTGCCTGAGCCAGCGTTCCCAGACGGTAACCGCCGCCAGCCCGCCGGCGCCCAGAACGCTTGGGGCGGAACCGAGCGCCGGCCACGCCCTTCGGACCGCCCTACTCCTCCTCCGCGCGGATGCACTTAAGGACAAGCCCAGCCAATCCCAGTCCGCAGTGAAGAAACTTCACCAATACGCAGCCTGCTTGTGCGAGGAAGGACTGCCCCTTGCGTCGTCCTGCCCTATGGGAGTCTGGGACTTCTTTGCGGCTGTTCTCCGCTACTTGGCTTCTTGCCCTCGCTACCAGTGTTTGCTTCCGTTTCGAGCTGGATCGTGGGGTGTCTAGTAGTCTTGGTACTGTTGTTGGGGGGGCAGCAGGGAGATGGTGGGGCTGGCAGCGCGCTCTCCTAGTGCGTCGGACACGTAGCGTGTCAGGCTTGCATTCGTTTTGCTCGGGGAGCACAGGCTTGCTTGCGGCGCACCGCTCCGAGAGAGGCGGTCCCAGCCTTTTTTTTTTTTTGCGTCTGTTTACCTTCTAGTCTAAACAACCCAGCGGCGTGATCGAGGTTCGAACAGGTTCTATGGATGAGCCGCAAGCACCACAGGGCGGGCTCCCCAGCTTTAGGGACAGTTTTAGGGAGCAGGTGAGACGCTGGTGGGCTCAGAAAGGAAGGAGGGAGTGTTGATAAATGAACTAGGAGCGGCTTAGCGGCCCTCTGAGCAGCCGGGTCTGGTGGGAAGTCGAATGGAGTGCGAGGGGAAGTGGGAGCCATGATGTCTATCTTCTCCCCAGCTAGCTGCTTGGCCTGGGAGCTTCTTTGCTGCTTAGTGGAACGCTGAGGCACGGAGGAACTACCACTCGGCGGGCGTGGGGAAGAGGTCACTTTGTAACCTAAGTTACAAAGACCCTTTATGATTTTCTCCCAGCAGCACTTTCAGCAGTCTGGCTTCCAAAGTGCCCCACTAGTTCATAGAACAGCCTGATTGTCAGAACCCTAGTTATGGGGAGGGCACAAATTCGCTTGCAGCTCCTGGGTCTCACGCAGTTAAGGGATGATGATTTAGGTTTTTCAGAACCTGTCGTGACAGCTCAGAGTCTTTAATATAGGGGTCGCAAACTTTTGGAAGCAAAACCTCAATTCGCCCACCGATGGTTTTGTTTGGGCGGCACATACAGTTTTTTATTGTATGTTTTGTTATTTGAGACAGAGTCTCACTATGTAGCCCAGGCTGCCCTCAAACTGTCTTCCAGCCTCAGCCTTTGAGTGCTGGCATTACAGGTCTGCACTACCACACCTGGCCTGCACACAGGTTTTACCTATTTGATTTTATGCACAAATGTGTTAGCAGGTGCAATGGGTTCAATTCCCCAGAATAAAAAGAAAAAGGAAGGAAATAATGGGGGAGGTGAACATGAGCACTGTACAGTGTTATATGGAAATATCACTATGAAATCCATTAAGTTGTATGCTAAACAATTACAAATAAAAAAGAATTACTAGGGAAAAAAGAAAAAGGAAAGAGAGGAGAGAGGGAGAGAGAGGAAAAAAATTTAAGTCCTATAAGTACCACTTTTACACTAACAACCAGGCATGTCACACATTTCTTTTTTTCTTTTTGTTTTTCTCTTGAAGGGCATGATAGGTTTTTTTTTTAATTGTACCACACTAAACCACTTCACACATTTCTTACCTGCCTGAAATCTATAGGCATATATGTTTGTGACCCTTGATTGTCTCTGTATACACAGAAGACTTCAGGGAAGTCAACTAATTCCACAAGCACAGATTTGCATCTTTCCCAGCCAAGACATTCTGCTGGACAGAGAACTAGACCAAATCCAAATAGGCAACCAGATCTGGCACAGAGCCAGGGCATCAAATCAAGTGAAGGGAACTTGAAAGAGAAATCAAGGTCAGATGAATAAGGTCTCAAAAAGCCAAGGAAGTTGTGGGTAGTCAAACTTGAAATAAATAAAACTAAAACCGGAAGAGAAGTTAATAATTTGGGGGAAGAAGTTAGGAATTGTGTGTAAGCAAAAGACGAGCACATCACATTCTAAGAGAATTAAGTCTCAGGTCAGGTATCCCCCTTTGTTGAGCAACCCTGATATCCTCAACCAGATGTGTTCTTTCCCCCTTGACTCCTGTAGTACCCATGATCTTTATCATTTTCTACCCTGTATGTGGTAGGTATGTGTTTAGCGTACAACTTAATGGATTTCATAGTGATATTTCCATACATGTATAACACTGTACAGTGCTCATGTTCACCTCCCCCATTATTTCCTTCCTTTTCCTTTTTATTCTGGGGAATTGAACCCATTGCACCTGCTAACACATTTGTGCATAAAATCAAATAGGTAAAACCAGTGTGCAGGCCAGGTGTGGTAGTGCAGACCTTGCCCATGATCTTTATCATTTTCTACCCTGTATGGTTTCCTCATCTGTAAGGGAAGGAATAGAATCCATGAGTTTCCAGGTTCTTTTCAGCCCTGACATTCTGTATTTTTGTGTTGTGAGCATCTTTTGTTTTTGCCTTACAAGAAATCTTTCTTTTGATGAATTGTCTACACTCAGTTGAATCAGATGATTCTTTAGCACCACCTTTCTTTTTTGCTTGTTTCAGGATCCTCCTGCTCCACCTCCTGAATGCTGGAATTGCAGCTGTGTGCTACGATGCCAGGCACTGCCACACTTCTCTTAAATGGATGTGACGAAGGGGAAGCAAGGACCCCAGGCCTGGCCAATGGTAGGCCTTCTTCCTCTTTTCTGTAATGATTTCTCTAGGGACAGGCGTGTAAGCCAATATGAGATAGCCTGAGCACTTGCGAGGGATTTTAGAGAATGAGGCAAGGAGAGATCGAGGCCCTTTCCTCTGGTATTCCTAAGTGTGGACAAAGGAAGCCTGGAGCTTTGTATGGTTATACTCCTTACACCAGAAAAAGTGGAGAATCAGGCTTGGAAATGGTAGAAATCCAGGGAGGTCAGGCAGCAAAATACTCAGGCAAAGCCATACTGTTACAGCGCCTTGATTAGAGTGCACACCTGAACCTCTGGTGCTGCCATGAATTATCTTTCAGTTTTTCTGTGAAACTATGTCTTCACTTGATTCAAGTTTTGGTAGGGATCATTTACTGGCATAGTCTAGGTCATGGGCCTGTGTTCTAATTGCCAGTAGGTAAGGAGAGTTCTGGTTTCTACTGTGGCTTCTACTCAACCCATTGCCTTGTAGTGTGGGGAGGAAGGGCCCAGGCTCCTACTAAGACTCAGTGTAGGGGGCTCCACTTAAATTAGAAGAGTAGCCAGATGCTGGTTAGCCAAAAGTTACTCCACTACAGCCCATCCCTTAGGCTGCTCAACATTCACAGGCATGCTTCATCCAATGCTCACAATTTTAAATAAAAATATTCCCACACAATATAATGCTCCCGTTTCTCCTACAACTGCAAAAATACATTTATCCCTTCCTCAGAAGAGGATATCTCAAAGTCTCATCATTCGATCTCATCACATTCAGTCCTAAGTCCAATATCTGTAGGTGGTGGTCCATTCTTCCTCTATATTTCAGCGTCCCATCTCAATATTATAAAAAAATAGACTAAAATGTAAAGTTAACCTTCATGGATACAGTGTTTATTTTGATGTCTGGAATCAAATCCAGGGCCTTGGGCAAGCTAAGCATTTGCTATACCACTGAGATATATCTCCAACCCTGTTCAGTTTGCTGTTCAGTTTGTTTGTTTGGAGAATTTGTTTTGCAGTTGTTGTTGGTAGGTGTGGTCAAGCCAGTGTCTGACTCATAGTGACCTTATGTACAACAGGCAAAACACTATTGTCAGTGCTTCTCTGCTATTCATAGGATTTTCAATGGCTGATTGTTTTTTGGGAGTGGGTTGCGGTGTCCTCCCAAGCCAACAGCACCTGGAGTTCCCAGGTGGTCCCCCATTCCAGTACTAACCAGGCCCCAGCCTGCTTAGCTTCTGAGATCTGATGGGATGCCACAGTGGTACGCCTGCAGGCTGTTTTGTAGTTGTTGTTAGGTGCCATGGAGTCATTTTCACTCATAGTGATCCTCATGGGGTTTTCAATGGCTGATTGTTTCAGGATTGCTTCAGGAGTGGATTGTCACGTCCTTATCCCATTTTTGCAGTGCTGGCGATGGAACCCGGGTCCTCAGAGAGTACAGAGCAGGCACTCTACCAGCTGAGCAAACCCCATCCCCAATGTTTTGCAGTAGTAGATAGCTAATCTCTAGGTAAAGGATCCATACATTGCACTCTTTCAACTCTTCTATAGATTTACAGCTTTTCTCACTCCAGGGACAACTTGGCTAGCACAATGCTGTCGGCACTATGGCCACTATACACTGCTGACATTTGATACTGCTACAGTAAATGCTCAGTTGATGCTAAGTCTCATCATGTGCTCAAGCTCCAGCTCCCAGGGTATGGGACCAGAAAGTACCTGACCCTCTCACTTCCATAGTGGATACCATGGCCATGCCTTCTGCCAAGATTTATACAGTGGGGATTCCCCTCAAAAAGGGAGGATATTCGGATACTGGAAGACCTATCCCCAACAACAACAACTACCAAAAAAAAAAAAAAAAGGAAGGAAAAGAAAAAAGAAAGTAGGAGGGAAAGGAAGAAAAGAGAAGTGAAACATCTCCTGTACTTTCTTAGACTCTTTTGCTCTCCAACTGTCTAGATACCTCACCTGCCTTAGAACAGAGTAAGATCAACAGAGTGCCTGATGACCTGATTGACATTCCTGGAGACTCATTATGATAGCTAAGCTACTGTCTCTTTCTGTCTCTGCTTCTACCTTCTAGTCAGTATCAACCCTGTCTGTCTGTCTGTCTCTTTTGGCATGGGGGTTGAATCCAAGGCCTTGTACATATATTGCAAATGCTCCACCACTGGGGTGCACCCCCAGCCCACTTATTTTTTATTTTGAGTCAGGGTCTTTCTAAGTAACACAGGCTGCCTCTAGCCTTGAACTCATGATCCTCCTGCATCCAGGTCCCAAGTTGCTGGGATTATAGGTGCGTGCCACTGTCCCTGGCCTCTTGTCTCTTTAAAGCCCCAAGAGAGACGATCAGATTGTTTGACTGGTCACTGTTTAATAGAGGATGTACTTTTTGGTCAGAGCTTCCATTCCCTGCTACTTCAGAGGGTCTAAACTGGCTAATGGCTTGGGTGCCTTGGGAACTGGCCCTTCCCCCAATCCAATTGTTTGCCTGTGAGGTGGTACCCAACAAGCAACTTCTGTAAAGGAGTTTCTATATCAGAGATTTTCACAGGCATTTTGAAACTTCGTTAGGGGACAGTGCAGAAGAATGCACTTTGCATGACCCTCATCCTTCTATCTCATTGACAGAGGAAATGTACAGAGGAAGCCAACCTGAGTAAAGATAGTGAGTGGATTTAGGGGGTATAAGTGAAGGTGAGATGCCCGGGTAGTGCAGATTTATAGTAGTTAGGAAGTCAGGGCCTGAGAAACGAAGGTGGGATGGTTGATCATATAGATGCAATAGTTACATGTACAGATAGAAAAGAGCTTTTCATAGGCATGGAAGAGAGTATAAAGCTGGACAAGCCAAGGGCAGTTGCTATAATAATGTCTATTCATTGAACCATTTTCATCAGAACTTTGGACATTTGCATCTGGAACAAACCGTGAATTGGTTTTGCCAACTGTATGATGTCAGACTTCATTGGCATCTATGTATAACACAGAGACTTCATGTCTGACATTCACATTTTATGACATTTTGTCATCAAGCTTCTTGACGTAATTTTTTGAGTTAGAAATGTGAGATTCTCCTCTCCCCATTTCCTCTCTTCCCTTAGTGAAACAGGAGAGCTTTGTGGCAGGCTGAAGATAGAAGTTGCCTCTAAAACACCTCCCTTCCTGGCTTTGTTTTCAAAAGCCTAAGCCCCATAAGGTGCCTTAGTGTAACTCAGAAATAGCTCTGAGGGAAACCTACCTGTGCTAAAGGATTGGTATGGGCTTGGGGAGAGGTCCAGGGTCCTGCAACATCTGGGTCCTGTGTCCTCCTTTCTGGCAATACCCCAGGCGGTGGCCAGACCTCAGAAACAGCCATGGGGTTCCCAGCCTCATCAAATATCCATATGTTCCAAGGGTAGCACAAAAGCTAATGGGATGTTAGAACTGAGAGATCCAAGTAAATTAGAATGCCAATGGCCTTGGTAGGTAACTAGTGATGACCCATAATTACAGGCCTTTTGTTTTTCAGTACTTGGGGGCTGAACCCAGGGCCACACACATATTTTGCAAGTGCCCTACCAGTGGGCTGCACCCCTAGCCCATTTTTCATTTTTTATTTTGAGTCAGGGTCTCACTTTGTTATGCAGGCTGCCTCTGGCCTAGAATTCAGGATCCTTCTGCCTACCCAAGTTGTTGCCACCCAAGTTG
Source organism: Pedetes capensis (assembly GCA_007922755.1). Taxonomy (NCBI): domain Eukaryota; kingdom Metazoa; phylum Chordata; class Mammalia; order Rodentia; family Pedetidae; genus Pedetes; species Pedetes capensis. Next base: position 155,814 of record VMDO01000801.1, on the reverse strand, counting down.
CTGGGATAAGGGGTGTGCACTTGGCTGCAAGATCTTTTAAAAACCTCCCAGGAATGGCCTGAGGTAGAAAATCTCGTTGTTTTGGGGTTGAAATTAAGTTGATTTGAACGATCTACTGTATAACAGAATTTTCAGAAGATGTAAGGGATATATATACTACATCAATAATACTGTCTATTTTGCACATGTAACTTTTTCTCTATCTCTGTCAATGAGATATGAGGGTAAAGATTCTTTCTTGAAAATAAATTCCTAGAAGCAAAATTACTGATTGAAAAGTGCAGACATTTTTAAGGCTCTTTGATACACATAGCCTGAATGCCCTCTGGTTGGATTGTGCCTTCCAGATTTGGATTTTAAAACTAGAACTGTCATAGGAGGCTGAAGCAGGAGGATCACAAGTTCAAAGTCAGGCTGGATTACATAGCAAGTTTTGGGACAGCCTGGGCTATATAGCAAGACCTTGTCTCAGCAAAATAAAAATACAATAAAGTAAAATAAAACTACAACCCTCTGGCTTCCATGGGGTATGGTGGGGGAAAGACTGGAAACCTGTCAGGAGCTATTTAATATTTCATGTATGATATGAAGAGGGGCCAAAATGAGATTATGGCAGTGGGGAAAGAGAGGGACAGATTCTAGTGTCATTTAGGAGGTGATATCAATGAACTCTTCCTGCATATGGATAAAGGAGGCAATAGTCAAGATCCCTTTATTAATTGCCAGCTTGAAAATCGACGCTGATGAAAATTATATCAAGAGACAGTGTGTTTTGGTGGAGAGAGCCTGTGTTGTGGATCTAATTGACCTCATTCAAATTTCAAGTCCTTCAACTCCATCAAGATGTGTGGCCTTGCATCAGGTGTTGAAACTCTCTGAGCCTATAGACCTAGATTTCCTTATTTGTGAAGTGAGAAGTGTAACATTTATGTTTCCCAAGTTACAGTCAGGAAAGTGTGAAAACGTGTTTACCTGGTCCATGTGGCTTTGAAGAAATTAATGAAAAAAGATAATACTGATAGAAAATGTATAAAAAGATAAAGAATATATTTGGCTTGGGATCAATTGTGTTTAGATGTACAAGCATGAGATTGTCTTGGTATGAGAGAGACAAGGAAAGAATGGGTGGCGATTCTGCAGCCCGGGTGAGAACAGTGGAGAGCAGTGCCAAAGTTCTCCAGTGTGACCACAAGGTGGAGCCCATTGTATCCTAAAGAACAGACTGGTGACCGGCACAGGGAAGGAGTTTTGTATTCATCTGCAGAATATCCACTGAGTGTCTTCTTTGTGCTGGACTTTGCTTTCCAGATGCTCCCTGATTTGTACTGCTGGCGTGGCAGTTTGGTTGGAGGAGTCAGTTTCTCTTTACACCATTGCAGAGTTTTAGGCTGTGACCTGATCAGGAAAGTTTCCTTCCAGGAGGGTGTATGGAGGAGGCAGAGTCCCACGTATCTCCTCTATATTGGGTCCTGTGCCAGTCACTTGCAAAATTGGGTTTTCCCAAGAGCGGGAAGCACTTTTCTACTTCTGAAAATGCCCTTAGTGGAAAGGGAACATTTAACAGAACTTGAGAAATTTCCTGGGCCCTTGTACCAAAGCTTTTCCCAATGCCTTATTTTAAAAAATAAATAAATAAAAATGAAGACATAGACACATTTTAAAAGGACAAATCTGACTGAAAACACAGATCTCTACAGTGGGGACAGGGTTAATAAGATGCTTTGTCAACAGGAATTACACTGTTGTCAACACTATCAATCTAATTGCATGTTGATTAAAAACTTGAGAATAATCCTAGTGGCAACTTTAGTTTTTGTTTCTTTGGGTTTTTTTTGAGACAAAGTTTCCCTGTGTAGCCTAGGTTGGCCTCAAATTCACAATCATCCTGGCTCCACCTTCCAAGTTGCTGGGATTACAGGTGTAGACCATGGCACCTGGTAAGCTTTTGGTTTTCTGAGACAAGATCTTGCTACATAGCCAGGGCTGGCCTCCAATTTACAATTCTCCTGCCTCAGCCTCCTGAGTCCTGGCATAACAGGCATATAACACTACACCCAGCTTTTCCTGGCCACTTGGGAGGCTGAGACAGGGTCTTGCTATGTAGCCCATGCCTCAAACTTGTAATCTTCTTTCCTCAGCCTCCTGGTGGCTGGGATTATAGACATGTGCCACTGTGCCTGGGGTTGGGATTTAGCTCGATTGGTAGACCGCTGCTCTGCAGCCTCTGAGGTCCCAAGCTTGGTTCCCAGCACAAAAATGGGAGAAGGATGTGGCAATCCACTCCCAAGGTAATCCCGAAAAAGTCATCCATTGAAAAGCCTACAAGGGTTGCTATGAGTCGGACACGACTCGACGGCACCTAACAACAACAACAGCCACTGTGCCTGGCTTCTTCTTTTTCTCTCAAAAGACATGCTCCAGTAATTCTCCACTTCTGATTTCCAACGATCACTATTCTTTCAGACCCTCAGTCTGAGTAATTTGTCTAACAGATCTCAGCCTTCAAGTTTGAAAATCTTCCAGAGTACTCTAACAGCTCATTAATATCCAAGATCTATGTGTCTAATTGATTCTAATTAAAACGTCTAATTAATACCCATTATGGTACTAATATAATCTGAGCAATTTACATGTTAGTAAGTCTCACGTAATCACACCAAAAGCTTTTTTATTATTATTAAATACTATTGTTGGTACTCAAGTGCTTTTATTATTACCATTTATAGATGAAGAAATCAAGATGCACAGAGGTTACATAACTTGCTTAAAGCCACGCAATCAAGTGTGGAGCCAAGATTCGAACTGATTTACCTGATTCTACAATCTGCATTCTTTAAATACTCCATTAGATTATTCCAATTGAAAGTGCGTGTCTCCTCAAAATGCAAATATTGAAACCTTAACCCTTCTAGCATGGTTATATATATAGAAAATGAAGTAAGGTTAAATGGGGTCATGAGAGTGGGTCCCTGATCAGACAGGATTATTTTCCTTACAAGAAGACACCAGAGAGTCCACTCCTCCCTATCCCACACAAGCACTAAGGAAGCACACAGCAGGAAGGTGGCCATCGGAAACTCCCCAGAAACTAACCCTGCTGGCACCTTGATCTTGAACTTTCTAGCCACTAAAACTGTGAGAAAATAAATTTCTAAATTTTGGGGGGGTGTGGGGATTGAGACAGGGTTTTACCGTGTAGACCAGGCTGGCCTCAAACTTGCATTGATCCTCCTACCTCTGCGTCCTCAGTGCTGGAATTATAAGCATACAATACTATGCCCAGCAAATTTATGATGTTTAAAGCATTCAGTCTGTGGTATTCTGTTACAGTAGCCTGAGGAGACTAATAAAAGACTGATATTTTTACTATGTAACCTGAGTTGATTGGTTTCTGAGGAAATTAATTCTAAGGAAATAATTGTTTTGGAAATATGGTAGCCATGGTAGTAGCCTCCAACTAATTCTGTTTCTTGTTGGTTTCTGTGGCTGTTTTTCGTTTTCTTTTCTTTTTTTTTTTTGTACTTTGGGGTTAAATTCAGAGCCTTGCACATACTTTGCAAGTGCTCTACTACTGAGAGGCACCCACAGCCCATTTTTTGTTTTTTATTTTGACATAGGGTCTTGATAAGTTATGCAGGCTGCCTCTGGCCTTGAACTCATAATCCTCTGGCCTCTGCCTCCCAAGTGGCTGGGATTATAGGGGTATGTGACTGTTTCTTGTATTTTGATAGTCAGATTATTTCCTGTCAATCCTAGAAGTAGATAGCTGAGTTCCTACTGGAAAAAGTGTGAGACAAGATTAAATCCAGAACTTCACAACCATTCATTAGGGGCACTCAATGTCCTCAGCACTAGGAACAGCCTTCATATGTTATGATTACAATAGTTATTACAGTGAAGGGGAAACAATTTGGTGCTTCCTGGAAAGACACAGTAAGTAGAAATGGCTCATATTGGGCCAAAGAGAGACTTAGTAGAGTCCAGTGTAAGCTTCCCATGGCAGGCACAGAGCCCTTGATCTAGTTCTGCTGGTGAATTATAACTAACCTTTCTTCCTGCCTTCTGACTTATTTTTCACGCTATCAAATTAATCACAATCACATATACCATCTCTTGTAACCCCCCCCCCCCCAGGAGCCTGAAGAAACCACAAATAAAATAATAATGATAAGCACATTTTAAGTTTTCATGGCTCACCATTGTAAGAGCTTCCAACTCCTGGACCTGGCAGTGCTAGGACCTCCACTTCATGAACCCAACTTAAAACCTTGCCAGGATTTTCTCTTAATGTTCCTGGATGCTCCAGTCAATTGCCTTCTTACTGATCCTCAAACATGATTTCCCTACCTTTGCCTTTGCTTAGCTTGCTACTTATTTCTCCAAAGTCCATTTCCCATTTGTCCTTGCTGAAATCTCAATCATGTTTAAAGATTCATCACCCACCAGTGCTCTTTATATTTGAAGTAACACTCAATTAAGGGAATGGATTCACTGAGAAATATCTAGCTTCAGGTGATGTCTGATCCAGCAACTCAGACAGTAAGTGATGTGGTTTTGCTCTATCTTTCTATTCTGTCTCTTGCAGTTAGTTGGTGTTCCTGCACTCCTGGTGGCTCCTTCACCCCTCTGTTAGCAGTGGTGAGTGTGCTCCATATCTTCTCTTGGACTCTCCATGCATGCCTTTTCCTTCTTTTCCATCTGCTTCAATGTCTTTGGATGCTGACCTGGATTATATTAATGGGCACCTGCCCTCTGCCTTCCACTTGGGATTGACCAGTGAGAACCACCAGCCTGAGCTTAGTGGATGGTTGGAGAATTGATTAAACCTCTGTCTTACAGTGGGTATACCACAGCTGCCCTCATCCTTCACCTATAAAATGACAGTCTCCACACAGCTTTCTCCATCTTTGCATTCCAGAAACCACTCCCCTGTAGGCCAAGGGTGGTAATGGCCCTGCATTAGTCAGCTTTTTGTTGCTGTAACAAAAATACCTGAGATAAGTCAAGTTAAAGAGGGAAAAGGTTTGTCTTGTGGTTTCAGTCCATGGTTGCTGGGCCTTGTGGCATTTAGGTTTTTGATGAGGCAGCACATCACAGCAGAAGCCTGTGGGGGAAGAAAGCTGCTTATCTCATGGTGGCTGGGAAATAAAAAAGGAGAAAGAAGAAGGGGTCAGGGTCCCATCTCTAATATTTCCACTCCTTCCCAATGGGGCCATCAGCTGGGGAGCAAGCCTTTAGCACATGAGCTTTTGGGGGACATTTAAAATCCAAACTATACTAAGCCCTAAGATACTTCACTCTCTCTTGACTTTTCCCTACACCTTGATACCATCTTTGTAAACACTCCATTTATTAATTTTTGTTTGTTTGTTTGTTTTTTTTTTGTTAGTATGAAGTGGCTGAACTCCAGGCCTTGTACATTCTTTGCAAGTGCTCAACCACTGGGCTGCACCTCCAGCCCATTTTTTATTTTTCTTTCCTTTTTTTTTTTTTTTTCTGGTACTAGGGGTTGAACCTAGGGCCTCACGCTTGCATGCTTTGCAAGTGTTGGACCACTGAGGTACACCCCCAGCCCATTTTTTAAGTTTTTGAGACAGAGTCTCACCAGACTGCCTTACGCAGTCTGCTTCTGGTCTCGAACTTGTGATCCCCTTGCCTCTGCCTCCCGAGGCGCTGGGATTACAGGCATGTGCCACTGTACCCGGCTCCCATTTTTTATTTTTTATCTTTGAGTTAGGGTCTTCTTAAGTTATGCAGGCTGCCTCTGGTCTCAAACTCAAGATTCTTCTGCCTCCACCTCCTGAGTCACTGGGATTACAGGTGTATGCCACGTAATTGCTCTTTAATTTGCCCAATTTGTGTCTTCTGTTTCCTGCTGGGACCTTGGCTGATAAAACTGTCCCAGAGTACACACTGCACACCACCTGCTCAGGGGAACCAGAGAATTTCTTTTAACTCTATTTTAAATAGAAGAGAAGCCTCCTTGCCCACAAGCCAGCCAAACATCCCAGTTCTCTTTGGCTTCAATTGCACTTCTCACCAATCACAGTGGTGCTAGGGGCAATGATGGTGGCTGTGGATATGGGAGTGGGGATGCACTGACCCACCTAAGCTGACAAGAAACTTCCCTGGTGCTGAGGCTGGGGTCATTTCAATCCAAACCTTAATGACCAATGTGGGCAAAGAGCAATTTCCCCTAAAAAAAAAAAAAAAAAAAAAACAAGGTGCAGCAGTCCTACACGGAAGGAGGAGGGAGTGTGGCACTCCCCACCACATGACCAAGTGCTATCTCCTTCTTTGTTTTTGTTTCCCTGATCAAATATGATAGAACATCTAAGAAGACAGGAATGGTTCTTATTCTCATGAAGCTCTTGGTGTAGATGGGGAGATAATAAAGGACACAGAATAATTATACATGTTACATGGTAAGACGGAAACAAATGAGGTGCTGAGAAAGAAAGGTATGGATGACCTATTTTAGATTCTGTGGCCAGGGAAGGCTCCTCTAAGGAGGCCTTGTTTAAGCTGAGGCTGGAAAGAGGAGAAGGAGCCAACAAGTGAAGAGAAAGGGCACAAATCCTAGGCATCTTGATGCAAACTGACTTGAGAACAGGTAGGTGCCAGGTGTGGAGAAACCAACGCAAGGCCAGTGTGGCTGCAGTGAAGTGGCAAAGTGGGAAGCCACCTGGATGAGGTGGGACAGGCACACAAGGCTTCCTAGACTAGGGTTTGGGTTCCTCTCTGGGTGCAGAGAGGAGCCCCTGAAGGATTTTAAGCAGGGGGAATCAATCTGATTTCTACCTTAAGATCACTCTGGATATGTTGTTGTTAGGTGCTGTAGCATTGGGTCCAACTCATATCAATGCTGTATAGGATTTTCAATGGTTGATGATTTTGGGATTGTTTCAGAATGGGCTGCCAGGTGCTTCTCCCATTTTTGTGGTGCTGAGGAATGAACCCAGGGCTTCAAAGCATGCAGAGAAAGCACTCTACCAACTGAGCTGAACCCTGGCTACTCTGGACATTGTTGTTGTTAGGTGCTGTCAAGTTGTATCAGACTCACAGCAACCCTCATAGAGTTTTCAATGGCTGATTGTTTTGGGATTGCTTCTGGGGTGGATTGTCACACCCTTCTCCCATTTTTGCAGTGCTGGGGATTGAATCTGGGTTCTCAGAGAGTGCAGAGCAGCACTGTGTCAACTGAGCTCAACCCTGACCCCTCACTCTGGACATAGGGACATTCATTAAGAAGACGCTGTGCTATCCAGGTGCCAGATGTCAGGGACCTGGACAGGGCCCCAGCTGTGGAAATGGAGAAGATCCAACAAACGTGAGAGACACCCTCAAGGCAGAATCAGCATCATTTACTGAGAGATGGGATGGTGGGGCTAGGAGTCAGGAGGTGAAGGGAGAGCATAGAATATCGCCTTGTTACTTGTGATGGGGAAGGGGAGCAGGTTAGTGGCCAGCAGACACCAACCAGCATCTGGGGGTCCTGATCACAAATTCTAACAACAGTCTTGGGTGGCTCCTCTCAGATCAGAGCCCATCTTATCCATTAGCTAAGCTGGGAGGGGGGAAGGCTTACAGGAATGAGTGTGCTAGGGCCTAATTCAATTTGCTAGTGATCTAAAAGACAGGAGAAAATCAGCAGGTAAGTAACAGGAATATAAAGTATTGATAGGCCTGGGATGGATGCCATTTGCCCTCTCATTCCAGCCCACTGACCTTTTCCCTCTCTCTAGAACCTGTTTCACTCACCCGGGGGGGGGGGGGTAGCTGCAACTGATGGCAGAAAGAGATTGTGCTTTAATAAAACAAAGAAGAAGGATAACAACAACAAACAGAGAAAGAGATGGAGTGTTAGTAGGCAGGTCCCTGGTTATGTACCCAGAGGTTTTACAATCCCTAAATGACTTGTGTCTATAGCCATACCATCCTGGCATCCAATCTCATTTGATCTTAGAAGCTAAGCAAGGTGAGGCTTGGTTAATACTTGGATAGGAAATTGCTTGGGGAAGTTGGGGTATGGTTCAGTTGGCATAGCACTGCCCTGTCCTTCCCGAAGAGCGGGGTTTAATCCCTAGCACCACAAGTATGGGAGAATGGTCCTGGCAACACACTCCTTCCAATAACAGGCCATGAAACCTTAGATGTAGCAGGGGAATCTACTTGGGAATACCAGGTGCTATAGCCATGGGTAAAGGACCTGACAGCCCACTCCCCAAACAATCAGCCATTGAAAAGCCTATGAATAGCAGAGAAGCTCTAACATAGTGCCGAGCACGGCACAGTGCTGGGGAGTGTTTCATTCTGTTGTGCATAGGGTTGCTATGAGTTGGACCTGACTCAATGGCACCTAACAACAACAACAGACTTATAAGACATTACACGTGCTTTGATTTCTCATTTATTTCAAGTTACTATTTGTATAGTTAATCCATACAGTTTTTTTTTTCCACCTATTAGAATACCTTTTTGAAATGGTTTCAAATTACCTTATGCATCTATTTAAGTTTTCTGCCTGCTTGGTAAGTCATCTGCATCCATGGAAACTTCTCCACGAACCTTTGTGAATAGATGGAACTTCTGAGTATTCTGAGACACTGATGTCCACTAATTTATCAGTGTAAATTGTTTCTCTATCTGTATATCTAACTAGAAATAAAAAAACTATACAAATAATAAGATAAAAAATGAATCCATTTTCTCCTTCTATATTAAAAGATTATTCACTGTTTTATAGCTGGGTGACCTTGGACAAATGACAACTTTCAATTTTCCACTTGTAAAATGGAAATTATTATTATTATTTTTTATTGGAAATTTTTAACGTACACCTTAATGTGATTTGTAAAATGGAAATTATAACAGTGCCAAGCTAACTGGGTTATTCTGAGGATTAAATGGGATAATCTGTATAAACCGCTTAGCACAGTGTCTGGCACCTGGTAAGTAGAGCTCTCAATCACTGCTGGCAGCTATGTACATGAAAAGGCATGAAGAATATCTCTAGATACTTTCCTGGAGCAACCTCTAGCATATATTGTGAAGTGAAAAAAGCGAAGTAGAGAAAAGTATACAGCACATAGAACTCTATTTTTAAAAATACATATCCCACCTCCTTTTTTTTTTCTTTTTTCTTTTAGTACCCTGGGAGTTGAACCCAGGGCCTCATACATGCTAGGCAAGTACTTCACACTGAGTTGCACCCCAGCCCTTTTATTTATGAGACAGAGTCTTAATAAATTGTGCAGGCTGCCTCTGGCCTTGAAACTATGATCCTTCTGTCTCAGCCACCCGAATCACTGGGATTACAGGTATGCACACAGGGTCCAGCTAAAAGTTATAATTTTATCATGAGCCAATATAAACTTTTTTTTTTGAGTGAGGTCTCCTATGTTGCACCAGCTGGTTTCGAACTCTTGGACTCAGGTGGTTCTCCCACCTCAGCCTCTCCAGTGCTGAGATTACAGGCATGCACCACTACACCTGTTTAAACCCTATTTTATAATAACGTTAAGAAGTTTTAATTTATTAAGCAATTGGAAATTTGAATTCTGATACTAAAGAGTTATCATTAATATTTTAGATATAATAGTGGAATTGGGGGGTATTTTTTTAAAAAAGAGCTGTTCACTGTTAGAGATAAATAGTGAAATATTTACAGATAAAATTATAAGGTGACGCTGGTTGTGGTGACTCATGCCTGTAATCCCAGTGACTTGGGAGGCAGAGGCAGGAAGATCACAGGTTCAAGGCCAGAAGCAGCCTATGTAATTTAGTGAGATTGTTTCAAGATTTTTTTTAAAAGGGCTGGGGGTATAGCCCAGTGGTAGAGAATTTGCAAATATATGCAAGGCCCAAAAAAAAAAAAAAATTATGGCTGAGATTTGCTTCAAAATAATACAATGCTGGTCATGATGGTACACACCTATAGTCCTAGCATTAGGGAGGCTGAGGCAGGAGTATCAAGAGTTTGAGGCCAGCCTGGTTTATGTAGTGAAACCTTGTCTCAACCTCCACCATCCCCCTAAAAAGCAGGCAAAGGATGTGAATGAATTTAAATGAAATGGATGATGAATACCCAAAGCTTCCTATGTCATTTTGTTTACTTTTGTATATGTTTTAAAATTTTCTCAACAAAAAAGAGGAAGAGGAAAAGGAGGAGGAATAGAGAATTTGAGGGAGGAGAAACATAACATTTCCTCTGTTCTTAACCCCTCATCTTCAGGGTAGCCTATTAATGGGAAAAGATCCAACTAGCAGACTATTTGGGCAGTTAAGATTCCCCTTTCAGATTCTTTTCTAACAGAACTTTCCAGGCACATTTACAGTAACATCCTATTCTCATGGAAATAAGATAGTGTGGATTTAATTAAGCAGACCCTAAAAATGACCCCTTTAAATTAAATGCTAATTGTTTTGGTTACTTTTTTCCTAAAATGTCTTATATCATTGCCTGGCATAAGAAACTGAGTTATGAATATCTTCATTTTTTTTTCTTTTTTCTATTCTCTTAATGTTATGACTCAGAGTTATTGTCATAACACCTTAGGCAGTGTCCATGCCGTAATCCGGCTGAGGGGGCTGTTTAATTATCTAGTGTTATTAGCCCTAATTCAAAAGCTCAGAGACTTTTGTTCTTTTCTAGACGGAGATCTTCCTGTTTCCTCCCTTCCTGCTGCAGTCAGCGAGTCTGCTTCCTGGCCTGCCCAGGGGAATTGTAATCTGTTCTCTGGTCTCCTTACTTCATCATCACAGCTTATCAGGGTGCCCTGCACACAGTAAGCAGTCAATAACCACTTACTGAATTGGCCCAAACCTGGGAAGACTGGGTGGCTGCCAGAGGAAACCAAATAATTAAACTTGTTAAATCATTAACCTTAATTTTAGACATGTCCCTTAAGCTCATGAGTGTGGTTTGGGAATTCATACCTGAGTTCCAAATGGTTGAGATTGCTGGGAATCAGGCTGCTAAATGAGAGTAAGGCTCTGTTATATATTAAAGTGTATGTTTGCAGGCATGCATAATTGCTGCTAATTTGTACAGAGGGAAGCATAAAGCAGCAAATTGATAAGGGAATCCTATTTCCATATCTATAATGGAGAAAGGCCTAGAGTACCTTAAGTACAGTCCCTGCCTTCCTTGTAGATACCAGTGTATAAAAGCATTGTCTTTGAAATTTAACACTGTTTGCTGAAATTCAAAAACATTAAAAAAAAAAGATTTAAAAGAAAAAAGGAAAAAGATCCCCCCAAAACACCAATAACAAAAATAAAAATTCAAACACATTCTTTTAAAAGAAGATATTTTGATTAAAACAAAAACAAAGAATTAGGTAAATTGTGTGGATGCCAGAAATGACCTATAATCTTAATTTCATTTGTTTTCCCTACTAAGTCTTTCCTTTTCTTTTTTCTTTTTTTGGTGATTCTGGGGAATTGAACCCAGGACACACTTTGCAAGTGCTCCATTGAACTGTACCCTAAGTTCCTTTTCAGTTTTGTATCTTGAGACAAGGTCTTGCTAAATTGTGCAGGCAATCAAAACTAGCTTGTTTGGGGAAAACTGGCTCTTTAATCCTGATGCTGGTCTACAGCCATACCATCCTGGCCATCTGATCTTGTCAGATCTCCAAAGCTAAGCAGGGTTGGTTCTGGTTAGTACTTAGATGGGATACTGCGTGGGAATACCAGGTGCTGTGGGCTTGGGAAGAGGACCTGGCAGCCCACTCCTGAAACAATCAGCCATTGAAAACCCTGTGGATAGCAGAGAAGCACTGACAATAATGCCAGGCATGGCACAATATCAGGTAGTGTTTCGTCTGTTGTACATAAGGTCACTATGAGTCAGACCTGACTTGATGGCACCTAACAACAACAACAGGCTAGAGCCCAGACTCTGAGAGGTCTGACATCAAATTTGACCGTTTCCCCCAAAAAACTAACCAGAAAGAATAATGGTGAAACCAGGAAAGAAATTTTAATCAATGTAGCTGTATTGGGAAGACGAGGGCACCAGTGTCCTTAGCCCTGTCTTGAGGGGGAGCATGCTAACAAGAGCTCCAAGATTATATAAAGGAGGGGCAAGAAGTATGCATGATTGAGTGGTCCTAGGCAAACTGTGGTCTAGTTGATCTTTATCTCAGAATTGGACAGGTGGGTCATTGCTACCTGGTTGCCCATCAGACCTGTTTTTCCTGGAATCCAAGGTAACTGATTGACTCAGAGAAAGGACAAATCAGGTGCCAAGCTTTTATCCTGTTTTTACTTATCCATTGGGCATCTCCAGGCCCAAGAGAAGAGTTAGTGCTTTGAGCAAAAGCAGCCTCTTTGTTACACAGGGACTACTGTAATTGCAGAAATATATAAATAATAATAAAAATCCTTGGGCTCCATTTTTTGACCCTTAACCACAGGGTGGCCCCCTAGCTCTAGTAATTACTCCATTGCCCCCCAATTAAATCATCTTTTGTAGCTGGGGCATGTTGGCACAAGCCTGTAATCCCAACACTTTGGGAGGTGGAGGCAGGAAGATCGTAAATTCAAGGCCAGAGGCAGCCTGTGTAATTTAGTGAGACTCTGTCTCAAGACAAAAAAAACTAAAAATGAACTGGGGTAGACCTGAAGTGGCCCCAAAAAACTCCTCCTCAAATGTCCCCTTTTCCCTCTAGTTGATTAGCTGATGGTCTCTACTTTTATAAGAAACTTGTAGAGTTTGTTTTCTGTAATTGCCTGATTATGATACTGATTCTTGTGCTTCGTAAATTCATGTATCTCCTCACTGAAGAAGTGGTGATTGTTGATGACTCAGGAATTCGTGTTTTGTATAAACTTATTGGAATTCACGTTCTGTATAAGCTGCTATTTTCTATAAATTTAAAATCTTGAGAGCATTCTTTTGGATAATTTCACAACTCTGTAATCATTAATCTCTGTTCCCCCACCCGCATGCCACCTGTAAAAGCCTCCCTTAAGTTCTCATACCTCCAAGCGGGGTCATTGGAAGGTAACCCCTTCCCGTATAAAATCAATGCTGTTCTGCTTTTGTAATCTGCTTGGCTAATTTTTCACACACTTGCAGAGGGACTGCCCTCTGCTGAACCCCTTAGAGGACCTAGCCCACCATTGTCCTTTTGCTCAAATCTCTAGAGATTTCTCAGGCTGGGTCATTGCTAAAAATTAATAAATCCTCCTGAAGATTAATAATTATGCTGGGGTCTCTTTCTTGTGAATCTCACTTTAGAGCTCTTGGTGGAACACTTGCAAGGTACATGTGAAGTCCTGGGATCAACCCCCAAATAGTGCAAAACAAACAAACAAACAACAACAACAACAACAACAAAAAACCAACATCTTTTATCTGAAGTTCCAAGCCATTTCTCTTTTTTAAAAATTATGTAAATGAATGTAGCTCTAAGACTAGTAGTGTTTTATTCAGAACAGGTCAGCTGCCTAATAGGACCTGTTGGTGTTTTCCTCAGCAATGTCGGTCTGTTCTGTTGCAAGTTACTCCTGTCACTCACATGGAAATGACACATGAGGGTAGGTGTGTAAGTGCAGGATGTAACACAAAGTGAAAGATTTCATTTGAGCAACCAAAGAATGAACCACACACAGGACAGACATCCACTCCCAAGTAGCCCACACTGCCCTTCACATAGTGAACACTTCATAATTACTGACCAGCTACTCACCTGGAAGGTTCCCCTGGGCCCCTTGTCACCATGGTGAAGAGAAGAGGACCTTTCTCAGTGCCTTCACCTCACTTCTAGTGAGACAAGGGGGCTGGAACCAGTTGGAGTGAGTGACAAGGATAGAAGACCAAGGGTCTGGAATGCCATCTTCTTGAGCTACTGCACCTGGCATGGTGTTGGTATCTGAGACATGGGAACTGGGCTGGTAGATCAAAGGGGTGAGTGCTGGGGAGCTGGCCTCAGGGAGCAACACAAGTAGAGAGGGCCTCCAGGTCCTCACTTTTCCCTTTTCCACATCTATCCTCCTGCTGCTTTTCCTCTGCAGAGTGAAGCCTAACATCTCCCAGAAAGGTAACGAAGACTGTAAAGTTCCTAATGGCACTTTGTCCATGAGTCATATTTTCCAATCATAGTCTGAATAGTTGAAATTTATTCTTTACATGTAAAGAAAAATTTTTCCCCAACAAAGCTCTGGTTACAGCTGCAGATGAACTGTTTTGGGTACCACTGGTAATTTTTTAAATTAATTAATTCTTTTATTCATTTTGCGGTACTGAGGGGCTGAACCCAGGGCCTTGCACATACTTTGCAAGTGCTCTACCACTGGGCTGCACCCCCAGCCCATTTTTTATTTTTTATCTTGAGTCAGGGTCTCAGTTACACAGCTGCCTCTGGCCTTGAACCTGCAATCCTCCTGCCTCCACTTCCTGTATCGGTGGGTTTATAGACGTGACCTAGCACACCGTGACCTAGCACATACTAGTAAAATTTAGGACCACTAGTAAACTAGTACTAGTAAGCTACTAGTACCAGTACTAGTAAACTAGTAAATGACTACTAGTAAACTAGTTTGCTACTAGTAGTAAAATTACTACTAGTACTTTTAATCTTTGTTTCCGTTTATGGAACCTATGCTTCTCATTTCCCCACATATCTGTCAGCCTGTGGTGCTATGGGGGCTTGCGTGTTGCTGTGATGCTGAAAGCTACGCCACCAGTATTTCAGATACCAGCAGGGCCACCCTGGGTGGACAGGTTTCAGCTGAGCTTCCAGACTAAGATAGACTAGGGGAAAGGACCCAGCAGCCCCGGAACAATTAGCCATTGAAAACCTTTTGAATAGCTAAGAAGCACTATCAAATATAGTGCTGGAAAATGAGCCCCCCAGGCTGGGAGGCATTCAAGAAAGGACTGGGAAAAGTTGCCTCCTCAAGGTAGAGTTGACCTTAATGACAGGAATGGAATATAGCCTCTGGGATTTCTTTTTGCTGATGTGGCATGACTCAAAGTGAGAAGAAATATAGTGCCTGAACAATGGGCTCAAACATAAAAAGATCATGTGCATGACACAGCGTTGAATAGAGTTTCATTCTGTTGTACATAGGGTCTCTATGAGTCAGACCCAACTCAATGGCACTCAACAGCAGCAACATGCTTCTCATTATGAACAGCAGTGCTTCTATCTCTCTTTTTCCTATTCAACTCAGAAAGGAAGAACAAAGAAAGAACAAAGGCAGCTGGGCATGGCGGCACATGCCTGTAATCTGAGCACTCAGGAGGTTGAGGCAGGAGGTTGGAAAGCCAGCCTGGGCTACATAGCAAGTGCCCAGCCAGCCTGAGCTATATAGTGAGACCTTCTCTCAAAAAATAAAAGACAAAAAAAGAACAGGGCAAGTGCAATGAAATGTTCAAACAACTGTAAAACAAATATTGCTCAACAAAGAAGGTAATGACACAGAAACAGACCTACCAGTTGGCAGGCAGCAGCACTGAGATAGGGTTTGAAGTATTCACTCATCATTCACAAAAGTCTGACCTTGTCTGGAAGAGGTTGATGTGTCTTGTAAATCAGAGTGGTAGCAGGCACTACACATTGGCACTCAAAGACAACTCTAAGTCCCAGCAGGGGTACCATCCTGAGCTATGAAGGCCAAAACCTGGAAACTGCTTTCCTAGACTGCCTTGCACATCTGTTAAGCAGAAGCTGATGTGGGAAATTCAGGAGGTGCACGTGGGAAGGTAGATGTGAGCATTATGGGGTTGGATCACAGTAGGAGATCCCACTGGAGTAGCCCTGAGGGACATTCCACCGCCTGGTTCCTAAGGTCACAGTGGAGTGGTACAGTGGCAACAGTGGAACTGAGGTTAGAATAGCTCTTTTAGAACTCAGAGCTCTTACATGCACACTCTTCCTGGCTATCAGTTGCTCATCCACTTGCTATCCCTCTCAGACATTTTGTATATTCCTCTGCTTTTGATAACTAGTGGAGTCTGTTGTCTGCAACTTAGAACCTTTCCCAAGATGGTACTCTCTCCAAATCCAAGACACTTGGCGTAAGCCCAAGGAGACAGAGCTAAATATCATTCTCTCCAAATTTCTTTGAGTTGTGACAAGTCTCCTGTTACATGTCTTCTAGTTCTAGTTCATAGTTTTGGCCTCTGTTTTGTCTGTTCTGATGTTTATCAGCCAGAGGGTTTCCTATACTCCCTACTGAAATGCTGATTTTTACTTCAGTTTCCTAATCCAGTACTTTGGAGGAGCTCATTTTGATATCAGCTTGATATGCTTCCTTGGCACTTTTGTGGCATGGGTCATTTGCATGTTTCTTTTCTTTTCTTTTCTTTTCTTTTTTGACTGTTATTACTGTTAGAATACAAATATCAATTTGCATGACTCAAAATGAAAGAATAAAGTGCAAGTGTGCATTGATCAGAGCTCACAGTATGACATGCCACCTAAGCTCTTGGTGGGGGAAAACAAAATAATACTTGCTGTACTGGCTAATGGGTATTATTTTAAAAATCCACACTAAGTATTTCTCCAACACTATAATTTCTCATGTGAACACCATTGTTAATTTGCATGGAAAAGTATGTGCAGTATACTGTCATTGTAGAAAAGAGCAGATGACAGGAAATGTAAATATGGGCATATTGAAAGCCACCTGGAGCTGCTAATGTGTAAATAGCACCAGGCAGACTGCAAGAGGAGGCATCTGTGCTAAGAAAAGGCTGGATGTGGCTTGTCCTATGGTTTGCAGCTTTATCTCCACATTAGAATCACCTGGAACTTTTTATAAAACGCCACTATCCAGGCCCAAGCCTAGACCAATTGAATCAGAATCTTTGTGGGTGGGCACAGGCATTTTTAAAACCTGTGTGATTCTAATGGGACTTCAAGGTTGAGAATCGCTGGTTAGAGCTTTCTACTCTGCTCTGTTTATCCCTGTGAATGTGGGTTTTTCTGCTCTCTTCACCAGTGTCCTTGGGGGTTTTAAGATGAAGTGACTGCATAGGCTTTTCTAGTTAATAGATCTGTGGCTGGAGGGCAGTTTCTCAAAGACTGTTTCTCTGGAAAGAATTCTGGTGCTTCTGGACAAAATCAGGTTGGGGATTCTTAGATTCTTAAAGGAACCATGGTAGTCAGCAAGATGAAAAATGAAAATGAAGATTCTATAATTGTCCACATGATAAAAACTGGAGAATGAATTGCATTATAGTCTTGTCTCAAGCGAGCCCCCTCCTTGGCAGCTCGAGTACAAATGTACAAACAAGAGCAGATTCTCCTCACTATGCGGTCATACCGCATAGGTCTAGGTAGAGGCTTCTGGAGAAGTACCTGGAATAGAGTTTTCTAGCAAAGACCGTGAACCAGGAGTGCCCACAGATGCTGAAGCTTTAGGCTTTGGTTCTCAAACATTCACATGTCCAAGAATCAGCTTATTAAATGAGCTTATTAAATGCAGAATTCCTGGGGCCCCCCATAGCACCACTGACCTAGCCATTCCCAACCTGGGCTACAGGTTGGAATCCTGGGCAGCTTTAAAACTACTGGTGCTTGAGTCACAGACCCAGAAATTTTGATTATTTGATTTGGGATATGTCCTGGGCATGAAGATCTTTCTCTCATTCTCTTATTCTCTCTTTTCTTTCTTCCTTCCCTTCCATTTCCTTTTTAGATTTCCAGTCCTGGATGTTGAACCTAGGACTTTGCATGTGCTTGTCAAATATTCCACCACTGAGCTTCACCCTCAGCCCCATTTATAAATTATTTTATTTTGAGACAGAACATTGATAAATTGCTCAGGCTGCCTCTGGCCTCAAATTTGTAGTCCTTCTGCCTCCATCTACCAAGTAGCTGGGATCACAGGCATGCACCACTGTGCCTGGCTAGAGATTTTTCATACCTCTCAGATTAACACACCGCCTAACACACGGCCAGGTATGGGAACCACTGGCAAGAGAAACACCACTCTGGAGCCAGTCATGGTGGTGCACACCTGTAATCCCAGTACTTGGGAGGCTGAGGCAGGAAGATCGTGAATTTGAGGCCAGCTGGGTTACATAGTGAGATAATGTCTCAACAATACAAAACAAAACAAGCAACAAAAAATAAAAAACAAAACAACAATCTAAAACCCATATAATAGCAATAACAATAAAAATGCTACTATGCACTTTTTTATTCCTAGGTTCCTTTTCCTCTTGGAAAGTCTTCCTTTCTGATTTTCTTTCACATTCTATCAGCAGAAGAGACCAAGAACTCACAGTCCTTCCAGACCAAGCCCCTGAATTTATGGATGAAGAAACTAAGGCTAGGATGGTGAAATGACCAGCTCAAGGACACACAGCTAACACAGAGTTGGCCACAGGGTGAAGGGCCCCCTCACCCTGCTGTCTGCTGGGAAGTGGAAGGGATTTTGCATGAAGGAAAATGCTACAAAACACTAGAAACAAGGAGTGATAATAACATTATCCAGTCCTTTAAAGCTCTTTAAGCTTCTCTGTTGAGTTGTAACTTCACCCTGCCTTCCATATTTATAAAGTGATGCTGAGTACCTAGGGACAATTACTCATGTTCCCACCAGGCCACAGATTTACTAAAAATAGTTGTGCTCTTGTCCCTGACTCTCACTCTCAGAGGCAGGATGGATTTGTGTTCTGATGGAGGGCTAAGCTTCCAGGGAATTAGCCATTTATTGTTGTTTTCTGTCCTAAAGCTCCACACAAAAATTTGTATACAAATGTTTCTAATACCAGTATTCAAAAAAGCCAAAAGTGAAAACAACCATTAAATAAGTAAAATGTGGTATATTCATAAAATGGAATATTATCTAGAAAAAAAGTACTAATACATGCTATGTATGTAAAATGAAAGAAGCCAGTCATAAAAGTCCATTGGTTAGGTGAGATGGTGCATGTCTCTAACCCCAGTGACTCAAGAGGTGGAGGCAAGAGGATTGCAAATTGGAAGCCAGAGGCAGCCTGTGTAACTTAGCAAGATAGTGTTTCAAAATAATATAGAAAATGGGCTGGGGGTGCAGCCCAAGTGTTACAGAACTTGCAAAGTAGGTGAGAGGCTCTGGGTTCAACCTCCAAGTACTTCCCAAAAAGACTATCTATGATTTTATTTTTTTATTTTGAAGTACTAGTGGGGAGGGAGTGGCTGTTGAACCCAGGGCCTCACATGTGCTAGGCAAGTGCTATACCACTGAGCTGCACTCCTGCCCTCCTTTCATTTTTTTATTTTAAGACAGTTTCTTCCAATCCTTCTGCCTCAGCCTCCCAAGTTGCTAGGATCATAGGCATGTGCTCCAGCTCCAGCTTATTTCATTTATGTATCTGAAATGTCTAGAATAGGTCAATCTATGGTGTTGTTGTTAGGTGCTGTCAAGTCGTGTCCGACTCATAGCGACCCTCATAGGGTTTTCAATGGCAGATTGTTTTGGGATTACCTTGGGAATGGGTTGCCACATCCTTCTCCCATTTTTGGGGTGTTGGGAATTGAACTCGGGACCTCAGAGACTTCAGAGCGGCGCTCTACCAACTGAGCTAAATCCCAGCTGAGGTCAATTTATAGAGACAAACAATAGACAGTGGTTGTCTAGGGCTGTATGGGATTAGAGAGGGCCAGAATGGAGGGTGACTGCTAGTGGAGATGAGGTTTCAGACCTTCTTTTGGAGGTATGAAGTGTTCTAAAATAAATTATGCTGCTTGTACGACTCTATGAATATACTTAAAGCCATTGAGTTATGCATGTTAAATAGTATGGTACATAAATTATATCTCAATAAATTTATCGTTAAAAATTATTGAAGGCTAGATGTAGTGACATGCACCTATAGTCTCAACTACTTGGAAGGCTGAAGCAAGAGGATCACTTGAGTCCAGGGGTTTGGGGCCAACCTGGGAAACATAGCAAGACCTTGTCTCTTAAAACAGAAATGCTGAAAACTAGAATTGAGCTGCAACCTGTGAACAGTTGATGGGTTTTTCTGCATGTGTCTAAATTTGGATAGCTGGAACAAAGAAAAAAGTTGCAAAAGGTAAGGATATTATTTTTGTATCCAAACAAAATTTACAGAAAACCAAATTTAAATATTGCTTAACATTTTTGAGTTGAGAAACACTAGTTTTACTCTGTTTCTTGTGGTTTATGACAATAATCCAGAGGGATTTCTATTCTGATTGTTTAGTCTTGTTTCTCTATTGTCCTGTGACAAATCACACACATTAGCCTTTCATTGGTGTGAAAAATAGCTGAAGAAAACAACTTAAAGAAGGAAAGATTTATTTTGGCTCATCATCTCAGAGGTTTCAGTTGATGGTCAGCTCTCTCTACAGCTTTGGACCTAAGGCCAGGCAGAATATCATGGTGGAGAGGTTGTGATGGACCAGAGCTGTTCCCCCCTGGCAGCCACAAGGAAGAGGGAGGGGTAGAGGTGAGAGGGGAGGCAGGAGGAGAGAGAGAGAGAGAGAGAGAGAGAGAGAGAGAGAGAGAGAGAGAGAGAGAGCCCTCCCTCCTTCCTGCAGGGAGAAGATATATCCTTCAAAGTCACACACTCAGTGACCTACTTCTTCCCTCTAGGCCCAACCTCATATCAGCCTGTTCAGCTATGAGTTCATCAATGGATTCATAGGTTGATGAAGTTAGCACCTCATAATCCAATCACCTGTCAATATTGCCACCAGCTGGGGACAAAGCCTTCCACACATTAGCCTTTTGGGAGGCTACTTCTCATCCAGACCAAAATACTCCACAAACTTAGCAGTCTAGCACTATAAACATACATTTACCTTACATAGTTTCTGTAGGTCAAGAACTTGAGTGGCAAACCTTGCTTCTGGCTCAAGGTCTTTCATGGGGTTGTAGTAAGGTGACTGTTGAGGCTGCAGTCATTGGAAGGCTTGACTGGACTTGGAGAATCTGCTTCCAAGGTGGTACCTTCATATGGCTGGCAAAGTCGTGCTGACTCTTGGCAAGAGGCTTCCTATCTCCCCATAATACTCTCTTCAATAAGACTGCCTGAGTATTCTCTCAACACAGCTGCTGGCTCCCTCTAGAATGAGTGAGTGCTGAGTGAGCAAGACAGAAGGCCTAACGTCTTTTATGACCTAACCTTGGAAGTCATACATCTAGAGCTTCAAACTCTCAAAAAATTGGGTTCTGGTTTGGGCACAGGTTCAGTATGTTAAAATTTGTTTACTTATTTTTGTGGCACTTGGGATTTGAACCCAGGGCCCTACACATACCTTGCAAGTGCTCTACTACAGGGCTGCATCCCCAGTCCATTTTTCACTTTTTATTTTAAGTCAAGGTCTTGTTAAGTTATGCAAGCTGCCTCTGGCTTTGAACTTACAATCTTCCTGCCTCTGCCTCCTGAGTCCTGGGGATTACAGGTGTGTGCCACTGTGCTCAGCAATATGTTAAAATTTAGAGGGTTCAGGTTTGGGTTTAAAATTTAAATCCTACATATAGGTGGATGAATAACATTTTATATATTTCAATTATATATATATATATATATATATATATATATATATAATTTTTAGATAGGTAATGATAAAAAACAAAAAATAAACAAATCAAAAAACAAAAAACAAACCACTATTAAAAACAGAACCCAAAACCAATTTTTCTTTGGGTTTAGGTTTAGGAAAAAAAATGTTTTTAATCCTTGAACTGGAATGTATTCAGGGTTGGGTTCAGGTTTGGGTTGAAGCCCTGCTACCAATACATAGGATTTAAACTGGAACCCAAACCAAACCTGAACCCTCTAAATTTTAACATATTGAACCTGTAGCAGGAAGCAAGGCCCACCAGAGAGAAACACCTGAACACCAGCATTAGAGGAAGAGGTTTCACTGCTAGTGGAGCAACAGCTGTGTTTCTGGTGCCAAAAGGCTGTGCTCCCCGAGTTGTTCCTGTCCCTTACATGTTGTTGTTGTTGTTAGGTGCCGTCGAGTCAAGTCTGACTCATAGCAACCCTCATAGGGAGGGTTTTCAATGGATGACTGTTTCAGGATTGCCTTGGGAGTGGATTGCCAGGTCCTTCTTCTATTTTCGCTGTGCTGGGACTCGGACTTGGGACCTCAGAGACTGCAGCACAGCGCTCTACCAACTGAGCTAAATCCCAGCCCCATCCCTTACATAGGACTTACAAATTAGTAGACAAAGGGATCTTTGTGTTTCTCTCTGATTGGTTACTTTAAACAGTTCTCAGGTGTTACGTAGCAATTAAAGCAGAAAGCAGAAATTCCTTGATCACAAATCTTTGAAAAAACAACTTTTAGATACTACGGGTTATGTCCATATGGGAAGGAATTTATTACAGCACCTGTGTGTTCAGAGAGAGAAGCTCTTGGCATTCCGTAGGTAAGGAAGTGCAATCCTATTCTTTGATTAGGGGAATGGGAAATGTAAACTCCTGAGTTTTAAAAGTAGCCAAAGTTTGGTGTGGCTTAATTAGGTTTTTCTTCCTCAGATCATAAACACCCAATTTTTTGCAGGTTTGAAGCCTTGTACACATCCTCACTTTTATGATATCCCACTGTTTACACAGGTCAGGCCTACTTTGTGTGGATAGGAGCTAGACAATGGCACAGATGCTAACAGGCAAGTATTGTTGGGGGTCCATCTTGGGGGCTCTCTTAGACATGTGCTTTAGTTTGTCTTATAGCTCAGAAAAAGTCCAGCAACCAACAAAGCTCAGGCCATTTCTGCTGTCCAGATGACTACGACTCCTTTCATGGGCAGAACATCACAGCATAGTTTGTACTTGGCTTTTTAGGTTCCACGGGTAAAAGCATCCAGAGAGGGCAGAAATACCGTCTCTAGGGTATGCAGGTGGCATATTTTCTCCAGACCTTCTGAGATGAAAGGCAAAATCAAAGGTATCAGGTAGATTTTTATATATCATGTAGGTTCCGCCCTGTACCATGTGCCTGGAGTGTGCTATCCTAGTGGTAGACATGCTCAACTCCCAGATGAATACATTCACAAAGAGCCACTTATATGATGGAGAGGGGCTTGATCTGGGCCACTGGCTACAGGAAAGGTGGGTGTGCCATGTTGCTGGTTCCTGGATGGAGAGCCCTTGCTTCACCCCTGGCAGTTGCCAACTGTGAAGTTCCCATCATGTAGGTAGTGACTTCCACAGTCCAGGGCTGCCACATGCAACCATGAAGTCTGCTGCACAATCCCTGGGAGAGTCATTCACACAGAATACAATGCAAATTGTGCCCCAGGGAGATGCACAGTGTGGCAGCCCTGCCAGTGTTAGCAGAATCAGTTCCCTAGATCCAGACAATTTAACTTGACCTTAGCATATGGTACAGACATATAGACCTTCATCAGTTATATATAGACGTGTGTGTGTGTGTGTGTGTGTATGCAAAAGGCTCTTCTAATCAGTTGAATGTTCTCTTTAGTCAATTAACCATAATTGTTTTTGCCCGACTCCCGATGTAGAAAAGGCCTTCTGAATAGATGTACAGCAAACTAAGTTTCATTTGATGATTTAGGAGATCTTCTCTTTTAGGGCCTTCATTGTATGGGGAGAATGGGGTGTACTGGGAAGGTGGGCAGGTGTTACATTTTGAACATCAATGATCTTTTCCTGGGATGCATCTATAAAAGGAAATGGTGTTATGATCATAGGTATATGAAACATCCAGAATAGGTACAACATGGAATCAGAAAGTAGGTCAAGGCCCTGAGTTTCTTTTGGGGATGATGAAAATCTTCTGGAATTAGATTGTTTTGATGATTGCACCAGTCCATTAATATACTAAAAACACTGAGTTACACACTTTTAAAGGGTGAGTTTTATCCTATGTGGACCATATCCCATCCAAGTACTAACCAGGCCCGACCCTGCTTAGCTTCTGAGATCTGACAGGATCGGACGCCACAGTGGCACAGCTGCAGGCCATATCCCAGTTAAGACACCAAATCTTTACTAACCTCAGGACATCCCCGAAGCTATTATTATTATTATTATTATTATTATTATTATTATTATTATTTTCAAAAAAGGGACACTTCTACTTCTGAGCCGTATGGATGGTGTTTTCTTCTCTTTAAAGATGGAGCTTGGGCATAGTTGTGCCCTAGGGCCTGGGACAGTTTACCTGTTACAAACCACTCTAAGAACCCTAAGATCATTTCAGTCTCCTCTTGCTCCCAATAATCTTGTATCTGATAAAAAAAATCCAACCCAACATTCTTTTATGTACTCTCCTGCTGTGACTTGGATATGGTTTGAGCCTCGGGTCCTGCAAGGCTTCATGTGTTGACATTTAATCCCTGTTGTGAGGTATTAAGAGGTTGGAAAATGAACCCAACTATGGTGTTTACAGGTGGAGCCCTTAGGCGGTGGTTAGGATTATATAATGTCATTAGGGTGATTAAATCCTGGTGGCTTTATAGGAAGAGGGAGTGACCAGAAGACACACACGTCAGTTACTTCCTGTCTGTGCCATGTGTTACATTCAACCACCTCAGGAATCTGCCAGCAAGAAGCTTTTTACCAGATTTGGACTCTTGACCTTTGATTTCCAGAACCATGGCCCCAAACAAACCTTTTTCTTTCTAACTTATCCAGTCTGTGGCATAGTGTTATTAGCAACCAAAAACTGCTAATAAAGTTTCTAAGACAAATGATTCAGGTTTGAGAATCTGATTTCAGAAATTTTAGGATACTTACTTTCAACTCTGTGGAAAGGTAAAACACTCCTGAGGACTTGTGGCTGTCTCATTTTGAGAAGGGAAATTTTATTTCAGATGACTTAAGATTTTTCCATCTCACTACTTACTCCCTCACTCACTTATCACCCCAAGCCACACGCCTGCACGTCAAGGGTCCTGAGAGTGGCAGGCAGCCCAGAAAACAACACCTACACTTGTCTTTTCCTTCCCCATGTGATGGCTAAGGGTTGAGCACTGGCCAAGAGAGCAAGTTCCTGCCTGGAAGACTGTGTTTCTGGGAGGTATCTGTACACAATGGGTTGTGACTTAGAAGGATATAACCAGAGAGGCAACGGTGAATGGAAACCTTTTGTGCAGGAGGGACACCCATGTGTACCCTTAAAAGTGTTTACAAGGCCCAGTTACTTTAAAGCAGTTGTCCAGATGTTTTTAGAACTCAATGTTAGAAACAGACACATTTCTGAACTATATAGGGGCTTGGAGGAGCAAAGGGGACCATGAGTTAAGGTAGGTCTTCCTCTGTCTCTGCAAGGGGCAAAGAGCCCAGGCACAAAGAGATACAGGCTGGTCAGGAAACTTCCAGCTACTGTGTCTGATTTGAGAGCCAACTGTGACACAGCATTCTCTATATGCCATTTGCTTTTCTGAGCACTCAATGTACAGTAACTCATATAACCCTCACAATACCGTCATTGCTAGTTATTGTCCCCGTTTTGAATTTGAGGAGACTGCAGCATATAGAGGTCATCATGCCCAAGGTCACACAGAAGCAAGCCTGCCTCTTGGCTACAGGTTTTTTGCTATTCTTGGAGATAACTGGAAGTTTCTTTGAGCAGGCTTGTGACCCAACAGACCAGTGAGTGCTCTTCCAGGTGGCCCTGGGCAGAGATGGCATAAGTATATAGAATTGCTATTCTTAATGAGGCTACCTAGAAAAGGTGAATCATTGAGTACTAATCCCAATGTCCAAACACTGTCCATAGTCCAGGGGAGGAATCCAAATTGTTATTTGTCCTAGGCCCCACTGGGCGTTTGATCTGTGGAAACTCTCCCACCCTTTGTGCCTTGCCCAGAAATTAAAACCAGTTTCATTATGCTGTAGGAAGAGCTGGGAATATCCAGGTCAGAACAGGGATCTGTTTCTTCAGAGCCCCAGAGTCTGGAAACCATGGCTTCTTGTGTGAGCTTGCAGGGTAATCCTACCAGGAGGCCCTAACAGTGCTGGAATGATTTGTCAATGAAAGCAAGATTATTATAAAACAACAGCTAGGGGTGGTGGTGACCATAGTACAGGTGTGGGCAATAGTCCTCCTGCAGGGACTTTCCCAGTAAATCTATTGCCTGGGGCTTTCTTCTTAGTTATTCCTGCTCAGTGCTTGGCTTGTCATAGGTGCTCAATTAAGGCCTATCAATGTAGTTGTTCTGACAAGTCAATTTTATGGAGGTTTGTGGCAAAACCACACACTTTTTGCAAGAGCCCTGGTAGTGTGGAGCAGGAGGCCCATGGGCAGCTTCATGTTCACCAGTTGCAAACTGGTAGCCACCGAAGGATCAGTGACACCAATCCCCAAGGGGTTTTGCCCACCTGAGGGAGCCAACCCTTCCTTAGAGGCTCATACTGGCTGAAAGGAGCAAGAAAAATTCCATTTGGTCACCCCAGGCCATCCCCTAGAACAATAGGTCCAGTAGTAAAAGCCTCTTCAAACATAAGACAGGACGCAAGGACATGCAGATCCCAGTAGGATTGTTTTCATTTTTGAGGACTACATCCCCAGCAAGACTGGGCTGTGTTTTAAGGCAAGTATCACAGAAACAGAATGTCAGAGATGAATAGTATTTGAACAGTATTTACAACATGTTAGAAAGAGAATGGTGGGGGAGACATTTCAGACAATCGCAGTGGAATTTTCCCCAGTCAGTTGCCAAGAGACAGGGCACCTTCTCCCTCCTCTTTGGGCTTCCAGGGAGAAGGTTGTCTGCATGTCTCACAGAGGTGCCCTTCCCTGGACCGCAGAGGCACTGTCTTCACTGCAGGGCCAGTTAGGGACATGAGAGTTCCACTAATGGGTCTCACTGTCCAGCTCTGATCCCCAGCTTTGTAAGAGTCATCTTTAGAAATGGGAAAACCAGGATACCAAAGACATACAGCTTGTAGGTTAGTTCTCTATCCAAACTCAAACTTGCTTGGATTGAAGCTAAAACTATTCACATATACACATACATGTATGTGTGTGTATATAGACAATGTGGGTGAATACACACACACATATACACATGGAAGGAAAGATTCACCAAAGCCTGAAAAACAGTGAACATTCATTTGCAGCTTAGACTTAAACATGATTGTTTCCCCTTTGAAAACTGACAGGTACTGGCAACAGGCTCCAGGTCTGAGTTTCCAGGCACGTCTCTGCTCAGTTCCCTGGAGGCTGGAGTGGATTAGCTGGTTTAAAGAGGATGGGGCCTCCTTACTGGCCAGATCAGCTCTATGTCCCATGACTCTTCCACTCAGGCACAGTCACCTCCATTTAAAAATGGTCTTTGTCCCACCGACCCATGCTCAGGGCAGTAACACACATATCGTGAAGGGGTGTGCCCCGTCTGTAGGGCCAGGTGACACATACAACAGGGAAGATGAGAGGGTGAAGAGGCTGACTGTTTGGGGGTTTTCATAGCTTGTTGTGGTGGGGTGATAGAAACAGTGCCTGGGGGCACAGTGAGGTTGGGTACTGAGAATTGTGGTGGAAGCGGTTAGCCAATTCATTACTACCTGAAGGGCCTCAGGGAGGT
Organism: Pedetes capensis; assembly: GCA_007922755.1. Taxonomy (NCBI): domain Eukaryota; kingdom Metazoa; phylum Chordata; class Mammalia; order Rodentia; family Pedetidae; genus Pedetes; species Pedetes capensis. Next base: position 128,334 of record VMDO01000801.1, on the reverse strand, counting down.
CGCATTGGATTCTTTCCAATGGTTCCATAGAGACTGAGAGGCATCATGGAAGTCCAGCCACATGAAGACAGCAGGGTTCTGCTTAGGAAGGCTGCCCTCACCAGCAGGCAGCCTCCCTGAGCAGCTGCGCCTTAGGCAAAGGTAAGAAGCCCATACAGGTGATAGCACTGGGTGTCCAAGAAGCAAATTGGTGAAATGGTCATTTTCGTGGATTTATAGTTTGCCTCACTGGATCCCTCTGAGGTAAGAGGCAGGATGCGCCGTAGGTCACACCATGAACAGCAAATGCATAGGTCTTCCCTGTAAGAGTCGCCTCTGCTACGCTCACCCTGATTGCCAGATAACTAGAGGAACATGGACCATTTTGCAGATTATTTTATCTTATTTTTTTGAGACTGAGTCTCGCAATGTTGCCCAGGCTGGCCTTGAACTCATGATTCTCCTGCCTTAGCTGGGTTACCGGTGTGTGCCACACTGGATCACTGATAACTTTACACTTTGCTGTACAAGTAGGCAAGGAGTCCACATCTGTGGAAATTAGCCAAAGCCAGGGGACCTGAGAACACAGGCACTCCACCCAATTAGTAAATGGATTTATGAGGGTGGGCAGGTTTCTTTCTGTAGTTTTGTTTTTGCTGCCATGCAGCATTTATTCAAATTGCAATAATAGATTGGTAAAACAGCATAAGTCATGAATGCAAGGACCACATCTTGCTTCTTAACAACACACGCTGTCAAATGAGTGGATGGAGACAAAGGTGAAGTGTTGCCAGAGGCCCAGGCCTCCGAAGCAGAAAGTACTCATTGGCTGGGGTGAGAATGGGACCATTGTGTGTGTGTCTTGTCCTAACTAGAGTGCCTTTCCTCTCCTTTCTTTAACCTCAGAATTGAAATTGTCTACTCAGTGTTACTGCTAATACCCCAGCAGTGCTAACCCCACTTGGAGTATTTCTAACTTGACACTGGGCAGCACCTCCGGTCCCCCATAAACCACCTACACTGAGTTGGAGCACAATTCTTTAAACACCAAGTTCCATTTCAGCAAATTCCAGCCAAGGTTAAGAACTTGAGAGATTCTCCAGTTATTCTTCATGAGGCCATGTGACAGATGACTGCAAAGCCCCGTGGTTTGCCCAGAAAGCACTTGATGTGGAGCTGACTGGGGGCAATGAAGAATACATCTGTGTTTTTCCAAGTTTTACCCACAGTCCTGGGGAGCCCATGTCTCCATCAGCGTGGCAGCTGGAGGGGTGTTTCCAAACAGAGTCCTGGGGCACCACTGCTGCACCTGGACTGAATCAAGCCAAATGCCAAGTGTCCTGGTCCTCAGCAGCCAGTTCCCACAGGGGAGCCCAGTGCCTTTGCACTATCCTCAAACCAGTGATCGGGCCAAAGCATTCCTTGGGAGACTAAAAGTCTGTGAGGGTTGCACCTGTGGCTAATGGGGCGGGGGTTCAGGCACTGGCGGTCCTGCCTGTAGCCCAGTCTCATCACAGCACTGACTCCTTGGATTCCAGTTCTGGTGCGCTAGGTGCAGGTTGAGCAGGGTTCTGGTGTGTCACCAGAGGTGATGTCTCCTCCTCGGACTTGCAGTTGGGGACAGCTTCCACCTTCACCTCGCTCAGCTCCTGCTTGCCTCCCTTCATTGCCTTCTGATTCAGATGGTGGAGGATACCGGCACCCAGGGCGTCCCCTTCCACATTCACCACGGTGGTGGTCCGGTCTCTAGTGGGAAAGAAAAGGAAAAATGACAGATGGTACATCCAAAGCCAGGAGCTGGCAGAGAGCCAGCCTTGTCAGAGGCAGGCTGATGTCCATGGGGAAGCTGTGACTGTCCTTGCTTCCTGGAAGGTGTCAGTAAGGGACTTGCTCTAAATTGATATTCTTTTCCTCCCTTCCTTTCCATTCCTCCGTCCCTCCCTTTCTAGCACTTGAGGGTTGAACGCCAGGCATTGCACATACTTTGCAAGTGCTCTACCACTGAGCTGCACCCCCTGCCCATTTTCTAATTTTTGTCTTGAGACAGGTCTCACTAAGTTACACAGGCTGCCTCTGGCCTTGAACCTTCAATCCACGTGCCTCCACCTTCTGAGTTACTGAGATTACAGATGTGTGCCACCAGGGCCAACATCTAAATTGATTTTCTTTGAACATTTTTTATTCTTTAACAGACTCATGTAGGCTGGGTATGGTGGCACATGCCTGTAATCCCAGAGACTCAGGAGGCAGACACAGGAAGATCACAAGTTTGAGACCAGAGGCAGTCTGCGTGATTTAGTGAGACCCTGTCTCAAAAAGTAAAAAAAAAAAATGGGCTGGGGGTGCAGCTCAGTGGTACAGCACATGCAAAGCATGCAAGCACAAGGCCCTGGGTTCAACCCCAGTAGCCCCCCCAACACACACACAAAAGCAGAGTCATTGTAGAAAACCTGGAAAAAGGAGAAGTACAAGGAAGCAAACAAGTCACTCACTCATGCATATTCCACAACTTTGAGTCATTAGGAGAACTGGGGTTACCTCCTCCGGCCATCTTTTCATGCGTAACTTTTATATGTAATGGGCACTGGCACACAAAATTGCATGTAAGTGGGAGAAGCCTGCAGCCATACCACTGTGGCATCGGATCCCATCAGATCTCGGAAGCTAAGCAAGGTTGGGCCTGGTTAGTACTTGGATGGGAGACCGCCTGGGAACACCAGGTGCTATAGGCTTGGGAGAAGGACCCAACTCCCAAAAAACAATGCCATTGAGAACCCTACAAATGGCAGAGAAGCACTGACAATAGTGTTTCGCCTATTGTAAGTAGGGTCAGTATGAGTCAGACACTGACTCCACGGCATCTAAAAACAACAACAAGTGGGAGAAGAGAGTAGACAGGTTTTATGTCCAGCTTTTTTTCCCCTCAGTGTTCTGTGTTCTCATTCCAGTCCTGCTTCGCCCCGGGGCACCAATCTCCTGTGCATTCTATGGCTAGCTGCAAGCACCAGTCTCACAGAAAACACCACCACCCTTTCAGATGCTTACTTGCCGCAGGTTAGCCCAACATCCACCTCCTGTTCCTGGAGCTCAGAGAAGGTACTGCACCCATTGGGAAACGCAGGAAGAAAGTACCATCTTCTTTGAGGACACTGGAGAGCTGAAGAGGCCACAGGTGGCTGGGGGTTGTATGACTGGAGGTCTCTGCTGCGCAGTTGGTGAGGGCCTATTTCCCTACCCATCTAAGCACCTCCAACATGCCCTCGTCCATGCCCAGGAGACAGCTGGGGGTGGAAGGAGACGGGCCTTCTGACACTGTTCTCGTCCTGTCCCCATCTCCAGCTCAGGGATGGAGCTCCCAGTGATGATAAGTAAGGACAACAGGAGTCTCTATTGGATATTTCACCCCTGTTCGGCTGAGGAGCCCTCAGGATTCTGAGCAGCCCCTTTAAACTGGCATGAGCACCATTGTCAATGCCCCCGGGGCAAATCCAGGGCCAGGTACCTGGGCTCAGGTTCTCTCATGCCTGGCTGTGACTAGGCCAGTAGGAATGCCTGTCTTCACTAGCATTTACTGAATGCTTTCCCACATGCCTGGGATTCTGTGCGCTGTATATGTGCTGACTCATTTAATCCTCTCCATGATTGTGGTGTAGCATTTATGACAATTCCCACAAATGAGCAGACCAAAGCACAGAATCGTTCACATTAACAACTACCACTGGGCAAAGCTAGGATTTGAACCGAGGTGCCTGGTACTCTGGGCTCATTTTCTTACCTATATGCCATGCTGTCTCAACATTACTACCTCTGCTGACCCTCCTTATACACCAGGGATTATTTATAAAATATATCACAGCTGGGTGTAGTGGGGCACACCTTTAATCCCAGCAACTCAGGAGCCAGAGGCAGCCTGTATAACCGAGCAAGCCCTGGCTCAAAATAAAAACATAAAAAATGGGCCGTAGTACAGTTCAGTGGTAGAACACTTGCAAAGTATGTGCAAGACCCTAGGTTCAACTCCCAAATACTGCATTAAAAAAAAAAAAAAAGGTATGATAAGACTCAAAGAATCAACATCCAGAAACCCTTTTAACTCTTTCCAGGAGCCCAGGAGATGACAGTCCAGGTCACCTCCTTTGTGTAACTCCTCCTCTCCGGAGCCGAAGCCCAAGCCACAACTGCTTGCATTAGCAAGAATCACCAATCCTGGCACAGAAATCACTCCCTGGATGTTTCCAGGTTAGGGATAAGCATTCCTGAAGGATCACTGCTCCAATTACTTAAACTCCCATGCAGTAAACACCTGCACAACCACCCTCTCACACTGCCCCCTCCCCCCCACTCACCTGGGCCTGTGCTGAGGGCCTCAGCCCTGGATTCTCACTTTACTGGATGCTACAAACAAGTTCTCAGCAGTAGCATCTTAGGGTCATTCATGGATGTTCATGGGCACTTGCCTGTCATATTGTTTAACTTTTGTGAATCTACATCTGGCCTTGCCAGCTCATCTACTGGCTCCCTCCTAAGGCAGGGAGTATTTTAAATTTCTCTGCATGCCCCAAGCCTAGCAGAGTATCAAGCTCCTAGGGAACTCAACAAGACTTTGTTTTCTTCAGTGTCCTTAGGACTTGCTACTTACACAATCCAGTCCACAGCCAGGATCAGAGAGAGATCATGAGTGGGCAGCCCAATGGCCTCCAGGATAATGGCGATGGTGAGGACCCCTCCAGCTGGCACGCCTGCTGCTCCAACACTGGATGCTGTGGCAGTCACTCTAGGGGACAGCAGAACCGGGTCAGCCATTAACACAGTGTGAAGCAGGCACAGAGAAATGCAGCCATGGCCTAGAAATGAAAACCACCCCACCACAGATCCTGGGGCCTGAGGAGAGACCTACTCTCTTCTAATACACTCAGCTCCCCCTATCCTCAGGTTCTACAGCCATGGATTCAACGAGCCAGGGATCAAAAATGTTTTTTTAAAAAAACTGTGTCTTCCCTGAACATGTATTCCCTAAACAATATAGTATAACAACTATTTACATAGTACTTACACCATGTTAGGTATTATAAGTAATCTAGGTATGATTTAAAGTATATCTGAAAATATGCCTAAATTATATGTAAATAGCACCCAATTTATATTAAAAAAAACCTTGAGTATCTGTTGGGGGGCATGGGAATCCTGGAGCCAATGCCCCCAAATACTGAGAGATGACTATAATGAATCCTCATCATCCTCATTGTACAAATGAGATGCCAAATTATGGTAAGATTGGTTTTTTGAAGGAAATCACAAGAAAAACTTCAAGTTTGAGTGAGCCACTCTCAGAGATGAGGGAAAGAATAATGAGCTTACAGAATCGTGAAAATCTGTCCTGCATTCAGCTCCACATTGTTGAGCTGGGCAATGAACACTGCCGCCACACACTGGAAGATGGCTGCTCCGTCCATGTTCACGGTGGCCCCAATAGGGAGAATAAACCTGCTGATCCTCTTGTCTACCCCGTTGTTTTCTTCAATGCACTTTATCATAGAAGGAAGGGTTGCTGAGCTACAAATGGAAAAAACAACCAGCCAATCATGAAGATAGTCTCTCCTGGCTGGGCTAATATGTTACTCATCTCAGAACTGGACAGAGCAATTAGCACCACCTTAGTTCCTGGCTTCCTTCTCTTGAAATAAGGAGGAAAACCAGAATTGTTTCAAAATTTCTGAACATGAGGCTTTGTCACCTCTTAAAGTATTCAGCATCTGACTTCCTGGACATACTTGTTATATTAGATACTCAGGCTGGGGTTTAACTCAGTTGGTAGAGTGCTGCTCTGCACACTCTGAGGCGCTGGGTTCAATCCCTACCATCACAAAAATGGGAGAAGGACCTGGCTGCCCATTCCTGAAACAATTAGCCATTGAAAACCCTATAAACAGCAGAGAAGCACTGACATAGTGCCGGGCATGGCACAGTGTCAGGGAGTCTTTTGTTCTGTACTTAGGGTCGCTATGAGTTGGACTCAACTTGATGGCACCTAACAACAACAACAACAACATTAGTTACTTGGATTTGCCTGCTCCAAATTTCAAAGTATTCAAAACATGACTTCCTGGATTTGCCTATTATAACATTTACTTGGATTCACCTTCAAATTTCTCAAGAATCACATATTGTCTCAGTGCAAAATGTCTCCAAGAAGATAGAGAGCTGGCTGTGCATCTACCACTAGGCTTGCCTGGTTCCATACTGATCTGCCTCAGAGCACCCAAAGGCATAAGACCACTCACCTGGAGCACGTAGCAAACGCTGTTGCAAATGGTGTGAGGAGGCCCAGAAGGAATCTGAATGGGTTTTTTCGTGTGAAAAAAAAATAAACAAGTGGCAGAACAATTCCTCCATGAATAACATGGCCCAATATAGATGCGAAGATATATTTCCCGAGGCTGGTCACGAGCATGATGATGTCCTTCATTTCCACGATCTTGCTTCCAACTAGGAACATAATGCCCACAGGTACATACCTAAGGCATAAGCACAGGGTAACTCATCAGGAAGGTGGTAAGGAGTGGCTAGAAGATGCCAGTTCTTTCTGATACAGAATGGAGGGACTTTCAACTAGGCCACCTCCATCTCTCCCCGAGATAACCCCAAGCACAGAAAAGAATGGGAGTAGACCATGCCCATTTCATAGGTTGTGAGACCGAGTGAAATGAAGATGATCACTCATGGTGTCTGACTTCTTTCCTTTGGATACCTTGTTGTTCTCTTGTTGTTCTGAGATAGAGTCTCGCATGTGGACCTGGTTGGCCTTGAACTCGGGATCCTCCTGCCTCACCCTCCCAAGTCCTGAGATTACAGGTATGCCCCATCACTACAGATGTCTTTAACAGAGAGATGCTACCAACCACATAGGCTCCCAGGCAGAAAAGCAAGACACCCCAAATCAAAGGCTTTGGGTCTATGAGCCTGACTTTTGGCTTTGCTTAGACTTGTTTTGAGAACTCAGAAACAGAAAAGATTAACAACTATTTCACAGAATTGCTGTGATACAAAATAGAGCCAAAGCAGGGACTTCTGCTACGTTTTACATCTTTGTGGTTTAGAAAACATGATCCCGTGGGAAAAAGTCATTAACAATGACACTCTGCGAACACTGCTGGAACGTGAAGATTTTTTTTAAAGGCAGAAAAGGAAGGAATGAATTACAGGAGCTATCCAGAACAAAAGCCAGTTGTTCTGAATTTAGTATCAATTCAGGAAGAATTTTATAATTCCTGATTTAATTTGGAAATTTTAATTATTTAGAGGTAATAGTGTCTCATGGTGCAAATTTCAAGGGGGACAAAAGCGTGAGATAGTATGAACTCTCTTTCACATCTGTCCCCTAAGCATCCAGGAGAGACAACCAATGTCACTGGCTTCTTGAGTTTTATTTCTAGAGTTATTCAAAGCAGAGTTAGTAATTTTAAATTCCATCATCATACTTGAATACATTCTTCATTCAAAAAATAAAACATTAGCTGGCGTGTGCCTATAATCCCAGTGACTCAGGAGACTAGGGCAGGAGGATTGGATCCTGTACAATTTAATGAGACCTTATTCCCAAAATAAAAAATAAAAAGGGCGGAGGGGGTGCCACTCTGTAGTAGAGCACTTGCCTAGTATGGGTGAGGCCCTGGGCTCAACCCCTAGTAGTGAAAAAAGAAAAATATTCAAGTATCATAGATTAGACCAAATTCCTCTTTAGAAGCCATCCTCAAGCCAGATTCCTCCTCAGATACCCACTCCTATTCCCGTCATTTAGATATGTAAGAACGTATTTAGATCTATCTATATGTTCAGTTTTCACCCCACATTATGCCTTTGAGATCTTTTCATATCAATACTTAGAAATCTACCCCATTCTTTTTTCTTTCTTTTTTTTTTAAATCCAATTACAATTTTTATTTCAACAAATACAGTAGACTAGCCAGGAGTGTGCACACCTGTAATTCCAGTGATCTGGGAGGCTGAGGCAGGAGGATTGCAAGCTTGAGGCCAAAGGCAGCCTGTGCAACTTAGCTAGACCTTGACCCACACTAAAAGTAAAAAAGGGGGCTGAAGGTGTGGCCCAGGGGTAGCGCACGTGCCTAGCATACGCGAGGCCCTAGGTTCAACCTCCTAATACTGAGGGGGAACAAAAAAAGAAAAAAGAAAAGAAATACAGAGGACTGAAGGATGTGCTAAAACTACGTGAGGAAGATGGACTCAGCCAAACCCAAACCATGCAAAGCAACACAGGGCCATCAACATACTTTCTTCAACAAATAAATTCAGTGAAGAAAGAAGGGAATGGAGGACCTATAGAATAAAATAGAATAAAATAAAATAAAATAAAATACAGGACAATATAATGTAGCACATAGGCTACATTTTTTTGTTTTATTTAAAGAAACAAACCAAAAAATTATGACATTTATATACCCATTGTTTTTTCATTGTGGTAAAATATACATAAAATTTACCATTTTAAAGTGTATCGTTCAGTAGCATTAAGTACATTCTTGCTACTGCTTCCTACCTCCAGAACTTTTTCATCACCCCAGAGTGAAACTCTGTTCCTATTTAACAGTATCACTCTTCCAATTTTCCCTAACCCCCAGCTCCTGCTAACTACTGGCCTACTTTCTGTGTCTGTGAATTTGACTACTCTAGGCACATAAAAGTAGAATTATACATTATTTGTCCTTTTGTGACTGGTTTATTTCACTTGGCATGTCTTCAAGATTCCTGCATGTTGGAGTATGTGTCAGAATTCCATTCCTTTTAAAAGCTGAATAATATTCCATTTTAAGCATACCATATTTTGTTTATCCATCTACTGATGGATATTTGGGTTGTTTCTACCTTTTTCTCATTATTTTTAAGTATTTCTTCAGAATGGAAATCCCATAGGTTATTTTTCCATTGTCCCACTGTTGGACATTTAAGTTGTTCCGAGGTTTTCTTCATTATGACCACCACTGCAAATGTGCCTCATTGTGCCCACATGCTTGTGTTCTCTAAACAGGGACACCAAGAAGTGCAACTGCTGAGTGATGGGGTGTGCACATCTTAAATTTTAGTGGATTTTGCTGAATGGTTCTCCAAAGTGGCTGTTCCGATTCCCATTTGTACCAGCAGCCCAGAGGAATCACGCTCTCCCTGCACCAATGATCACCCAGGGCAGCTTTTGCCTCCAGGGGACTTTTGAAGATGTCTGGAAAATGTAGGTGTCACAACTTTGGGGGTGCGGTGCTAGCGGCATCTAGTAGGTGGAGGCCAGGAGGCTGCGAAATATCCCACAGTACACATGACAGACCTACTCAACAATGAAAATCAGCTGAAAATGTCCAAAGTGCTAAGGGTGAAAAACCCTGTCTGTTCTCACCCTCATCAATGCCTATCTGATAAAAGCAAATTGTCATTTCCCTGATTTCTAACCAGGCGAGGCATCCTTTAAACTGTTTACTAGTCATTCAAGCTTTAAGAATCACCTGCTCACATCCTTTATTTCCTTCCTTCCTTCCTTCCTCTCTGTCTCTCCTTCCTTTGTTTTTGTTCATTCTTTTCTTCTTTCTTTTTCTTTCTTTTCTAAGACAAAGACTTACTATGTAGGTCAGGCTGGCCTTGAACTCTTAGTTCTCCTGCCTCAGCCTCCTGAGTGCTGGAATTACAGGCATGCACCACCATACCTGGATACTCTGCCAATTTTCTAATAGTGTATTCAATATTTTTCTTTTTTAGTAATTAGAACACTTCAGCCAGGCATAGAAGTACACACCTGTAATCCCAACACTTGGGAGGCTGAAACAGGAGGATAGGGAGTTTGAAGCCAATCAGGGCTACATAGCAAGACCTTGCCTCATAAAAAAGAAAGAAAGAAAGAAAGAAAAGAAAGAAAGAAAGAAAGAAAGAAAGAAAGAAAGAAAGAAAGAAAGAAAGGAAGGAAGGAAGGAAGGAAAGAAAAGAAAAAGAATGCTTTATTTTATATAGTGTATATAATCTTTTTTCCTAATAATTTAACTTTGTTCAAAGTATCTTTTGCATGCAGACTTTGGATTTTGATGTGATCAAATTTAGCAGCCTTTTGATTTTTGAATCTTATTTAAGAAGCCTTTTCCAACTCCTTTATTTTGTTCTAATATTTTCAGAGGATTCCCCAGTTTCTTTCTTTTTCCCTTTCCACTCTGGTTAGTTTAAGCTAGGACTTGGAAGAGTTTTTATAAATAAAGATTTATTGGAACATTATCATACTCATTTGTTTATGAATTGTTTATGGTTGCTTTTGCCCCACAATGGCAGGGTGGTGTGTAGTTGTAATAGATACTGTAAGGCTTTCGAAGTTTGCTGACTCTATGTTTAATCCACCTGTAGACATACCACTGTGGCATCCAATCCCGTCAGATCTTGGAAGCTAAGCAGGGTTGGGACTGGTCAGTACTTGGATGGGAGACCAACTGGAAAGGATCCAGCAAGCCACTCCCAAAAATCAATCAGCCATTGAAAACCCTCTGAATAGCAGAGAAGCACTAACAATAGTGTTTTGCCTGTTGTATGTAGGGTGCTATGAGTTGGACACCAACTCGACAGCACCTAACAACAACAATGTTTAATCCATCTAGAAGTGCCTTCTGTGAATAGACAGGGAAAGTAAGAAGGTGCTTTGATCTTAGAGTGGGTAATAAGTAGAAGCAAGAAAGAAGACGGAGATACTACAGAAGATCCTTCTACACTTGGGTATGCCAATTAAGGCACTGAAAATTCCAGTTGTGGATAGTTTCTGGGCAACATACCTTCCACAGCAGTCAGACATTCTGCAAGATTTACCTCACCAGATACCTGTTTATGTATCCACAGCATCAGACTGAAGGGACAACCAAAGTAATTTCCAAATTGAAAACAAATGTCCTGACCTGGGAATATTACCTTATTGCACAGGTTTTCTTTTTTCTTTCTTTTTCTTTTTCCTTTTTTTCCAATTTATTTTTCATTTTATTTTATTTTTAAAATTAATTAATTAATTAATTAATTGAGATACAGTCTCACTTATGTAGCCCAGACTGGCCTTGAATTTGCATTGATCCTCCTGTCTCAGTTCCCCAAGTGGTGGGATTACACGTGTGCACCACCATACTTAGCATTTAAGGTTTTCTTTAGTCAAAACTTTGGAAGGAATTTAGACTCAAAAAATAAACCAAGAAAAGAACTTACCATCTGATGAGAAAAATTTTTCCTTTCGGAAAACAGCAGTTCTGTCCCCAGAACAAGTCATATGAGGAGACCTATTTGCAGTGATAGAGTCAGGCTCTGGAGTTTACATACTGAGCAAGAGGAACACCCCTAAGGGGCTCTAGACTTGGCCTCTCACTTAGTTTGAAACTTCTAAAACCAGTCCAGCTGGCATCCAATGCCATCTGAGAGTGAAAAGTTCTAGGATCTTCAAGCATTGACAATAAGGAAATATTTTGTGCATGAAAGCTTAAACTAATTCTTAGCATCTAATGGGTAGAAGCAAAAAACCACAGAGGTCTGGCTTGGGTGAAAATACCACAAGAAGCTTATGAGGTATGAGCATTGGAATTGGTATGATTTGAGAAGTCACTTTGAGAGACCTGGTCAAAGTTTTACTTTTTAGCCAGGAATCAACCTAATGGTTTTTACTGAACAATCTTCCTTTCATTGGTATCACACAAAGAAACATTTAATTAAAAGCTTACATAAAAGACCATTCCACGTTTTCCATATGCACAGGGTGGAGCTGGGCTTGCCTTCCTTGTTATGAAATTCTATAGTGAGGGGTCTCTTTGAAACTTGAAAACTATCATTTTAAGATAAATGAACCATATTTTATGCAGCAGATAGATGGAATTCATTACTTTATAAGACAATACAGGCACACATACGATATGGGCCAATGGTATAAGCCCATTAAATAGATCACAGTGATAGAACCACCAAGAAGTCAGTGTGGGCACTGGGGAAGTGACTGGGTACTATGGTGTGGACCCAGTTCTCCGAGGTTCTGGAAAAGAGGAGAAACCATCTCCACCTCCATTGTTCCCTGAGCCAAGACTGGCCCACAGTGCATCAGCTACATATAGAGAGGGATGACTCAGAGTGGCAAAGTCGGGGTCTTTTCTGGATGTCAGGGGAAACCAAAGGCAGAGTTGGTAGGGGGTGACACTCACCACATAATCCAGGACACCAGCACCATTGTTGCCTCGTTGAAAGAATTGAAGAAACGGATGAGTTGTTCTCCCTCAGAGCCTAGCTTCTTTAGGGCCACTCCTAACACCAGGGCAAAAAGGACCAGTCCTAAAATGTTCATCCCTTCAATTTCAGTGCCACTGCGGATCTGCAGGATGAGAGGAGACAGAATGATCTAAGTTTACAACAGATGATTGAGAATTTAGGCTTGGTGCCTGAAATGTTATGTCCAGAATAATAAAATGCATATATTTTCTTTAATCTTCAGTGGGTAAAGGGATAGAAGACTTAAGGGGAGATAGAGTCTGAGGATACAGAAAGTCAACAAGTAAAAAATGTCACCTAGTTGCTAACTCTGAAAGTGACTCAAAAAATGGCATAGGATAAAACAGAAAGCAATATGTTCTGTCACTGGATATATTCAAGGAGGAGTTGGACAACCACCTTGATAGGCTGGCTGCCTTCTTTCCTTCTTTCTTTCTTTTGTAATACTGGGGATGGAACCCAGGGCCTCAAGCATGCTAGGTAAGTGCTCTACCACTGAGCTGTATCCCCAGACCTCAAAGGGTTGCTTTTAAAAGAAGGTCTGGCTGGTAAAGTGTTCCTTCAGATTGAGACTCATGACTATAACTCTGAGTCCTAAATGTCAACAAAATTTTTGTTGCTAGGCTCTTACAGTGATCTCCTAGCTGACAAATATCACAAAATATTTCAGGATCAATGTGGCCTTTCTCCAGACGCTTTTTCCTAAATCACTCATTCAATATATGTGGATGCAATGCATTCTTTATTTTTATAAGCAATGTTGAATCTCACTACTGCAAGCATTTTATCCCATCAAAACACCTTCATAAAGAGATGAACAGGAACCACACAGCACAGTAAAAACAGACCGAGTATTTTTACCACAGAGCCAAGTTCCAGTCCTGGCTCTGATATTAACTAACCAGCTTCCGGTTCTTTATCTATAAGATGAAGTGAATTGGACTAAATTAGTAGTTCTCAACTACTTTATTTGTTGTTTTTAAGCAGAACTCTCCTTTGAAGAAAGGCTGGCCAAGCTGAGAACCCCTCAGCTCTGGGGTAGAGAAGTGTGTGTGTAGGTTGGGGAGAGGGCAGAAATACCTTTTCCTTTCTGTGGTATCCTCGCCACACAGTATGGAAGTCACAGGGCTGGACAAGCCCTATGGTCCCAGCCCTTCCAGCTCTGTGGGATGAGGCTCAGTGTCTGGCAAACAGGAACTCAAAATTACCACAAATATGTTCCTCCTCCACTACTACTTCTCCTTTGCCTTCTTCTCCTCCACCTTTTGAGACAGGTTCTTACTATGTAGACCAGACTGGCCTCAAACTGCTTATGTAGCACAGGTTAGACTCAAACTCACCACCCCCTTGTCTCAGCCTCCCAAGGGCTGAGATTACAGGTGTGTGCTATCACACCCAGCCACAAATATGCTTTCTACAGATTTTTCTCATTTCCAAACTAACTGGTGATTTCTAAACTAACAGGTAAAAGGCATGATTCTCATGAAATGTACCAAGGATTAAGAATCCAAATATATCATAAAAATTGATGCAGTAGTTTTTTCATAGTGAAACATTTCAAATTTAATAGACAAGTTGAAATATGGGATGATGATCACCACTTATGCTGCTTTTGTTTATACTGATATATAAATTTATCAGTAATAGCTATATTATAGAGGATCAGTAGTAATAACAATCAAGGGGTAACAACTGTGGAGTCTGGCTTTCATTATTTCTTACCTCTGTGAGTTTAATCTCTTTGCACTTCACTTACCTATCTGTAAAATGGGGTAAAAATAATACTAGATATATAGTAGTCATAAAGATTAAATCTATTAGCATATATGAAATACTTATGACTGTCTGTGGCAAATAAAAACAAAGAAGAATTAGCTGTGAGTATTGTTTTAGTAGGGGCTGGGATTTAGCTCAGTTGGTAGAGCTCTGCTTCGCAGTCTCTGAGGTCCCGAGTTCAATTCCCAGCACCGCAAAAATGGGAGAAGGACGTGGCAACCCACTCCCAAGGCAATCCCGAAATGGTCAGCCATTGAAAACCCTATGAGGGTTGCTATGAGTCAGATACCAACTCGACGACACCTAACAATAACAACAATTGTTTTAGTGGGATATCTTGTTGGAAGTCATTCTAGGCTCATTTTATCTGTTTTTTTTTTGTTGTTGTTGTTGTTTGTTTCCTGTGGTACTGGGGGGCTGAACCAAGGCCTCTTGAGTATTTTGCAAGTGCTGCACCACTGAGCTATACCTCTAGCTCCATCCACCCCCATCCATCCCTTTTTAATCTCCAGAGTCTCACTAAATTACACAGGCTGTCCCTGGCCTCGAACTCATAATCTTCCTGCCTCAGCCTCCTGAGTTGCTGGGATTACAGGCATGTATCACAGCACCCAGCTGAAGGATTCTTCCCCCACTCCCCTTCTCTCTCTCTCTCTCTTTTTTGCAATGCTGGGGATCAATTCCAGGGCCTTGCACATGCTAGGCCATGTACCCTACCCCTAAGATACATCTCCAGTCCCAGGAAAACTATATTGAACTATATTATGTTTTGAACTTTACTAGGTGTTATTTGCCATTTTAGAAAATTGCATCACCAAGAGAAAGTGCTAATATCCAAGTAACTGGTACAACACATGTCAAACTGTAGTTGTAGCTGTGCCAATCAGGGTGATTCTATATATAGATACAAAAATATTTATCATTTATTTCACAATGTGCCATATAAAAGGAAAAATAGTGTCAACAATATTTAGTTGAATTCTATCTCACTGCTTTTATTTTATTTGTATAGACAAGGTCTTGCCATGTGGCCTAGTTTGGCCTGAACCCCTGGGCTCAAGGTGTCTTCCTACCTCAGCCTCCCAAGGAGCTGGGCCTATAGAGGCATGCCTAGCTAAATCTCACTGCTTTTAAAGCGAAATGTATTCATTCTAAGTGGATACAAATATCTGAAAATCTCATGTCTTCTAGTATAATTGTACATTTACATGGTGCAGTATGGATTGTTTTATTATATATTATTTTTGTACATTATTTTTGTTTCCCCCTTACACTGATTTTTTTTTAAGTTACACAGAAGTAGGTTGAATCACCTTTTAATAATATTTCAGGATGTAGAAAGGGTGTTGCAAAATATCTTACAGATTGCTGGAGGATTCTAGTGTTACAAGTGTTGGCATTTGGTCATGCTTGTAAATAACTAAAGAAGCAAACCTAACTTATAGGCTTCAAATAGTCCATATGAACTGCAAAATTTTTAGCCTTACTAAGAAAGACATGCCTGCAGCCGTAGCTCCGTGGTATCCAATCCCATCAGATCTCGGAAGCTAAGCAAGGTTGGGCCTGGTTAGTACTTGGATGGGAGACCGCCTGGGAACACCAGGTGCTGTAGGCTTGGGAGATAGACCCAGCAACCCACTCCCAAAAATCAATCCACCATTGAAAACCCTACAAACAGCAGAGAAGCACTGACAATAGCTTTAGCTATTGATTTAGCCTTTTGTACGCAGGGTTGCTATGAGTTGGATACCGACTTGACGGCACCTAACAACAAGAAAGACATATCACATTCGTTTCTTAATTAAGAAACATTATTTGCTTTATGTACATTTTTACAAGTGATCTTATAAAGAGTTTTACCTTTTCATGGGTCATGTTTCCAGAGCTGGTGTTGTGGGTCACCACTTTATAATCAGTTGCATACTGTGAAGAGGAAGAAAAACCCACTGTTAGCGCCTAGGTAAAGAACCACTCAGTGGAACAGAGAGCATGAATAGGCCTCTTGCTACTTACAGCAAGAATATTCTGGGCATGCCTCACTTGGTGGGCTTAAAAGCAGCCTCTGAGAACTACACAAAAGTTACATCAAGACCAAGGCAGTACGTCCTTCAAGAGGCCTCTGGGTTATTTTAGGGACACAAGGAAATGGGAAGAATTTCTATCTGTTCCTCCAGCCATGGGTTAGAGAAGATATGTATAATTTCTTACCGATAATTTGATTTCTCCAACAGTCAATAATTCATATTATTTGAAGAAACTTGGCATTAATGCCATAATGCCAAACTTCACTTTCCAAGGTACCATTTTATTTTCATTCAGTTATTTATATCTCACTTGTTTCAGAACTTATTTGAGCCTGACAGCTCTTTAGCATCTGTTTTTAACTTGACTTAAGCCTCAACTGTCCAAGGCAAGGAACATAAGGCAAGATAGTGTCTGCTGGCTGAGTCTGTGGCGAGACTCATTTATCAGAAGTGAGGCACATCTCCAGCCTTGGTCCTGCAGCTACTTGACTTCATATACCTCCACACGGTGCTCATAGGTATCTCCCATGGACTGAGCAGAATATATTAGAGCTCAGCCCTTCCTCATTCCTTCCAAGGGCACATGGCAGGTATAGCCAGAACTGTCAGGAGGAACCCTTTTAGAGGTGCAGACCTGGGGGGCCTGCTTGGGGCCTGCCTTTGATGAGCTCTGGATTCTCTTAGCTTTGACTTGTCAAAGTTCCAGAGGGGCAGAAGTTTTCAGCTGTCCCATGATCAGGGTGGTAGGCAAACAAAATTCATTTCACCGTTTTTATGACAGGCACTGAAAAGCCCACAAATATATTTTCCTCCTAGCTTTCATTATATATACAAGTCACTTCACATTTAAAAACCTGAGTGGTGCCGGGTGCTGTGGCACATGCCCGTAATCCCAGGGGCTTGGGAGGCAGAGGCAGGAGGATCGCAAGTTCAAGATCAGAGGCAGTCTGTGTAATTTAGTGAGACCCGTTCTCAAAAAAGTAAAAAAATGGGCTAGGGGTATAGCTCAGTGGTACAGCACTTGCAAAGCATGCAAGCACAAGGCCCTGGGTTCAACCCCCAGTAGTGCAAAATAAATAAATAAAAATTAAAAAAAAAAAAACATGAGAGGTTGTAAGTAGAAACAGAGAAGGCTTTGTCTATTGAAAGCAATCAGATTACACCACCTCATCTAGATCTATATGTTCCTTCTATGTGTGACCATGGAGGTGGTATTTTTTTCTTTCTTTCCTTTTTTTCCCTGTATTGCTAAAAACAAGGGAAAACTAGAAAGAATTTTAATGTCCACTAATAGGTAACAGATGGAGGAAAATTATGTTATATTCTTATAGTAGCATATTCTATAAGCATTAACATGTAGAAGGATATTTACCTATATGGCAAAATGTTTATAATATACTGCCTTTAAGAGAACAAGTGATAGCCGGGCGTTGCGGTGCATGCCTGTAATCCCTGTGGCTTGGCAGGCGGAGGCAGGAGGATCGCAAGTTCGAGACCAGAGGCCATCTATGTAACTCAGGGAGACCCTGCCTCAAAAAGTACAAAAAAAATGGGCTGAGAGTGCAGCTTGGTGGTCCAGCACTTTCGAAGCATGCAAGCGCAAGGCCCTGAGTTCAAACCCCAGTACCAAAAAAAAAAAAAAAAAAGAAAAAAGAGAACAAGTGATAGAACAGTATATGTCTACTGTAGTATATATAGCATACTGATTTTTAAAACATGTACATGCATAGAAAAACCGTATCTGAAGGATGTACACCAAAATAATGAGTTAATTATGGGTAGTTCTAGGTAGTGACTAGGGATGATTTTTGTTTTCTTCCTTTTTTTCAATAAGTATGTATTGCCTTTATAACCAAGAAAAAGTGTGTATTTTTAAAAATTCTATAATATTTAAGCAATACCCAAAATGTAATTTGAGGGTATTTACTAGGTAACAAGGATTTTGGAGCCTCTGGGACATTTTAGAAAGTTTTGTTCATTCATTCCTTCTTTCTTTTATTGTTACTATTACTTTTATTCTGGTTGCCCATCTATAAAAACTTAAGCAAATATTACTATGTTAATGACATGATCCCTTCCTGTTCTACCTTACCTAACACCATAGCAGTAATTATTGCATCTCCCCATCAAAGTTTCATAGATTTGGCAAAGAATTAAGCCTTACCGTGTGGAATGCTGCAACCACAAGATTGGAGGGAAACAGGTTTCTATTGGAAAAGAAAGCATTTCGTCAATATTCTTCAAACTTGGTGTGCAAAGGGCCTGTTTTGCAATATCCATTCCTAACAGGCTATCTTGGTATTGTCTCTCCTTCCTTCCCCAGCAGGTACTGCAGCCCTTTGCTTGACCTAATCACCCCCACTGTGCCTCAGCTGCTCCTCCTCAATCAATAATTTGCACCTATTTTTATCCTCCTGTCTCATGTTGCTTCTTGATCTTGATTGAACTTAATTATGTCCAACCAAACTTTAATAACTGCATCTCTTTCCTTTAACCACCTCAAGTAAAGCCTTGCAGTGGCTTGCATGGCAAGTGCTACTGCCCACTGGGGAAATCCCAGTTTGTTTTTCTTTCGGTGCTGAGGATTGAACCTAGGGCTTCACACATACTAAGCATGTGTTCTACCACTGAGCTACATCCTCAGCCTAACCAAGGGATGATTTTGTCTTTGTAATAACTGACAGCCACTTCTGGAATTGGGAGGAGAGGGTGTGGAGGAAGTGCCAGGTCCCAGACATCTGTCCTGATAAGTGCCACTGTGTCCTATACAATGAATTGTTTCAAAGCCCTTACAGTTTCCAATGTTCTGCATGTCATAACAGTAAATAAAAACCTTACTTATAATTACTTGAATCTGGACTAACTCCAAAAAAGGGATTATATTTTTTTTCACAATTTGAATATGCAATTTTCTAAGAATTTACTATGCAAGTTATGAGATGATGACTTGCTTTGTTCTGAAAGTTTCCAAGATTTTTTCATCATCCGAGAAAATCACACGACCAATGGAAAATTGTAGGGTGTGAGTCCTTAATTCCATACCTCAGTATCAAGTATCAGTCTACATTTATAGTTATCACATTAGTAGTGATTTTTTTTTTCTGTGCTGGGACTCAAACTGAGGGTCCTATATATGTTAGGCAAACTCTTTACCATTGAGCCACATACCCTACGTTTTTTTTTTTTTTTTTGAGACAAGATCTTGCCATGGAGTCCATCTGACAGCAAACTTGAAAGTATCCTGCCTCAGTCTCTTTGAGTGCTGGGATTACAGGCATGTGCCACTCTACTCAGCTAGTAGTGATTCTACATTCAGGAATAAGCATCCAATCTCTTTGTTTCAGGGCATTTACATATGAAAACATATTGTTCTTATTATACTCATTTTTCTTTTGTTTCTTATGCTATGTAGGTAGGCAAATTCTATTTATGGGTTTCATTTTAGGATGAAGGATATTATAAAGCATTTGTTATAAAAGAGGGCAACAGAACTGGTTGAGTCCAAAATCTATTCATGGAAACAGTTTTTATTGATGTCTTCTTTTAGGTCAGGCACTGTGTAGGATGCTAGTCTTCATATACAAGAAGTTATATTCAAGCTAACAGTTCATTTGTTCTACGTTCCTCCTGAAAGACGAGTAAATCTGAGCTGGGCGTGGTGGCACAGGCATGTAATCCCAGTGACTTGGGAGGCTGAGGCAGGAGAATCAAGAGTTTGAAGCCAGGGACAGCCTGTGTAACTTAGTGAGACCCCAACTCAAAATAAAAAATTAAAATAAGAATAATGGGCTGGGTGTGCAGCACAGTGGTATAGCACTTGCCAAATATGTGTGAGGCCCTGGGTTCAACCCCTAAGTGCTACCGAAAAAATAAAAAGGAATAAGTCTGGAAGAGCAAAAGGCTCAGGATCATTCTTTGTAATTTCTGGTAAACTTATCCACCAATTCTTACATCAGTGGCTGGGTTGTTCAACTAGCAGGCAACTATGTGCAGGGCATTGAGTTTCAGAGGTAGACAGGTATGGCTGCAACCCAGTGGCAGGCAGAATCTAGGATGGACTCTTGGTAATCACACTTTTGCATAATCCCCTCTCCTTGAGTGTTACTGGGGCCTATAACTTGCTTCTAACCAAGAGAATGCACCAAAGGTGATGGATGTCCCTTCCATGATTTGGTTTTATAAAATCGTGGCTCCCGTCTTGCTGTCAGACTCTGGTGATTGTCTTCTAGACTTGCATATTTTGATGAAGCAAGCAACTATATCAGAAAGGCCCACATGACAAGAAACTATGGGCAAAAGACAAGTAGGAACCAACCCTCCCAGACCAAACTTCAAAGAGCTGAATTCTATCAGCAACCAAAGGTCCTCAAAAGTGAATCTTCTTGCCAGGCATGGTGGCACAAGCTTGCAATCCCAGCACTCTAGAGGCTAAAGCAGGAGGGTCATGAATTCAAGGCCAGCCTAGGTCACATAGAGAAATCCTGTCAAAAGAAAAGAAAAGAAAAGAAAAGAAAAGGAAAGGAAAGGAAAGGAAAGGAGGGAGGGAGGGTGCGAGCGGGAGAGACAGAGAGTGAGAGGGAAAGAGAGAGAGAGAAAGGGGGGGAGGAAGAATGGAAGGAAGGAAGGAAGGAAGATGTTGAAGCTTCCCCAATTAAGCCTTCAGCTGAGATCTCAGCCCTAGCTGACCGCTTGACTGCAGCCCTGTAAGAGACTCTGAGGCAGAATGCAAAAGTTCCTGACCCACAGTTTCTCTGAGATAATAAATGTGTGTGGGATTTTAAGCTACCACATTTGTGGTAATTTGTTATACAGCAATACATAGCTAGTACACCAGCTAACAGGGTTAATGAGATGCAGAAATATTTCATTAGAACACTGAGGATGCTCTCACAGGATGGCTAGCATTTAAAAACCACAACACAGCATTTCCCAAACTTACTTGTCTGAGAAACTTGAATTGTTTTTAACATACTTAGAGAACATCAGCAGATATATGCTTGCACTTAAGCAGAAAAATGATGCCCACTGGCTGAATTAACTCTTGTAAAATTGTAGTTAGAAGTTTAATTCTTATCACAGGTATATTTACTACAAAAAAAAAAAAAAGGTAAGATTAGCAACCTGCATTGACTAGTCTTTGTTATATAAGAAAACAGCAATTTACCTTTACCTATTATTTCCATTACAAAGCAACTTTCTTCCCCATCTGAATCTCATGGACTAGGTTTGGTATCTCATTTCTGTTTGCTAGTCTAGTCAGAAGCAGAAAGCACCCTGTGCCAAGGTTCCCCTGTTCTGCAGCCACCCCTTGCCAACTCTCAGCAGTTCCCAGACCCAGCTGGCCACATGGTTCTTTCTACATGAGGACAGGGAAGCTTAGGAAACAGCCACGCTAGAAAATCTCCACTTTCCCCATGAGGAACAATATCCCTAGCAAATATCTCACATCTTTCAGAGATTAGCTGTTTCCTCCATGGAAGGAAGTACAACCTTTCTCACAGCCTGGAAATGGGCTCTCTTCCAAAGAGTTTAACACATTTTAAATCCTTTTCTGTTCTGCCAGGTCTCTTTATCATGGGCACTATGCCAGTACCATCTCACCCAGAATGAGCCCTAACCCAGGACTTGTTTTCAGACCATCTACAAGATCCAATGGAAACAGAGGAGTACAGACAATAATATTCCAGGTGAATCAGTAACTCCTGCCAAGAAAATCAAGCTCCTAAGAATATTTTGACATATCTTGATAAAGTTAAGCATACATTTACCATATGGCCCAGCAGTTCTACTCCTAGATATTTACCCAAGAGAAAATACATCTGCAAAAGAGAAATTTACACTTAATAGCATTATTCATAATAGCTCCAAACCCAAATGTCCATCATAAATGGACAGTCATGGACTTTCAAAATGAGGGACATTGAGCTGCAAGGGATTCTAGAGGTGATACCTCATGTAGCACATGGCAACCCCGAGGCCCACAATCATAAATGTATACAATGAAATACTACTTGGCAATAAAAAGGAACCAACCACTATTATACATACAACATGGGTCATCTCAACAGCACCGTGCTGAACAAAAGTAGCCAAAGAAAAGTACATACTAAATGATTCCATCAGTATGTAACTCTAGAAAAAGAAAACCTTCTTAATAGTAATAAAAAGTCCATCCACTTCCCAAGGCCAAGGGTGGAGGATGGAGAATGCTGAGAAGAATGATGGGCAAGGACAATGTTTAGTGTGTTGACTGTGGTGTATGTTATGCATTTTGTAAGTTATGTAAGTTATGCATTTATGCAGTTATGTAAGTTATGCATTTCTCAACACTCACTGAACTATCTGTCCACCTAACATTGATGCCTTTCACTGGATGTAAATCATCCTTCAAAATTGCTTAAAATATATATTTTAAAAAAAATACAGTGGTAACTTCAAAGGAGATTCTACAAAGAACAGCAGCAACAAAAAACCATACACTCAATGGGATGATTAAACCCAGGGTCTTGCCCTTACATGCTCTGCAAGTGCTGGACCACTGAGCTGCACCCCCAGCCCTTTTTTTTTTTTTTTGAGACAGGGTATTGCCAAATTACGCAGACTGCCTTTGGTCTCGAACTTGCGATCCTCCTGCCTCTGCCTCCCAAGCCGCTGTGATTACAGGCATGTACCACTGCGCCTGGCTGACTGAATTCTCTTTAGGTTACAACACAGTTCTCAGATATCAATTCCCAGGAAGAACTCACCTTGGGGCTCCCCCCTGGAGGCTCAGGCATGCCAAAAAACCTATTCTTTTCACTTGGTATCCTGGTTGCCAGGGACCAGTTCCCCCAGGGGCAGGAACTAGGGCTGCCAGAGAAAAGCACATCATTTCTCTGACTGTCCTTTGGCTTTCCAACACAGATGCTGTGGTGAACCCTGGCTTTTCCTTACCCTGAGCTCTTCTGTACCCCAGGATCAGCTGCTCACCAGTGAGCAGTTTCATCCCCCAGAGCTCTGTCTTCACACGTATTTGCCAATTGCTCATGTCCACACTGTACCCTGGTGGGCTTTCAAAAAGAGGGACATTGAGCTGGAAGGGATTCTAGAGGTGATTCCTCACTTAGTGCATGGAAACCCCAAGGCCCACAGTCATGAAAGTGATCCACCGCCCTTCCTGCTCCATCTAGACCTGTCCTACCCAATAGGGTGCTTGTATTTGTGCTGGCCTACAGTAGCCATGTGGCTAGTAAGCACTTGAAATGCAGCTAGTGCTACTGAAGAACTGATTTATTTTATTTATATTTAAGCTAATTCAATTTAAATAGCCACACATGGCTCAAGTGTATATCCCTGCTGGAGAGCACAGATGTTTAGTTCTGAGATCCAGAGCCTAGATAACAAAACCAAGCGGTCTTCCTGTGCTTGTTTCTGCTCATCCCTCAATTCCCCTGAGAGTTAGGGTGTGTCTCCCCCCCCCCCCCCGCCCACCAGCCCTTCATCTTATTTAGGCTCACAAATATTTCCTCTTTTGGTTGTTTAATTCTAAGAGATTCACTTGAATTACATGATACAACATATGCATTAGACTAAAGTGTCTCAAACATGAACGGGCCACAAAATCAGTTTATTGGCTTTAATCAGCATTTTATAAAAGAGGAAATATATTAAATATAATGGAAGATATCAGCATGTATCACACTTAAAACATTGTTTGGTGGAACGTTTCAGTTGGTGTTTGTGGGGGGTGAGAGGGTGTGTGTGTGTAAAATGCCATAATGTAAAATATATTTCTTACTGTGGGTCAAAGTAAAAAAGGTGTGAAGACACCCAGGCTGTACTACTAAATACAGAGACTCAAACCAGATCAAACTGGGAAAGAATGAATGGACAAGCCTTTCCAGGACTGTTAAGAATCTTTGGATACATTACTTAAAACAAACAAGAAGATGGATGTGAGGCACATCTGGACTGGCAAATGCAGAACGCTGTTGGGAGTGCTATACAGGCTCAGCTAGTGTGAAAAACTTCAGAAACATTTCTTCTGTATACATCAGGTGCTGTTTGTTCTTCTGATCCTATTGTCAAGGGTAGTATGCATTTATTTCCCTGTTCTAGATGAGAAGAATGTAAAGTAGTGTACTTTTGCTTGGGTATATATTTTTTTGTTCCAGAAGTATTTCCTTTTACTTAAGTTCAAAAATTCCTTACTAAATCTATGAAAATCTCAAAGACTCCAAAACAGGATATGGCATGGTATGTATACCTGATGGATATTTCTCAGCTGTAGTGTTTATTGTTTCATAGCCAGTTATCAGAGATCTCTCCCTTCAGATCTTAGTACCCTCTACAAAGCTGGAAGCCGAGGTAGGGTGGGAGGATGGTTCATACTCTGATTATGTGTGTGTGTGTGTGTGTGTGTGTGTGTGTGTGTGTTTGTTAATGTACCTTCTATTTAGGGCCAATATTCAGTTTTAGATTCCAGTCAGAAAGGCTAGGGCTAAACCCATGGTGGGGGACTAAGGGGAAATAAAGCTAAGAACAGCATTCATTCTCTGTATCAAGGACCCCTTAGCTGTGAGGTAGGGATATACACGAATATTAACAAGGCACTTCAGGGTGAACTCACCTAATCTTCAAAGCAATTCTAGGAGCTAGATATTACTACTAGCCTCATTTATAGGTAAGGAAATTGAGGCACAGAGAAGCTAAGTGACTTGTCCACATACAGCTAGTAAGTAGTAGAGCTGAAATTTCAACCTAGGTGTTGGCTTTAGTACCTGCCCTCATTCACAACCCAGGTGGCTTCCCAGGGTGTATGCTATTTTCAGCCATATTCAAGTATTCTCCTGGATGGCAGAAGGAATGGCTAAGAGTTAAAACTTGTATTGTTTTTAACTACAGCTCCTACTTTTTTCCTTGTGTCTAGTTAGAGTGAGACTCCTCTGTTAATTTGGATCCTTGTTAGATGTGCTAGGAGTCTTCATCTCCAGAAAAGAATCACTGGCATGGTTAAAGTAAGATGCCATGGTCATTATTGCAAAGAAATTACTCACAATTCAGTCCCTCAACCCAGTCTCCAATAGGTTTCTCGGCACCTAATCAAGAAACACATTCTTTACAGCCTAGAGGCATCAGACAGTCATGCCAACCCTGGGAAGGCCAGTAAGTTCAACCACCACACTCAGTGAATCAAAGTCTCAAGGATCATCTACTATTGAGAAAATGAGCACAGGGGAAAAAAGCTCAGAGAACCAGACAACAGACAAAATCTTAATTGTGTCTGCCCAACATATGTGGCAGCACCCTGCCACACGACTGCCAGAGAGTGGCCCTGGTGTGGTACCTACCTGCATTCTTTGCAAGCTTTGTTTCTCCATTTGAAAACTACCAACTTTAAATCCCAAGGGAATGTTGGAAGTCATTTACCTCAAACCCTTCAATAGATAGCTGAAGAAAACAGGTCAATTTTGGAGACCATAAGCATACAAAAGAGGGGAAAAATTCAGTTAGGATCTGTGAGGATTTCTGCCCCATTTCAGAAAGGAAGGTTTTTCTGGATTTACTTTTCTCCATTTTCCAAATTCCCCATTGTGTGATCCTGTGAGTCCTGAACATAGAGACTGCTGACACTGCCTCCACGTGCCACATGGTCCCCAATAGTCCTAAAGACTTACTGTAGCTTCAAGTCATCTTGAACTTCCCTAAACAGTCATTTTCTTCCCATTTACCCTTATTTATTTCAGACAGGCTATGAAAAGAGGGCCATCCCTATCAGCCCACATGAACTGGAAAAACCCAGTCCCCTTAGAGTAAGAGCAAGCATATATGAGCCAATTATGTTCTTAGAGTTTTATAGGCACATTTCATTTTAAAAACAATCCTTGGAGGTAGGTACTATATGATCGTCATTACAAAGATGATCAAACCAAGGAATGGGAAAGTGATAAACATGTTCTACAACCAGTAAGCATTTGGGAGAATCAAAAAGTTCCATAATGGCTGGACGTGGCTGTGCATACCAGTAATCTCATCACTCAGCAGCCTGAGGCAGGAAGATCTGGAGTTTGAGGCCAGCCTGGGCTACAGGGTGTCTCAAAAAAATCAACAAACATACAACAACAACAACAAAAGAAGTTTCACAATGACCAGTTTCCTGATAACTTGTTTCTGTTAGAAAATAGGGTTCTCCCAACCTGTTTCATTTTGAATAGGAAGTCTCAGGCCAGTCACTTGGTTCATACACAGTTCTGGAAGTCCTGTCCTGTTCTTGTTTCCCAGGGTTGGAGCCTCTGGCTGCTCAGGAGACTAATTCTCCCACCTGCCAGCTGCTACCCATCATCGCTTCTCAGTGCTAATGTCAGCTCCTTGGCCCAACTATTCATTCTATTTTGTTATTTCTAATCCATTGCATGGGCTGGGATTTAGCTCAACTGGTGGATCGCCACTCTGCAGTCTCTGAGGTCCCAAGTTCGAGTCCCAGCAACACAAAAATGGAAGAAGGATGTGGCAATTCACTCCCGAGGCAATCCCTAAACAGCCATTAAAAACCCTGTAAGGGTCACTATGAGTCAGATACAACTGAACGGCACCTAATAACAACAATCCATTGCACGTCAGGATATCAAACTACCCACAAATAACATTCTGGATTAAAATTTTAAAAAACCACATATCCACTCACAACACACACACACAGAGAGAGAGAGAGAGAGAGAGAGAGAGTACCTCTTAGCTTCACTTATCTCTGGCTTGTCATTCCATCTTTAAAAGATAAATTAGCAATCATGGCAGTGAGACCCTGTGGGGTTCCAGCACACTCTGCCACCAGATACAGGTATGGACTTGAGCCTAAGGTCTTGGCAGCAACTATGCCAACTCATCAGAGGCTTTCCTACTCTTCCAAGTATTTGAGTTCTAGGCAGTTACCAGGCAAGGACCTGTTAGGCTAACTGAGGTGTGTACTGGCAGTCTTGTTTTATTCACATGCCCACACGCGGAAAGGATTGGGCCCTGTCTGTGCCAAAGAGCGTGCCTAGGGTCTCATGAAATTGGCATCCATAAGGTTTTGTTGAAGGAAGCAATTTTTTTAAATTGACCCAGAGAATCCCCAGATGCAGGAAGCATTTCCAGGTAGTTCAAGACTTAGTTTCTTCTCATAAGCCACTCAAGATGAAACCAAACCTGAGCAGGTTTCCTTCACTTATATGGCTCAGCCTCAATGCCTTGTTGGAGGAAGTGAACATCTACCCTAACCTAATTGTAGCTTACCTGATTCCTCTTTTGGTCCAAAGCAAACATTTCTGACATAATGACACTAGACCAGGAATGTGACATTATTACTATTACCTGTTGATTTGGGGGAAGAGAAAGCAGGAGAAATAAATCCCTGAATGGTGTGGAAGGAGACCACACCATTCCCTTCTCTTAATCCCTCTTTTGATACGCCACTCCATGCAACCTTGAGCAAATCACTTACTCTGTTCTCAGTCTTCTCAGTTGTAAAACAGGATCATACCACCTGCCCTGCTTTTATCCGTGAGTTCTTAAATTGAAGTTGACAATTGGAAGCATTATGAAACACTACCTATCCTAACAAGCCAGGACAAAGCCTCTCTCTGATCTCTCAGGCAGCTGTGGTCCAAGTCACAGAGAAGTTGGGCCTATATTGATCAATGAGCTATGACACTGGGCCACCATTTACTTTGAAAGCAGGAGCTGAAGAAGCCTGGGTCTAAAACCACAACCAGAAAACAAGAAGTCCTTTGTGGGGCTCCTGCCTCTATTTCTTGGCCAGTCTCTCTTCTGGAGATAGAAGAATCCCTATTGAGGTTCTTTGTGAGTTACCACCAACAGGGTAGAGCTGAACACCATACTCCTTCCTTGAACCAGGGATCACTGGAGGAAAAAAAAATCCCTGAACCACATAATTGCCTTCCCTTTCTGTGAGAGCTGGCTTCCAGGTATTAAGCTAAAGGTGCTCTTGACTTCAGTAGACTTTCTTTTTTTTTTTTTTCCATACCTAAAGTTATTCGTCAAACTTTAAATATCTCAGAAGACTCCAAATACTAAGCTCCCAGACAGGGAACAAAGGCTATGACCCCATCAAAGTCCCTATAGGCCACCCCCACCTACCCTTTTGCCAAGAACTTTTGGTCCTCTCATCAGAGGTGGTTGCCCCCACCCTCAAAAAAACGGATGTCCTGGATTTTTGTTTTTGTTGTTTTAGATGAACAATCTCTTTCTTAAGTAGCAGACAGTTGTCACATTTTCCAAATGGAGAAATGGAAATAGGAGAAAGGCAAGTCCCTTTTCCCAGACTGCTGTTTTTCACTGCCTTAGCAATGAGCTCTGCCTCAATGACTTGAGACAAAACACACCTCGAAGGCTTAGAATTCAGAATTAACAGAAAGCCGGAGGGGAAGCCAGCTGGACTCCCTCATTCAATGAGCCTGGTTAGATGAGTAAATGCCTGCAGGCTGCCATTTCCCCAGCTGTGAACTTTGGATTAATGGAGAAACCAAGAGAGGTGAGGCTTTGGAAAGAAAGTACACCATTTCATCTCAAGGGATGAAATGCGACTTCTAAGAGTCACAAAAAGCAAGCAAAGCTAAGTGAACACGTCTCTCTCTCAACCCTCTAGAGCGCGCGCATGTGCGCGTGCACACACACACACACACAAGCCCTTTGAAACTCACAATATTCTGCAGGGGTCCTAACCAGATGGACAACAACCTATCCCAAGCCCCTGGGAAAAGCATGTTTCTGGGCAACCCCAGTTCTGTTATCCTTGGCTCTACCCACAGCCTTTCAGAAAACTGTTAGTTTCCTTCACAGCCCAATGACTAAATCACAGAATGCTATAGACCGCAGGCCGTATGGCCCTATAGACAAAATTTAACTAATGGTTTCAAAAGCTTTTGGGCACTGTGGGGGAGAAAACAGGGTGAACATATTGGATCGTGGTGAAAACATTTTTTAAGGGTGAAGGGAGCCTCAGAGTGTAAGGAGTAAAGTACAAATGGGACTTCAGATTCTTCCCTAACACACACCTGCCTAACGGTAAGACTGGTTCTTGCTAAAAGATACTCCCTGGTCCTTGAGATTGGCCAGTGCACTCCAGCTGATTGCAAAGGTGTGGTCAACAGACTCCACATGTTATTTTGATATTAAAAATTGTTAAAGGCCACCAGCATCCAAATTAAAAATTAACTTTAGGATATAAGAGTGCATGCTTATGAACCGGAGAGAATTAGAGAGCTAGCATCTCCCACTGAGCTTTTGGAGACATGGAAAGCATTACCTGATCAGGTCGAGGAAAGAGTCCACCGTCTCTTTGGGGACAGGAGGAGGCCCGGACTCCCCAAGCCCCAGGTCGCTGGATTGAAGGGTCTGCGCGCCGGACCCTGGCTTGATGATGAACGCCAAAGAGACAGCTAGCGCCGAGGCACTCAACGTTGTGAGGCCAAAGTAGGCGACAGCGATGCCACCCAGACGCCCGAGGGAGCTGGCATCAAGAGAGGCGGCGCCAGACACCAGGCTGCAGACCACCAGCGGCAGGATGATCATGCGCAGCATCCGGAGCAGCATCTCACCAGGGAAGGCCAGGTAGGTGATCTGCGTACGGCTTAGCTTGAGCCCCCGGAGCGCGGCGCCCAAAGCTGCGCCGGCTAACACCCCAGACACGGTGAACAGCACCAGCGCGTGGCGCCGTAGGAAGCCAGCACAGCGCCTCGCGTGTCCCGTCGCTGTCCTGGACGCCTGGGGTTCCTGCTGGGCGCCGTCGAGGTAGTCGTTGCTCTCGCTGCTCTTCTCCATGGCGCTGCCTACAGCTCCAAACTGGAGGAGGCAGGGGACTTGGGCTCTGAGAAAAGATGGGCTGCCAATGAATGGGTCGGGCGGAGTTTGCTGCTTCTGCCAGTTATCCCCCGCGGGTTCTGGGACCCAGCTCCCAGGGGACTTACAGTTCCGCGCAGGAACAGGTACAGGAAGGGCGAGGAGAGGCGTGGGTCGTGGGTTGGAGCCTCAGGCCGAGGGGACCACGCCGCGCCCAGCCTTCTCAGAGTAGCGGAGGACTGGAGATGATGCAACGCTGGAGGCTCGCGAGAGGAAGCTGACTTGGAGGGAGGAAGCGCCCGGATCCCGCCCTCCGAAGCTCTGACCAATCAGAGCTAGGGAGCCCTTCTTCTCCGCCTCCGTTGTCCCGCGCGAAGTGGGGGCAGCGTCCCTCCCAACGTTCTTCCGGGACTTCGGGGCGCGGGGCTGCAGGTCGGTCCTGACGCCAGCGGCAGCTTCTTGGCCCCGCTAACCGTAGCCAATTCAGGGAGACGCGCCTTGAGAGACAGTTCGGAGTCGCTGGCACCCGTCCGGGCCTTTCCAGGCCAGCTGAGGCTGGGACCTCGGGGTCAGAGGGCGTGGGGAATGTGGAACACTGCGGCGTTCTGTATCCTGGGGGCCAGGCGAGGAGAAGTGTTCCCTCCGGATTAGTGCTTTTGCCACCCGCTTGGCCGGCGTTCCGCTGGAGAACCGGCGGGCGTCTGCGGCGAATGGGCCCAGGGTGGTCCTCCTGCCGCGTCCTTCTATGTCAAATACCTTCCTTCAGGGGTCTTCTGGGTTTTCGTGCGGTGAACGACGCCGCGACGCCCCGTACAGGCACCGGGGGAGACAAAGAAGGGACGGGTGGGTGGATGGATCAATGGGTGGAGGAGGGAAGCCTCATCACACGCTCTTAAAGCGCTCCAGTACAAGCGAAAGTGGTGGCAGCGCCGCGCCACAGAGCGCGCCAGGGCATTTCCAGGAGTATGTCTTGGGGCCACCGGGAACGTGTCTGCATCTCCTGGCAGGTGTCTGCAGTATGCAGTCTGAAGATGCACAATACTTAGAGGAGAAACAGAGTTCTCACACCATGGTTTCTATTTGCGTTTCTGCCACATAACATCAGCTGATACACAAACCACTGGATTTTAACCTGTTCATCCCCCTGGGTAGATGCTAGGCACCAAAACACCCCAGACAGCAGTTCAGCCAGCTTTAAAGGTGATTCCTTACTCACATTCAATTTGTTTTCTTTCATCTTTTTAAAATATCTGCTCTGGCTCCAGCAAATACAAGAAAAACCTATGTAGGATCATCATATGTATTTATTTTTATATTTTCTCATTCTGCTATTGAAAAGATTTCAGCTGTCTGTGAAAGAGATGTCACATGTGTAGCTAACCTAAATTAAGAAGGAAGTTTACTATCTCTTGCAGAAAAAGAGTCACCTTAAAGCATGCCGTAAGATTTGTGCAAATCAAGATGCCTTCATAAGAACTTTTTAAGGAGCTGTCTAGATTTTAAGACAGAAATTTAAATTTGTTACTTGAAATCAATCAGCTATTGACTATATCTTATAGGGATTTTTGTTTTGTTTTGTTTTGTGTGTGGGAGGGGAGGTGGATGTATTTAATGAAGAGCTCTGCATATTTTTATTCAGTTTGCCAGAAGTGTCTCTGTGTGCAATGAACACGTAATAGGCTCTACAGATACATACTCTATTTTACCCATGGGCTTTTCCCTTTGTTTTGATTACCATTTTTATGCAAAAAACTCTCAAATTATGCTCCAGAAAGGACTTTCCAACTGCTTACTTTACATCTCCACCTGGATATCCTGTAGACATCTCAGCTCAACATAGTCAAACCAGATTTATGGTTGCTGTACTCATGCTTGCTCATCCCTCTGAGTGCCCTATTTCTGTTACCAACATAATTAATGGCCCAGTGACCTCTGTGTGAAATTTCAAAGTGGCCTTTGATTCTTGTTTCTGGTGTCTTCTCTCATCTGATTAGTTGCCAAGTCCCGCAGATATTCCTTTCACAATATTTATCACATCCATCCCTTTCCTCCATTCCCACTGCTATCACACTTGGTTCTTATTTTCACACTTCTTTTTTGCCCCTAGTACTGGAGGCAGTTGAACCCAGACCTTTTTGCATGCTAGACAAGTGTTCTTCCCCACGTCTGTCAGCTTACTGTATCATGGGGGCTTGCGTGTTGCTGTGGTGCTGAACACTGTGCTACCAGTATTACAGATACCAGCAGGGTATGGTGGACATACCATGGTGGACAGGTTTCAGCTGAGCTTTCAGAATAAGATAGACTAGGGAGTAGGATGTGGCAGCCCACTCCTGAAACAGCCACTGAAAACCCGATGAATAGCAGAGAAACACTGTTAGATATAGGGCTAGAAAATAATACCCCCAGATTGGAAGGCACTCAAAAGACAACTAGGGAAGAGTTACCTCCACAACGTAGAGCCTACCTTAATGATGGAAATGAAGTAAAGCCCCAGGGGCCTCCATTTGCTGATGTGGCACAACTCAAAATGAGGAACAACTCTAAGCATCCATTAATAATTGGACTGTGGAATCTATGTAGTATGAATCTAGGAAAATTAGAAATTGAATTGTCAAAAGGGAAAAGGAATAGATAAACATTGACATACTGGGCATCAGTGAGCTAAATTGGACTGGCATGGGTCATTTTGAATCAGATAAGCATATAGTCTATGCTGGGAATGACAAAGAGAAATGGGATTGCATTTATCATTTAAAAAGACATCACAAGATCTATACTAAAGTACAATGCTGTCAGTGATAGAATACTATCTATATACCTAAGAGGAAGTCCAGTTAATATGATTGCTATTCAAATTTATGCACCTACTACTAAGGCTACAAATGAAGATAAAAAGATTTTTATGAGCTTCTGCAATCTGAAATAGGTTGAACATGCAATCAAGATGTGCTGATAACTACAGGTGACTGGAATGCACAAGTTGGAAATGAGAAGGCTCGGTAGGTGGAAAATATGGCCTTGGTGACAGAAACCATGTTGGAGATTGCATGATAGAATTTTGTCAGACCAATCACCTTTTCATTGCAAGTACATTTTTTTCACCAACATTAATGGCAGCTGTACACATGGAGTTCACCAGATGGAACATACAGGAACCAAATTCACTATATTTGTATAGAAAGAGATGATGGAAAAGGTCAATATTAAATGTGAGAACAAGACCAGGTGCTGATTGTGGATTAGACCTGTTCATATAGAGGTTCAAACTGAAACTGAAGAAAATTAGGACAAGTGTATGAGAGCCAAGGTAGGACCTTGAATATATCCCACGTGAGTTCAGAGACCACCTCAAAAACAGGTTTAATGCATTAGACACTAATGATAGAAAACCGAATGAGTTGTGGCATAACATCAGAGACATCGTTCATGAGGAAAGCAAAAAGTTGTTAAAAAGGCAGAGAAAAAAGATCAAATTACATTTCAAAAGAAACTCTAAAACTTGCCCTTGAACATTGAGCAGCTAAAGTAAAAGGAAGACATGATAAAGTTAAGGAACTAAGCAGAAGATTTCAAAGGATAGCTTGAGGAGACCAAATCAAATATAACGACATGTGTAAAAAGTTGGAGATAGAAAATTAAAAGGGAAGAGCATGCTCTGTTTTTCTCAAGCTTAAGGAAGTGGAGAAAAAATTCAAGCCTCACATAGCAATAGTGAAGGACTCTACAGAGAAAATATTAAATAACATGAGGGAAACATCAAAAGAAGATGGAAGGAATACACAGAATTATTATACCAAAAATTGGTGGATAACAAACCATTTCAAGAGGTTGCTTATGATCAGGAACCAATGGTACTGAAGGAAGAAGTGGAACCTGCCTTGAAGGAATTGGTGAAACACAAGGCTCCAGGAATTGATGAAATACCAATAGAGATGTTTTAACAAGTAGATGCAGCACTGGAGATGCTCACTTGTCTTTGCCAAGATATTTGGAAAATAGCTACCTGGCCATCTGACTGGAAGAGATCCATATGTATGCCTAGTCCCAAGAAAAGGGATCCAACTGAATATGGAAACTATTGAACAATATCATTAATATCACACCCAAGCAAAATTTTGCTAAAGATCATTCAAACATGACTGCAGTAGTATAGAGACAGGAAACTGTTGGAAAATCAACCCAGATTCAGAAGAGGGTATGGAACCAGGGACATCACTGCTGATGTCAGATGGATATTAGCCTAAAGCAAAGAATACCGGAAAGATGTCTATGTTTTAATAGAATATGCAAAGGCATTTGACTATATGAATCATAACAAATTATGGATAACACTGTGAAGAATGGGAATATTAGAGCACTTAAGTGTACTCTTAAGAAATCTGTACATGGACCAGGAGGGAGTTGTTCAAACAAAACAAGGAAACACTTCCTGGTTTATAGTCAAAAAATGTATACATCAGGGTTGTAACCTTTCACTGTATCTCTTTAATCTCTATGCTGAGCAAATAATCTGAGAAGCTGAACTTTATAAAGAAGAACATGGCATCATGATTGGAGGAAGACTAATTAACCCACATTATATAGATGACACAACTCTGCTGAAAGTGAAGAGGCTTTGAAACATTTACTGATAAAGATCAAAGAGCACAGCCTTCAGTATGGATTGTGAATCAACATCAACAAAATAAAAATTCTTATAACTGGGTCAATGCACAACTTCATGATAAAAGGAGAACAGATTGAGGTTGTCGAAGATTTTGCTTCACTTGGTTCTACAATTAATACTTATGGAAGCAGCAGTCAAATTAAAACATGCATTGCATTGGGAATAGCTGTCCCAAAACACCATATTTAAAGTGTTGAAAAGTAAAGATGTCACACTGAAGATGAAGGTGCGTGTGTCTCACACCATGGTATTTTCAGGTGCATCATATGGTTGTAAAAGCTTGATGCTGAATAAAGGAGACAGAAGAATCAATGCTTTTGAATTATGGTGCTGGCAACGAATATTGAATTTACCATGGACTGCCAAAAGAACCAACAGATCTGTCCTAGATGAAGTGCAACAAGAGTGCTGCTTGCAAACAAGGATGGCTAGACTGCATCTTACATATTTTGAACATGTAGTCAGGCGGGACCAATCACTGGAGAAGGACATCGTGTTTTGGAGAATGGCAGGTCAACAACAACAACAACAAAAAAAAAGGAAAAACCTTCAACTAGATGGATTGACACAGTGTCTGCAATAATGGTCTTAAACAGATGTAAGATGGTGTGCCTGGCACAGAATCAGGGAGTGTTTCATTCTTTTGGACATAGGGTTGCTATGAGTTGGACCCAACTTGATGGCATCTAACAACCATAGACAAGTGCTCTACCACTGAAGTGCACCTCACCCTCCCCTTATTATTTTTCGTTTTGAGATAGCATCTTGCTAAGTTGTGCAGGATGCCTCAGGCCTGGAACTTTTTATCCTCTCTCTCACCCTCCTCAGTTGCTAGGACTACAGGCATGCACCAGAGTACCGAGGATTTCTTCATTCCTTATGTAGATCATGGAAATGCTTTCCTAAATAGTCTTCCACCTTCATTGCTCCTCTTATTACAACCAGCTTGTGTTTTGCCCTAGGAAAACCTTCCAGGAAAAAAGGAGGAGCAATGAAGGCATGCATCTCTCTTCAAGAACACTTCCTAAAGATTGCATACATTATTTCCTTTTTATTTCATTAAGTTGAATTTAATCAGATGACTATACCTAGCCATAAGAGAAGTTAAAAGATGTCATCTTCATTTTGTGTAGGTATGCACCAAGATAAAAATTGGGGCTGATATTATTAAAGAAGCATGGAAGAACCAAGTGTGATAATATATACCTCTAATCCCAGCACTCTGGAGGCTGAGGCAAGAGGATCATGAGTTCAAGGCCAGCCTTGGCTAAATAGTTTAAGGTGAACCTGGTAGACATAGCAACACTCTGTCTCAAAAGGAAAAGGAAACGAAAAAGCATAGAAGAATGATATTAGAGGACAACATCTTCATATCACTTCTTGTTCAAAAGTTTCATTGCTTCCCACAGAATTTAGAGTGTGTTCCTTATACTGGCATCTATAGCCTACTATGGGAGAAGGACCTGGCAATCCACTCCCAAGGCAATCCCGAAACAGTCAGCCATTGAAAACCCTATGAGGGTCTCTATGAGTCCGATACAGACTCCACGGCACCTAACAACAACAACAACATAGCCTACTAGGATCTGGCCTCAGCCTTATTCCCTCTGTGCATGAAGGAAAAAAAAAAAAAAAAAAGGGACTGTGTGCTATGTTTCCTTCCTTTCTTCCTTCCTTGCTTCCTTCCTTTCACCTTCTCACCCAGTCTCAATTCAGATACCACATCCCTCCCATAGACTTTCTGAATTTCCATTGCTCCAGAAATGCTTGCTGCCCATAATTCTTTTGTGCTGGCCTAGAACCAGTGCCACCTCAAAACTGAATGGCATAAAACAGTCATGTTATTATGCTTATGATTTTATAGGTCAGAAACTCAGATGAGGCCCAAGTTGGGGGTGGCTCAATGGCTGGAGATGGCTGCAACCAGCTCAACTGGGGTCATGTGACTGTGGCCTCAGTTCTGGCTATTCCCCAGGATCCTTGGTTCTTTCCCATATCACATCTACTGAAGCTGCATATTCAAGATGGCTTTTCCATTTACACCCCTGGCACCTGGGCTAGAGTGTCTTCAACAGTTTCAGTTGGCTGGGCATTTTTTGCTGATTCTCAATGTGGATAGCAAGGGCTTCCTCACAGCCTGGCAATCTCAGGTAGTCAAACCTCTTACATAGTGATTGACTTCCCCCAGAGTGAGTGTTCTAAGAAAGTAAAAATAGAAAAAGAAAGCGCCGGGGGTGGTGGCGCACACCTGTAATCCCAGCGGCTGGGGAGGGGGAGGCAGGAGGATCGCAAGTTTGAGACCAGAGGCAGTCTGTGTAACTTAGCGAGACCCTGTCTCAAAAAGGAAAAAAAAAAAAAAAAAAAAAGGGCTGGGGGCACAGCTCAGTGGTCCAGCACTTGCAAAGCATGTAGGTGTGAGGCTCTGGGTTCAACCTCAG
>VMDO01000801.1:47026-91266 GCA_007922755.1 Pedetes capensis | reverse complement strand
CGGTATTACTCATAGCAGCCCTATATGCAACAGAATGAAACACCACCTAACACTGTGCCATGTCCATGTTCATTTTATGTTTAAGCCCATTGTTGCAGCTACTGTGTCATCTCAATAGATGTAGAATAACGCTTTGACAAAGTTCAACATCCCTTCATTATAAAAGCCTCATGAAATGAAGAATAAAAAGAACATACCTCAACATAATAAATGCTATATATGGCAAGCTTACAGCCATTATACTAAGTGAGGAAAAAGTCATGGAATTTTCTCTAAGAGAAGAAATGATACAAGGATATACACTCTCCTTCACTCCTATTCTACACAGTATTTGAATTCTTAGCCAGAACAATAAAGCAAGAGAAAGAAATGAAAGTAAATAACTAGGAAGGGAAGAAATCAAATTATCTTTATTTTCAGATAATATGATCCTATACTTATAATACCCAGAAGACTCCACCAGAAAATTCTTAGGGCTGATAAACACTTTCAGCAAAGTAGCAGGATAAAAAATCAACATATAAAAACCAGTAGGATTTCTATCTAACAATAATGCACATGCTGGAAAGAAATCAGAAAAACAATCCTGTTCATAACCTCAAAAAAAAAAAAAAAAAAAAAAAAAAAAAAAAAAAAAAAAAAAAAAAAAAAAAAAAAAAAAAAAAAAAAAAAAAAAAAAAAAAAAAAAAAAAAAAAAAAAAAAAAAAAAAAAAAAACCCTAGGAATAAGCCTAACCAATGGAGTGAAAGACATTGACAATGAAAACTTTAAAACACTAAAGAAAGGATTTAAAAAGACTAGAAAATGAATGGCTTCCCTTGCTCGTGGATCAACAGAGTTAATATTGTAAAAATAATTATATTACCAAACATAATCTATAGATCCAATGCAATCCCCATCAGAATTACAATGACATTCATCACAGAAATATAAAAAATTCCTAAAAGTCATATGAAATCACAAAAGACCTCAAATAACTAAAGCAAGCCTGAGAAAGAGCCATGCTGGAGGTAGCACAATATCTGTTTTCAAATTATACTGTATAGAACCATAGTAACAAAAACAGCATGGTACTCGCACAAAAACAGACATGTTGACCGATAGAATAGTATAGATGACCCAGAAATAAACCCACACAGCTACAGCCACCTGATTTTCCACAAAGATGCCAAAAACATGTTGTTTGTTGTTAGGTGCTGTCAAGTCAGGTCCAACTCATAGTGACCCCTATGTACAACAGGACGAAGCACTCTCTGACACTGTTTCATACCTGGCACTATGTCAGTGTTTCTCTGCTATTCACAGAGTTTTCAATGGTGGATTGTTTCGAGAGTGGATTGCCAGGTCCTTCTTTCTAGCCTGCAGCTCCTAGTGTTCCCAGGCAGTCTCCCATCCAAGGACTAACAATGCCTACCCTGCTTAGCTTCTGAGATCAGGCAGGATCAGAGGCTAAGGTGCTAGGGCTGTCTCAAAAACATATGCTATAGAAAATATAGCCTCTTCAACAAGTGGTGCTGGGAAAATAAGGTGGATAGCCACATGTATAAGAGTGAAACTAGATCCCTATCTCTCGTTCTCTTTAAAAACCAATTCACAATGGATCAAAGATCCTAATGTTAGACCTGAAACTTTGTTAGAGGCAAATATCAAGAAAACATTTCAAAATAGAGGCATAGGCAGGGGCTTTCTGAATAGGACTCTTAATAGGCCAGGAAATAGCAAGAATTGACAAATGGGATTGAATGGAATTAAAAAGCTTCTGCATAGCAAAGGAAACAATTAAAAAAAGAGAGCCCCTACAGAATGGAGTAAAATCTTTTCCAGCTGTACCTGGTCAGAGGATTAATAACTAGAATATATAAAGAACGCAAAAAATTAAATACTAAAAAACCCAAATAATCCAGTTAATAAATGGGCCACTGAATCAAACAGACAGTTCTCAAAAGAAGTACAAATGGCCAATAAATATATGAAAACAATATTCAACCTCCTTAGCTATGAGGGAAATGCAAATCGAAACTACATTGAGATTCCACATTATACCAGTCAGAATGGCTATCATTGAGAAAACAACAAACACTGACAAGGATGTGGGGAAAAAATAACTCTTATGCACTGTTGGTGGGAATGTAAATTAGTACAGTAATTATGGAAATCAGTGTGGAGGTTCCTCTAAAAACAACATAAAATTACGGTGTGATCCAGCTATACTACTCCTGAGTATATATCTGAAGGAATGTAAATCAGCCTACAACAGGGATATCTGCACATTCATGTTTATTTCAGCATAGTCACAATAGCCAAATTATGGAATTTGCCTAGATGTCCATCAACAGATGAATGGATAAAGAAAATGTGGCATGTTAACTTTTTTGTCACTGTGATAAAACACATGGAAGAGACAATTAAGGAAAGAAAGATTTATTTAAGCTTATAGTTCAGAGGATATCAGTTCATAGAAGCAGGGAGGCATAGTGGCAGGGCCTGTGTAGAGGACTTCACCTCACAGTGGATCAGGAAGCAGAGAGAGCTTGCTGGAACCAGAGATCCCAGTAAAATCTCCAAAAGCCCACCCCTCCAGTCACCTACTTCCACCAGCTAGTCCCCCCTCCTTCCAAAGTTCCACAGCCTCTCACTCCAGTACTACCACCTGGGGACCTAATGTTTAAGTGCTTTGAATGGACAGAGTAAAGAAAAGTATATTCTTTTTGCAAGCAAATTTGGATGGTAGAGTACTTTTTTATCTGTACTAAGAGAAACCAGATGATTTAAGTAACAATTATATTAAAAAGGTTAAACACCTGTTTAGTTCTTTCCATGACAGCAAATCAGAGCTTTCTAGGAAGTACAGAATGATTTACAAAAAATAATATTTATTTTTACAAATACATCAGATTACTTAGCATACAGAGGAAGCAAAAATAATAAATTAATAATAAAATAATAAATAAATGCCAAAATAATAAATAAATACTTTTTATTGTAAGGTGGACAACTCCATACATTGTTGTTGTTGTTAGGTGCTGTTGAGTCAGGTTCAACTCGCAGTGACCCTAGGTACAACAGAGCAAAACACTACCTGACATTGTGCATTCCCAACATTATGTCAGTGCTTCTTTGCTATTCATAGGGCTTTCAATGGCTAATTATTTCAGGATTGCTTTGGGAGTGTATTGCCATGACCTTCCATTTTTGCAGTGGTGGGGATCAAACTCAGGGCTTCAGAGAGCACAGAACAGCACTCTACCAACTGAACTAAACCCTAGCCCACTTCATACATACTGGCATCAAACTACTGGTGATTGTAACCTGTAATTTTTCCTTTAGGTTCTCATCAGTATCATCTCTACCCACCAAAAATAAAAGGAGAGTAAAAAGGGGAGGAGACACATAAAGATATCTGTAGAACCAAGAGATCAGGTTCAGACTCAAATAAATAATATCAATATTAATCAGGAAATTTGGTCAAAGAAGGAACAAAAGGCAGGATGAGACAGTAACAAGAGAATTGTTCCTAAGATTTCAGAGACAGGCTAAGATATACTAAATGACATTTTTATCTTAGAGAAGACTTGTGAAAATAGGAAGGTGGAAAAAGGTGAATTTGTCAGGTGTGGTGGTACATACCTATAATCTCAGCACTTGGAAGGCTGGAGCAGAAGGATCATGAATTTGAGAGCAGCCTGGGCTACATGGCAAGAGCCTGTCTCAAAAAAAATAGACTTTACTGATGGGCATATAAACAAGGTTAGTGTTTAGGTTGTGTGGGCAGCATTTTCTAAGAATAGCGCACTGGTAAGAGCACTGGCCGGGCTGGGATTTGGCTCAGTGGGTAGAGCGCTGCGCTGCAGTCTCTGAGGTCCCTATTTCAATTCCCAGCACCGCAAAAATGGGAGAAGGGCCTGGCAATCCACTCCCAAGGCAATCCCGAAGCACTCAGCCATTGAAAACCCTATGAGGGTCGCTATGAGTCGGATACCGACTCCACGGCACCTAACAACAACAACAACAGAGCACTGGCCTAGTTTATGCAAAGTCCTAGGCTCAATCCCCAGCACAACAACAACCCAGAGAAAGAATTAGTTGGGTAGCTAGTTAAAATGCATATTCCTGAGCCTGGAGCAGAGCCTGGGAACGTGCATTTCAACAAGCCAATCCCCCTCACTCCATTATTGAATCAAGAAATATTTATTAAGGCATCAAATTAATAGAATTTAGAATTAAAGAGATGCTCAAGATAAAACCTGGGGTTACATCTTTAAAGCCTGGTAAATCAAATCTTGGCTGGGATTTAGCTCAGTTGGTAGAGCACTGCACTGCAGTCTCTGAGGTCCCAAGTTCAAGTCCCAGCACCGCAAAAATGGGAGAAGGATCTGGCAATCCACTCCCAAGGCAATCCCGAAACAGTCAGCCATTGAAAACCCTGTGAGGGTCGCTATGAGTCGGATACCGACTCGACGGCACCTGACAACAACAACAACAAATCAAATCTTTCTTAGTCTAAGGCTAAGAGGTGAGAAATAGGTGGGATTAGAGTAGGGGGTGGATAGAGTAGAGAAGAAATGGATATCGATTGGAATAAAGTATAGATCTTACAAGAACTTATTGTGCTTGTCTCAGGAATTCATTGAAATAGATTAAAGTCTGTTTGGGGAAACAGACATAGACTCCATGATAAAATAAGTGGCCGTATGAGCTCAGTTGTTCCCTAACTTGACTTTTATCAGAGTCATCTAGAAAGAGTTTGAAAAGGACAGATTCCAGAGCTCCATCTTGGAAATGCTGTTTGGTGTCTCTGGAGTAGGACCCAGATACCTTCTGTGCTTTTCAGTCTACCCGTTAATAGGTTAATGAGATATAACAACCAAATGCAATGGAGTCTGTATTGAAAGAAAACTAAAGCATAATTGGGAGACAATTAGGAAAAATTTCATGTGAACTCTATGTTGAATTTAATGTGAAGTTTTTTAGTTATGGCAATGGTGTTTTGGATAGCAGGACAATGGTTTTGTTCTTGAGGGATAGTGGAGAAATATTTATGAGTGTGTTGTCAGGGTGTCTGAACACTTCTATCTCAGGTGGCTTGGCAAAGGGGTTGTTGTTAGGTACTATCAAGTTGGACCTGACTCAGCAACTCTACAACAGAATGAAACACTACCCAACACTGTGCCATGCCTAGTCTTATATCAGTGCTTCTTTGCTATTCATAGTGTTTTCAGTGGCTACTGCCAGGTCCTTCTCCCAAGCCTACAGCACCCAGTATTCCCAGGTGGTCTCCCATCCAAGGACTAACCAGGCCCAACCCTGCTTAGCTTCCAAGATCAGACAGGAAAGGATG
Organism: Pedetes capensis; assembly: GCA_007922755.1. Classification (NCBI taxonomy): domain Eukaryota; kingdom Metazoa; phylum Chordata; class Mammalia; order Rodentia; family Pedetidae; genus Pedetes; species Pedetes capensis. The sequence goes on along the minus strand of VMDO01000801.1, from coordinate 85,928 downwards.
CCAGGGTGATATGGCTGTAGACTGGCAAAGGGGGAATGTGTATAAATATAAACAGACCAGGGCAGAGGCCCAGGAAAGATGTTAGTAGTTGGTAAAACTAAATGAAGAGTATATAGGGATTCGCTATTCTGTTTTAGAAACTTTCCTGTGGGTTAAAATTTCAAAATTATAAATCAGATTTTTTCGAAGAATAAATAAGTGGTGGGCAAAAGGCTTCATTTTGGATTTTGTAGTATTGCAGAGTTAAGCCCCTTTAGTAGATTGGATTAGAGAAGCTAATCCACATGAATTAGAGAAGCTTGGAGCAGTGAGAGGTCACTGTGGCCTATGATTGTGGTTCTCCACTTATTTTCTGCTAGGCCACACATGAGAAATTAGGCTCATCCACAATGCCTACAGCCACAGGAGGGCCTAGGAGTAGAAGTAATTTCTGGCTACAGACCTGGAACACCACAGATTTTCCTGCCACTTAAGAAAGAATATTAACCTGCAAGTAAATGATCTTATCATAGGGATAACTTTGATTCATTTGGATTTATTTCAAAAGTAATAATGTCCTAAATTTCTGTACTTTTGTGTGGAAGGGATTTGAAGATTCACTAAATCATTCCAGTGTATGAAGAAAATGTTTCTTTGCTGTCTCTTACTGATCTAATCCTTGTCACAGGTCATCATGGTCCTGGGACACTGCAGAGGAGAAAATAGTTTTCACTCACCAGTGACTACAATGGAAGTCCTTCCCAGTTTAAACAGCACATGACTCAGAGTCTTTTGGTGAATACTCAGCATTTCAGACTCCTCTCTATCAAAAAGTGATGGTACAATGATATGATTATAGAAAATTATTGAAAAATGTTAAACCTTGAGAAAGAGTGGTACGGTCCAGTTCTTCACTACTCATGTCCTGAGCCTTTGTCATATTACTTTTCAGGTCTTCCAGCTCTGAATCTAGGTTCAGCCATGTGATTTTCTCTGGTCAAGGGGTACCACTGACCCAAGGGAGGCAGAAGTTTCAAATGCACTTATACACTGGACTTGTCCCTTGTACCTGTGCTATTGCCATGACACCTGCACTATCCTGCTGGATGAAGAGAGATGTATGGAGCTCAGGTGAGTCTCCCAGTCCTCATAGTGCAGGCCATCCTAGGTCAAATACCAACCAGTCCATACAAGGTATAGAGCAAGCCCAGCTGAGATCAGCAGAGCTGTCTGCTTTCCACCCCAACCCTCATAACATGACCCATAAACTCATTGTATGCCACAGAGGCTTTCTGATTCTTTGGTATTGTTTTGGTCCAATTGCTCCCACAAGCAGCTGCCAAAATGGGGGAAAAAACAAAACAAACAAACAAACAACAAACAGACAGAGATCTTACTGGGGGAAATGCTTATGTCAGAAAAAATATGTCTAGGAGAGTTGTCAGGAAACATGAGAGTCAGCCTGTAGAGAAGGACCGCTGGAAGGAAGATTGAGAGAAAACATCTTGGACTATCCTGCAGTTGAGGAACAGGGAGCAAAGCTACTGGGGAACCTCAAGCCAAAGGCAGTTGTCCAAGGAGTCTGGAGTCTCCTAGGAACAGGTGTGCCTTAGTATCCTCCTTGGTCTCAGCCATTGGCTAGGAGCAACTTGTGGGAAGCATGGCTTTGGCACACACGTGGCAGTGACTCTCAGAGCACACTAGTTGGTCAGCTTGACTAGTAAATCTGCAAGGTGCTTGCCCATGGCTACCACAGTTGCACTGTGTTTTTGAGGTAAGGCTTAACTGACAAATGCTAGTGTCTACTTATGATAGAATAGCCATTCTTCATATAGGTAGTACTGCCTCTTAGGGGGCATTTTGGAAGTGTGGTGCAGACAGACACCTTCAGCAGCCCAAGCTCACATCGAGTGGTACCCCTTCAGATGGCTGAGTGCTGCTGTTGCATGAAAGCCAAAGGGAACACTGACAGCCCAAAGGGTGAATCACATTAAACTTTGTGAAGCATGAGTTTGTTGGAGGTTTTGTACAGGAGTCTGAGTAAATTACACAAAGCTTTTAGGAGTTACCTCCACCCAAGAAGTCCTCACCAACGTGTCTCAAAGCTTCACCACCATTAACTCTCCTCAGCTGGCTTCCTCACAAGAGCCTCTCTCCATTCCATGTGGGCTTCCTCAGAGGAGCAGTGTGTGACTCCCTGACAGCCTCATGGGCAGCTGTACCACCAACGAGTTGCCCCTTTGTCTCCCTCTTTTGCTCTCCTCTGCTATGTTCTGCTCTGCAGCTCTAGCCTGGTGATATATATATATATATATATATATATATATATATATATCCCCCTCAGTGGAGTCTTGTGACCCTCTTTCTCTTTCCCACACTTTAGAAAGAAATGTTGAGACATTAGGGTCGACTTCCCTAACTTATGTGTTTCTGAACCACGTTGTGCCATGGTTGCTATCATTGCAGGGAAAGCATCCCACTCCCCAGGCATGCTGGGTGTTTTGTATCATGTAGCAATCCTCAAGTCCACCTCATGCCCAGTCCAGAAGAAGCATCCACACAACAGCTACATGTGTGGGGTGATGTCTAAGCAACAGCTCTGCAGAACCTGGACCCCTTTGCCTTTCTCCCCTGTCCTAGAGGTAATAGCTCCTCCCTTGCCTCAGTTATCAATCGGTGGTTTGCCTCAACATTCCCTTTTTTCTCCCCTTCCCCATACCTATCACTTGTGTAACAATTACCTGTATTCTGCCTCTTGTGTTAGAAACTCCTAATGTGATTTCTTTTCTCCTGAGTGGCCCCTGACTAGTGAAAGCTCTTTAAAATATACCCATCTTTGTCAATAAAGTGGCTCAGTAATCATATTCCCTTCTCCATATTCAGGGAACAATCTGATGTGGATCCCTATAGCAGCTAATATTGGTCTCTAATATTATTTTTTACTCAATAGAACCAGGGCTCCTGGAGAGCAGCAGAGACCATGACTCTGGGTTTAGGGCAGATAAAGTAGAAATGGGTTTTAAAAAATCTTATTGTAAAGAAGCAAAGAGTCTGGGACTCACGTTGACCAAGTTGTGACAATTTCAGCATTAAAAGCAAAATAAACATTTCTGTGCAAAACCAAGAGTACCTAACAATATTCAGAAGAGGCAACTAATAATGTTTGCAGAAAATACTCCTTATGCTATTGTACCTAAGTACCAACAGTAAAAACCAGGCAGTCACAATTCAGCTTAACCCAACAAAGTCTTACTTGGAATAAGACTATGCTGTGTCCCAGTTCCCCCCACCACACACACATACCAAAAAAGTCCACATATTCATTAATTCAACAAATGGTTTCAATGAATATTTATTGAGTACCTATTATGTGAACTCTTCTAGGTACCTGGGATATAACAATGAGAAAAATATGCAAACATGTCTCTATGTGTGGAACTTATGTTTGAGCTACAAGATGTCAGTATGCAATAAGCCTAATAACTAGATCATGTACTAGGTCAGAGAGGTAAATGCTATGAAAAAAAGAAAAAGCAGAATAAGAGTCTCCTGAGATGAAAAGTTTGCAGCATAATTTGGGACTTGGGAGTAGCCTCATTGTGAAAGAAAGATTTGAGTCAAAACTTGGAGGAGATGAGGAAGTTAAGCAAATGGGTATGTAGGGAAAGAATATTCCAGGCATGGAGCATAGTTGGAGCAGAAGCTCTAACTAGGGATTGGGCTTGATATGCAAGGCCAGTGTGGCTGGAGTAAACTGAAGAAAGGGCAGGAGCTGTGGTCAGAGAAGTGTGGAGAGGACCTTGTAAGTCTTGTAAGGACTTCGACTTTCACCGTGAGTGAAACAGAGAGCAACTGCTGAGTTTGGGGTCTGGTTGGCTGATTTTAAAAGAAGAAGACTGCAGGGAGATGCAAGAATAGAAACAGGGAGACCTGTTAGGAGGAGATTGTGATGATCCAAATGAGAGAGGGTGCTGACTGAGGGCGGGGTGGCAGCACAGAAGATGGTGAGGCACAGTTCACTTCAGAATATTTGCAAGGCTGAGCCACAGGAATTTGCTAAAGCAGCAGTTCCCCAACCTTTTTGGCACCAGGGATCAGTTTTGTGTATGACAATTTTTCCCTGTTGTTGGTAAGGTGGGGGTTGGAGGACATCGGAGTGACTTCAGGATATGATGCTTGTTGGCATGCTGCTCACCTCCTGCTGTGTGGCCTGGTTTTGGGGGTGGGCGTTTGGAGATCCCTGTGTTAACAGACTGGGTACAGGATGAGAGAGAAGACTAGAGGCAAAGATCACTATAGTATTTTGGGCCTGAGTAATTAGAAGGATGGAAATGACAGCTGAAATAGGGGAGGTTGAGTGGAACAGGGATCTTTTTTGAGGGGATAGAAATCCAGCCATGAACTAGGCACTATGGCACACACCTGTAGTCCTAGCAAGTTTGAGGGTAGAGGCAGGCGACCAAACTCAGCAAGACCCTGTCCCCCAAAAAAAGAGTAAAAAGGGGGCTAGAGGTGCAGCTCAGTGGTGGAGTGCTTGCCTAGCAGGTGCAAAGCCCTGCGTTCAACCCCCAGTACTGAATAGAAAAGGAAAGAAAAAAGGAAACTAAAGAAAAGAAAGATCTAGCCATGAACCTGTTATAGTCAAAATATCTGTCTAGTCATCTGAGTGGAGATGCTGAGTCAGCATCTGAAACCCATTTCCAAAGTTGAGAAGTGAGATCTACTCTCATAAGCGTTAGTCACAATGGCAAGGCTTGGCTGCGTAACAAGCAGCTGCAAAATCTCACTGGATTAATTCAAAAGTTTTGAGTTTGAGGAGGCAAGTCTTCCCCAGACATTTCTTGAATGCCTTCCAGCCTGGGAGGCTCATTTTCTAGCATTATATTGGATAGTGTTTCTTTGCTATTCATAGGGTTCTCTTTTTCCTTTTTTCTTTTATTTGTTTGTTTGTTTGTTTTGGTACTAGCGGTCTGAACCTAGGGCCTCGCACATACTTTGCAAGTGCTCTACCACTGGGCTGCACACCCAGCCCATTTTTCATTTTCTATCTTGAGTTAGGGTCTCACTAAGTTACACAGGCTCCTTATGGCCTCAAACCTGTGATCATCCTGCCTCTGCCTCCTGAGTTGCTGGGATTACAGGTGTGAGCCACTGCTGGCTAATAGTTTCAGAAGTGGGCTGCCACTGAGTCCTTTTCCCTGGTCTGTCTTAGTCTGGAAGCTCAGCTGAAACCTGACCATCATGGATGGCCATGCTGGTATCTGAAATACTGGTGGCATAGCTTTCAGCATCACAGCAACATGTAACCACCACAGCATGACAAGACACGGGGGGAAATTGTGCATATAAGTGCATATAAGTGGATTTATAAGTGTGCATATAAGTGTAATAGGGCTGGGGTTTAGCTCAGTTGGTAGAGTACTACTCTGTGGTCTCTGAGTCCCTGGGTTCAATCCCCAGCATTGCAAAAACAGGAGAATGACATGCCAGCCTTCTCCTGAAACAATCCTGAGACAATCAGCCATTGAAAACCCTATGAGATATGACTCGATGGCACCAAACAACAAAATAAGTGTAATAAGTTTTTTAATTTTTGTTTTTTTCTTTATAATCCTTTAAGTGATAAAAATAATTTGGATTATTTATTAAATTTGTAAATCTGCTTTCTAAGATTTATAAGTCACTTGAATAACTAGGAAGGTTTTACTTTCTAGATTTATAAGTCTGCTTTTGATGTTTGAAGTTCTCAGGAGAATTAATATATGTTAACATTTGTGCCTGTGTTTTGAAATCTCTAAAGAAATTTAATTAATCAAGTCTGTAAACATGTTATGTGTTTAGAGAGAGATTAACCTATCAAATATATAAACTTAGTGAGAATAAATAAAAAAGAAAGTTGTAAGTAATTACTTTCTATCTCAACACAAGAAATTACTAGATCTATAAGTAAAATCTGTGTATTGAGATTAAAGGCTTTAGAAAAAATTAGGTTTATAGGTTTACAAACTAATTCAATATTAATGAGAACATGGCTAGTATGTAGTGTTCTCTTCCACAGGTAATAGCACTCCATGGGTGCTGGAAACCCACCCAGCAGGCCTCCTTCTTCCTGTCTTCCCTCCTCATGATGGAGTAGGAAGGGCAGCTAAGTGGATTCTGTGGGGATGCAGGGGCTCCCTGGGCGCTTGTTGCTTATCTCTGGGGGCTGCCTCAGGGTTAATGTTGGACCTCTCTTGGTTCTTCATAGCTGTCACTGTTCTGATTGGCCTGTCTTTCATCCAGATAGATGGACTTTTTTTTGTTGTTTAATGGATTGAGGCTGAACTAATTATTAAGAATTTTGAGTATTGATTATTTTGGATTATGATCATGTTCCCTGCCATTTCCTTTGGTCTCAGAGTCGCCACAGGCTGAAGTTCTTTGTCCTGACTGAAGGCCTCCTCTCAACAGCCAGCTCTTCCAGCAGCCCTGAGTCTGCTCTTTGTCATGTGGGAACTTGTGAAGCCTCTGCACTGCTGGGGATGAGTAAACCGTCAGTGAGTCCTTTTTGCTGGGAGTGGCATATTACATTTACCCTCCTTTCTCAGCACTTGGCAAGTTGCTGGGAGCATTATTCACACTGCTGTAGGATAGGGAGGCTTTTGGACAGTGTAACAGTATAGCATAATGGTTTATGGCGCTCTGCAACAGTATGGATAATGTACCAACCATACAGAGTTGCTGATGAGTATAACTATGATGTGGTGGCTTGGTTTTGGATGTAGCAGTATAGAGTAGTAATTTGTTGACTGGTGCAACAGTATGGAATGAAGAGTCAGATATGTTTATGCTTTCTCTGCCATGTATTAGCTGTGTAAACTTGGGCAAGTTACTTAACCATTCTGTGCCTAGTTTTATCTTCTACAACAAATGGCTAACAGCCTCATGGTGTTGCTGAGAATCAAATGAGTTAGACGCAAAAAATAGTCCAGTTCCTGATGTATTGTAAAATGCTTAATAAATGTTAACTAAAATAAGAATTAGCCTGCAGCTGTACCACTGTGGTGTCCGATCCTGTCAGATCTCAGGAGGTAAACAGGGTTGGACCTGGTTAGTACTTGGATGGGATACTGCTTGGGAACACCAGGTGCTGTAGGCTTGGGAGAAGGACCCAGCAACCGCCTCCCCGCAAAAAGACAAACAGCCATTGAAAATCCTATGAATAGCAGAGAAGCACTGACAACAGTGTTTTGCCTGTTGTACATAAGGTCGCTATGATTCAGATACTGAGTCGATGGCACCTAACAACAACAACAACAACAAAATAAGAATTATACAATATGATTTTATTGTTATTTTGTGTGGTCTACTTGATTTATTTGAATTAGTTAACATGTCAGAATAAAGGAAAATAATTCTGAATCCTAATTCCATTCAAGGAAAGAGAATTTGAATTCTTGTTCTTGATATGTTTGAATAATGCAAGGAAGAATCCAACCAAGACCTTGGTGTGCAGTGGGGAGAAGGTTAGGCATTTTCTGATAACTTTTCAGATCTAGTTCTTTGTTTCCTTTTTCCTTCTCTTGTGTTCTGGCCCAGCCTTCCTGGACTCTCACTGCCACTGCTGCGTGCTGGGGAATGAGTCACCATCCAAAGGAGACAGGGAGCTACAACATGAAAGGTCATTGCTGTTCAGCAGGAGGAGGACTGGGCACTTGGCCCTGTTTGGCAGCCAACCTTGGTCTTGGCGAGTGTCCCTTGCAGGTTTGGCATGTGGCAGAAGTGGGCAGGTGCTCCTGAGTCCTTTCTGTCCCATACTCTCCTCCCGTGACCAGGACCAGTGTGAAGGTGACACATCTCTCTTTTGAATCATCCCCATGTTTAAACTGCCCAAGATACTAATTGGGGACACTGACTCTTATGAACTAAAAACAAATCCTTATTTTTATTTATTTATTGGTGCTAGAGGTCAAGCCCATGTCCTTGCACATGCTAAGCACACACTCTATCATTGAGCTACACTATAGACCCCTAGATCCTTATCTTAATATGAGAAGCAGAGACCCCACCCACGTAGCAGCAGATGACTGGCTAGATCTGCACAAGAGGCAAGGTGAACATCAGTAATGATGAGTCATGATGATGCTTACCCTGGATCTAATGTGATAACAGTGGTATTCTACTTCTCTGATTTTCATCTGCAAATTATAATTCCTAAGTGAAACTCTAGAAAAATCCCAATGGAGTGGCATATTACAAAATACATAGTCAGTACCCCAAACTGTCAAGGTCATCAAAAACAAGGAAAATCTGAGAAACTGTCACAGCCCAGGGGAGCCTAAGGAGACATGATAACTAAATATAAAATGGTATCCTGGATGAGGTCCTGGAGCAGAAAAGGACATTAGGTAGAAACTAAGGAAGTCAGGCAGGTGTGGTAGCAGAGCCAAGAGGATGGCAAGTTTGAGGACAGAGGTAGCCTGTGTAATTTAGCGAAACCCTGACTCAGGATAAAAAATAAAAAATGTGTTGGGGATGCAGCACAGTGGTAGAGCACTTGCAAAGTATGTGCAAGGCCCTAGGTTCAACCTCCAAGACCTCAAAACAAAACAAAATGAAACTAAGGAAGTCTGAATAAAGTATGGGCTTTAGTTACTAATGATGATATACCCATATTCATTCATTAATTATGAAAAATGTAGGACTAACACAAGATGTTAATAGTAAGTGGAAGTTGGTGTAGTTTTATGGGAATTCTTTGTATTATTTTGGAAATTTTTACATAAATCCAAGACTATTCTAAAATTAAAATGTTTGTTTTCAAAACTTGGCACAGGAGAGGTCTGCAATACAGCACCTTAGCCTATACATGGTGGTTATCGCTGGGAAGAGGAAAGGGGATGAGGGTGGGGTGCTGACACACTGAGCCCCTTTGTGTACAGGGCCAGGGACTGGAGAGATTGAGGTGGATAAAACAGGCAAGCACAGCCCAGCAGGGAAGACCTTTGGATACTTCTACTTTGTTTGAATTTTTCTCAATGAATGTGACCTACTTTCATGACTAATTTTTTTATGAATTAAATAAAAATAACAGAAGACTGAATAAAAGCAACAAAGATCAGGTTCTCCTTGTGACTCTTCTTATGATTTATACAGTTGGTAGAGTGCTGCTCTGCATTCTATGGGGCCTTGAGTTTAATCCCCAGCACCACAAAAAACAGGAGCAGGACCTGGCAGCCCATACCCAAAACAATCCTGCAACAATCTGCCATTGAAAACCCTGTGAATAGCAGAGAAGCTATTCATAGTGCTGGGCATGGCCCAGTGTTGGGGAGTCTTTCCTTCTGTGGTATATAGGGTTACTATGAGTTGGACTGACTCAATGGCACCCTATATCAAAAATAAATAAATACATACATACATACACAAAAAATCAGTGGTTCCTTTTCTTTGACCTTTATTTTAGTTTTATTTATAAAATTTGAACTTTAATTCATAGGGTGAGATAATTTGATTTTGGTTTCTAACTCCCTCCCCCTTTTTTTCCTCAGTATTGGGAAGTTGAACCTATGGCCTCATTCATGCTTTTGCAATCTCTCTACCACTGAGCCACACCCCTAGCCATTTCTTACTTTTTATTTTGAGACAGTCTTCTTAATTTACAGAGGCTGCCTCTGGCCTCAAACTTGGGATCCTCCTCCCTCCACCTTCTAAGTCTCTGGGATTACAGACATAGGTCACTGTGCCTGGCCTCTAACTCCTTTAGACATTAACTTTAAATTTTTAGACTTTGAGCTCATGGGGCTGAATTAAATGGATTAATTTTTTAAGACTTTACTCCCAGGGAATCTGATAATGACAGAGATATTTATATTCAAATATGGTTCCTCTCTCTGTGTTAGAATTTTATTATTAGAGCACCTTTATGTTATTTAATTGATAGAAGAACCAGTGATAGGCAGTATTAGACAGTGCGGCTGGATATAGTTTTAAATAGAAAATAGAATAAGTTTTGTCTCAACTTGACTTTAGAACATGCAGCAAATTACACTTTATAAACTAGGCCCCATGGTGAAATAACCTAGATTCCAAGGGACAAATACTGCTGATTTCCATTGTATGTTGTTGTTGTTGTTGTTAGGTGCCATCGAGTTGAGTCGTGTCCGACTCATAGCAACCCTCATAGGGTTTTCAATGGCTGATTGTTTCAGGATTGCCTAGGGAGTGGGTTGCCACATCCTTCTCCCATTTTTGCGGTGCTGGGAATTGAACTCGGGACCTCAGAGACTGCAGTGCAGCGCTCTACCAACTGAGCTAAATCCCAGCCCCTTCCATTGTATAAGGTACATAAAATAGTCAAACTCATAGAGACAGAAAGTAGAAAAGTGGTTGCCAGGGGCTGGGGACAGGAGAGAATGGGGAGTGTTTAGTGGACACAGAGTTTCAGTCTGGGAATCTGGAACAGTTCTGGAGGAAGATGGTAGTGATGACTGGGCAAGGGTGAGAATGTACTTGATGCTGTCAAAGTGCACACTTAAAAATGGTTATGATGGCTGTATGCTGTGGCACACACTTATAATCCCTACTTGGGAGGCTGAGGCAGGAGTATTGGGAGTTCAAGCCTCACCAGGGCAACATAGTGAGAACCTATCTCAAAAACAAGAGCAAAACAAAACAAGTGGTTACCATGGTAAATTTTGTTATTTATATTTTACAACAACAAAAAAAGGAAAACATGGCCCCTCAATACTATTTCCAGTCCCCCTGTGCTCTTCTCCAGCTCTGCCATTAAGAGCTGGACTTTTGCCAGGGACCTTTGCTCATGCCTGTAATGCCAGTGACTCAGGAGGCAGAGGCAGGAGAAACGCACGTTTGAGGCTAGAGGCAGCCTGTGCAACTTAGCGAGACCTGTCTCAATATAAAAAATTTTTAAAAGGCACTGAGAGTGTAGCCCAGTGGTAGAGTACTTGCAAAGTATCCACAAGGCTCTGGATTCAGCAACCCCAGCACTGTTGTTGTTGCTAGGTGCCGTCGAGTCGGTATCCGACTCATAGCGACCCTCATAGGGTTTTCAATGGCTGACTGTTTCGGGATTGTCTTGGGAGTGGATTGCCAGGTCCTTCTCCCATTTATGCGGTGCTGGGAATTGAACTCAGGACCTCAGAGACTGCAGCGCAGTGCTCTACCAACTGAGCTAAATCCCAGCCCCAACCCTAGCACTAGGAAGAAAATAAAAAGCTGCTAGCCGATCAGTTATTGCCCAGGAAGTGAGGAAGTGGTGATGGAAACATTATCTTTTTTTTCCCCCGGTACTAGAAGTTTGAACCCCAGGCCTCACACATGCTAGACAAATGCTCCATCACTGAACTGCACCCCCATGCTCCACCACTGAACTGCACCCCCAAACCCCTTTTTTATTTTTTTATTTTGAGATAAGGTCTCTAAGTTGTATAGGTTGCCTCTGGCATCAAACTTCTCCCTCAGTCTCCTGAGCTGCTGGGATGGCAGATGTGCGACATGGTGCCTAGTTCTGGAAACATCTTGACATTGGTGATGTTTCATATTCACACATATGTCAGAACTTATCAAACTGTACACTTTACATAGATATAATTTGATGTATTCCAATTATGTCTCAATGGTGCTTTTAAAAATTACTTTTGAGCCAGGCGTGGTGGCTCACACCTGTGATCCCAGTGACTCAAGAGGCAGAGGCAGGAGGGTCACGAGTTTGAGGCCAGGGGAGCCTGTATAACTTAGCAAGACCCTGTCTCAAGATAAAAAGTAAAAAAAAAAAAAAAAAAAAAGGCTAAGGGTGCAGCTCCGTGGTAGAGCACTTGCAAAGCATGTGTGAGGCCCTGGGTTCAGCCCCTAGTACCAGGAAAAAAAAAAAAAAAAGCTGGATTTTCTGTCCCTAGCAGTGGGAGCGATGCTGCAGGAATTCTGAAACTCAAGTGTGGAAAACATACAGCTTCAGCCTGAGTTTCTCCTTACTTCCAACACACATGTTTGGAGCCCTGCACTAGGCCAAAGCCAGTTTCAGGCAAGTCCTGGTAAGAAGGTCGCACAGGGCTAGAGAAAGCTGTCTGAGGAGCCTGGCTTGTGAGTGTTCCTAGCTCAGATGCCAGGTGTTGAGTGAGGAAAGCTTTGCAGTGAGTCCACTCAGCCACAGTTTGATAGATCCCAAATGAAAACTGTCTGCTGTGCTCAGGCAAACCCTGAACTGGGAGAGAGAATAATAGATTGTTGTTTTCTGACATTACATGTACAGTAGTTTATTATGCAGCAGTAGAGAACTGGAACAAAAGTGATTAAAGTAATGTTTACCCTTCTTGGGGTAAAGTGTACACTGGCTGGCCACAGTCCCAGGAGGACACTGAGAGAACCACTCCAGTATCAGAAGGGGGAGCAACACCCTGTAGGCTGTTTGCCAGTGCTCCCTTCCTGAGACGGTTGCATCCCTGGTTGACTGCACAGTTGGTAGAGAAACCCAAGGCGATGGGAGAACAAAGAGCTGGATACAGTTACAGCGACCTCATGACCCCATTGGGAATGTCACCTGGAGCCCCACTCCGGGCCTTGTTCCCTTCTCTCTTCCTTCTCCCCTCCGTCCCTTGGCCTTCCTCTCAGAAGTGACATTTGCTAGGTGAGCTTGAGAGACAGCAGTGGCCCTGCTGGCCCAGCCCCTCTCTCTTTTTGAATGGCCTGTGTTCTGGTTGACATCCATGCAGTATAGAATAAACCATCAGCTCAGCAGGGCCAGGGACCAGGGAGGGTTAATTGAGATGTTATATCTTTGGAAGCCCACTTGACTATAGGCCTTGACCTTGTTCCTTAACAGCTTTATAGATAATGAAGGTGGTAGTTTAGTTTCCATCTGTTGGACTTCTATGCCTGTCAATTCAAAATTCAGAAAGGGGAAAATTATGTCATTTTTTTGACCTCCTAAAAGTCTACTAATTCTTATCTGTGCTTCAGATATTTCCCCTACCCTTTAAGATTGGGACCAGCAAGCTCAGTGGCACATGCCGGTAATCCCAGAGATTTGAGAGGTAGAGGCAGGAGGATCACAAGTTGGAGGTCAGAGGCAGCCGGCATAACTTAATGAGATCCTGTCTCAAAGTAAAAAATAAAAAATGGGCTTGGGGTGCAGCTTAGTGATAGAACAAAGTATGTGCAAGGCCCTGTAACTTAGCAAGACCCTGTTTCAAAAAATAAAAGCAAGTGTATCTCAGTGGTAGAGTGCTTGCAAAGCATGTGTGAGGCCCTGGGTTCATCCGCCCAGTACCGCAAAAAAATAAGATCTAGACCAAATGCCATTCCTAATACCGTGCGTCCAAGAGCAGACATGGCCTGTCCTTGCTCCAGCTGCTCTCTGACCTTCCATGGCTCCTTTTCAGGCATTGTCAAGACTGGCTTTAAAGTTATCTGTGTACACATCTTTCCTCATTACTGCAGAGCATAGGTTGTCTCCAAGTGTAAGGATGGGACTTTAAAAGAATCCGAATTTCTTTTACACATTCTATACTGACAATTCTCCACTGAATATTACTTGCCAAATTGAGTTTCTTGACAAAAATGAGCATTCTCAGCTATCCTGCAGCAGAGTTGCTCGCCGGCCAGCTCCTGTGTTCTGCAATTTCATCACATCAATGTGGCAGTTCAGAGGTCAATTATTTAAATATCTTATTACATTTGCGGTGCTTATTTGATAAAATAAATGTAAATCAGAAAAATTAAAATGTTCATTCATGTTGGTGATAAGAAATGAAGCCTTCATAAACTTAATGCAGTTGTGGTAAATATGGAAATCATCAGGCGTGCTGAATGCTAGGGATATTTAACCTTAATATGGATGTTTTGTTAATAGTGGTTGACTTTTGTATTTATGAAGGTAAAAGAACAAAATGGAGAAAAGATGTACATGATTCAGAGTTCTCCAGAGAAACAGTGCCAATAAGATAGAGAGAGCAGCAGAAACTTATTTTATTTTAAGGAATTGCTTCACTGGGTTATAGAAGCTGGCAAGTCAAAATCTGCAGTCCAAGTCTGAACGCCATCAGGCAGGAGACCCAGGTTTTATTACTATCTGCCAAATATTCCAATATTTTTCTGTGGTACACTCCCCACTTTATACACATTTTGTTGGAGTCAAGAGTGCCCATGTGATTTGCTTTTGACAATGAACTGTGAATGGAAGTGTCAGCAGCAATGGGGGGGAGCAGGGGGGGACTTGAGAGATGCAACCCAGCACTGCTGCCTGTAGCCTGAGGAGCTCCCCCTCTCAGGGACCTCTGCTCAGTTGGGGCCAAGTCCTTGGCTCCATTGAAGAAAAGAATTTCAGGACAGATCAGAGTGAAACAAAGTGGGTGAGTTTATTAATTAGAGATAAAAGATAGTACACACTTTAGATTAAGCGTGGGCATTCAGAGAGAAAAAGAGATGGTTAAGGAAAGAATCAGTACACTTCTAAGACATGGAAGCATGATCTGAGAGAGAGAGAGATTTGAGTAGCTTAACTACAGCTGTGTATACAATTTTATATTCAAAGTACAAAAAATGAGTTGGCTCATCTATTCTTTCTTCCTTAAAGACAGAGAGACCATCCTGTAGAGAAAATGAGAATGAAATAGAATCATAGAGAAAAGCAGAGACAAGGAAGTGTCCAAATGGCCTTCCAGTTCCTGATACTAGTTCTTATTGAAAGCACTTAGCATTCCTGCCCTTGGGTTCTGGGATACACCCAGTATCTTAAAATTTTTCTTTTTTGCTCAAATTGTCAGTGGAGGTGTGAAATGGATGCAGTCCAGCATTGCCACGTAACTTCACAACAAGCAGGCATGAGATATATTCTATTTCTCCTTTAAAAAATAAAAGGAAATAAATCCATTCACCTGCGAGCACCCTCCTACCAACTGATGGTAAGTTCAAGAGAGACATGACTACAGCTGGCCCTCTTCTCCCTAGACCAGATGGGAATCATAGCATTTACATCATGCCAGGAGCTGTGAGCCTTGGTCCATGGGAATGGCTGGCAGTGCGGTTGCTTCCCATCACCTATTGCCCCAGCTCACGGGGACCCTCCCCACAGGTCTCAGGGCCCCCAGGGCTTTGAAGAGGGAGTATACAGGCCTCTGTCCCTGCAGTGTCCCCTCTTCTCCAGGGTCTTATGTCTAGAGTCCTTATTGAGGTTTAATCTTTAGCCTGGCTTCACCCTTCTGAGACCTTTGAGCTTGAGCTTTAAAAAACAAAAGTTAATTAACTGTCCCATGAGCAAGAGGTGCTTCTCCTAACATCAGGTGTTCAGGGAGAGGGGAGTATCATGAGTTTCTCTTGATGAGCCTTGAAAACCAGATACCACTGATCTTTTTACCCAGAAAACCACCATAGCCTCCCATTAGCATAGCACCTAGAAGTTCTCCATCCTAGCTGGGAGAGGAAAGTATTGGTCCAGATCTCAGACCATGGACTTAGATAGGGAGATCCCACCACAGGCCCTGATCCCCAGAGGTCACACTGACAGTGTCAATGTCTGCGTGAGGACCCCCTCACCCTGAAGCTTCTCATGGGAAGTGGTAAGCACAGAAGTTTGTTTTTAATTAATTCATTCATTCATTTTACAATGTTGGAGATCAAACCTACAGCTTTGCATATGCTAGGCGAGCACTCTACCACTGAGTTACACCTCCAGCACTTGGATTTTTGAGACAGGGTTTCACTATGTAGCTCAGGCTGGCCTTGAACTTGAGATTCTTCTGCCTCAGCCTCCTGAGTCTTGGTGTTACAACTGTGTACCACCATATCCTGGTCTCAGAAGTTTCTTGACAAAGTAAAATGCCCTTAGATTGCAGTGGAGTGGCTATTATTGATTTGCAGGATGTGGGGGGCTGAATTCAGAGCCAGGAACATATTTTGCAAGCACTCTGCCACTGAGCTGCACCTCTAGCCCCCTTCAACCTTTTTAAATTTTTTAAAAATTGAGATAGGGTCTCACTAAGTTACTCAGGCTGCCTCTGGCCTCAAACTTGTAATCCTCATGCCTCTGCCTCCAAAGTCACTGAGATTACAGCCATGTGTCACCACACCTGGCTCATGCACTGGGTATTTCTAATAAGTACTAAATCATAGAGGCAGCTAGAGTTTCACTCCACTGGTAGAGTACTTGCTCTGCATGCTCTGAGGCCCTGGGTTCGATCCCAAGCATCGCAAAAACAGGAGAAAGATCTGACAGCCCATTCCCAAAACAATCCTGAAACAATCAGCCATCCAAACCCCTATGAACAGCAGAGAAGCACTGACATAGTCCTTGGTGTGGCACGGGTAATGTTTCCTTCTGATGTACATAGGTTTGCTATGAGTTGGATCTGACTTGACAGCACCTAACAACAGAACTAAATCACACTTTTATTTTTTAAGTTTATTTTATGCTAAAAATACTTAACATGAGATCTATCCACTTAAATTTTTAAGGGTGTAATGGATTAACATTCAACACATTTGTTTTAACACATAAATAACAAGAGGCATTGCTTCCCCCAGGAGACAAAAGACCTGAGTTGTCAGAGTCTCTATTACAACGTGGGGCTCTAGTTTCCTTATGCTGAAAGCCACAGAAGCCTGTCAGCATCTGTGTCCTCATCATTCCTGACTTCCCACACTTGGACATGAGAGACCTCCATCATGACCTACTAGGATTAACTTCCTTCTGTTCCAGGTTCCTTTTTTTTCCTTCTGGAAATACTTGGGGGTTGAACTCAGGGCTTGCACATACTTTGCAAGTGCAATACCACTGGGCTGCACCCCCAGCCCCTCTTTAATTTTTGTCTTGAGACAGGATCTTGATAAAAATTATGCAGGCTGCCTCTGGCCTGAACCTGCAACCCTCCTGCCTCCAGTTCCCAAGTTGCTGGGAATACAGACAGATGTGAGCTGCTTTGCCCAGCTCTGTTCCAGGTTCTTTATTCAAGCACTTGAGTAAAGATGAGATCCTAAACTGGGTGTGGTGGTGCATGGCTGTAATCCCAGGACTCACGGGGTAGAGGAAGGAGGATAGTGAGTTCGAGGCCTGCCTGGGTTGCATAGTGAGACCCATTGACTGGAAATGCAGTTCAGTGCTAGAGCACTTGCCTAGCATGTGGGAGGCCCTGGGTTTAGTCCCCAGCACTGAAAATAATAACAATAATAATTTAAAAACAAAATAAAGTCCTTCAATGACATTTCCTCGCAGACCCTGTGAGGAGAGAGCTCTGGTGATATTTTGTGTCTGTAATGAAGCCAGGAGAGGTGTGAAGGATGGTCAGGTGCTCCTGTGAGCCTCCAAGGCATGGGAGTTTGCTGCTGAAATAGGTCCCTGGGTCTGGGCAGGTGCAGAATTGAAGCTGTACCATCTGGGCAACGGAGAAGCTTCCTCGGAGAGAAACTCATTGTTCCTCTCCAGTTAGATACCATCACCATCAGAACTCTTACTCTCCAAATGGTTTCTATGAAGACTTAGCAACATTTCTGCTCCAAATCTGCTGTGTGAGTCCAAAACATTCTATTATAATCTATGCTACAACAACAACTTTTGGGACCTTGATAGGAAGATAGGAAATGTGCCTTAACACATTTCAGCTCTTCTAGCAGAAGCACCTCTCATCCATATATATTGTTCTTACATATTGTGAAGATGCCTCATAAGAAATGTGAAGAGCCTGTGAATAAAGAGGCTTTTAAAAAGAACCCATAGAACCAGGTATGGTGGTACACGCATGTAATCCCAGCATTTAGGAGGCTGAAGCAGGAGGATTGCAAGTTCAAGGCCAGAATCTCACTGGGCTACACAGTGAGTTTGAGGCTAGCCTGGGCTACATAGTGAGGCTGCCTCAAAAAACAAAGCATAAATAATTAAAAATTTTAAATTTTAAAATAAAAAGAAATCCATAAATTAGAAGAAAAGTTGAAAAACAATAGAATATATTGCAGCAGACAAAAACACAAGACAAAAAATAGTCTTGCAAATGCCTCACATACCATGCATGCAATTATTATGTGCATTCTGTGCATTAAGTTCGGATTGTTTACAAATCATTTTATTATTCTTAAATTGCATTGTTGTAATGGAGAAGGAAATATTTATATCTAATAATTCAATCCAGTATTAGTGTATCTCACATGCAAAGGCATACATTAATGAGCTCATTAATTGTTAAATAATTAGATACTTGTTTAATGCTTCATATCAGTGTTTCTTAGACCTCAGCAAGCATCAGCAAGGACCAGCAAGAACTCCTGGAGGTCTTGGTGAAACCCAGATTGCTGGATCCCATCACAGAACTTCTGCTACAGTAGGTTTGGGGTGGGGTCTGAGAATTTGCACTCCTTTTTTTTTTAGTACTGAGGAATGACCCAGGACCTCACACATGCAAGACAAGTTTTCTGCCACTGAGCGTCAACCCTATAGTCCCTTTTCTACTTTTTATTCTGAGACAGGGTTTTACTAAGTTGTGCAGACTTGCCTTAAACTCATGACCCTCCTGCGTCAGGTTAGAATTTGCACTTTTAACAAGTACCCAAGTGATGCTTCTGCTGGTCCAGGATCACATTTTGGGGACCCTTGATTCTGTTATTCCAAGCTCCTTGGCGGATTGTTATGTAAGTATTTGAGTATTTCTGTGATTGAGAGGGTATTGGTTGGGGTTTTGGGATAGCTTGGGAGTACATTATCATTTTCCCATTTTAGCTAATGAAATATAGATAGTTGCTGTCCTAAAAATAGCTATGCACCATATTTTTAGGGACAGATTTGATTTAGATAAATCATTATGACCGTGTTACCAACTTGAGGCACCTGGGGAGTTTATTGGGAATCCCAACAACCAAATCACCATGGAAGCCACCTTGTGGCTCAGCCCTCTGCAGGTCAGTGGCCAGCCTGAATAGGGGCTGCAGGCTGCTGCCATCAGGGCCAACCCCATGCCAGTGAAAGGAGAGAAGGGGAAAATGATGTGTGAAAGAGTCATTCTCAGCGGTAAATATGTTGTGGGAATATGAAAAGGGGTGATCCCTTTCTTGCTCATCAGATAGTGTGATGGCCAACACTCCTATGATAAAAATCATGTTGACAAGAGAAAATCATTAAAGATGCTTTCAGTCATAGTCCTATATCATCTGTGAGCCTTCAGAATGAAGACCAAAGACTCAAGGTGAACTGTCCTTCCCATCCTCACCCCTCAGTACTTGAGGGTTGACTCTAGGCCCCACACATGCCAGGCAAGTGCTTTACCACTGAGTTGCACCCCCAGCCCCTTTTGTATTTTTAATATTGAGATAGAATCTCACTAAGTTGTGCAGGTGGCCTCCAGCCTTGAACCTGTGATCCTCCTGCCTCAGCCTCCTGAGTCACTGAGATTACAGGTGTGGCACCCAGAGCTATCCAATTTTATGCTTAGTTTGGAGGAAGCACACAGAGCCATATAGAAATATGACTGGGCACAAAGCAATCCAATAGAGTAGATTGAGGGTAGCAAGACCCATCTGTTTAGATTCTTCTTGGCCTCTCTGTGCAGCATTCCTTCCTCTGGGAATGGGGCAGGATCTTTTTGGAATGGGAGTGTGTGTGTCTTGTGATCTACTCACAGACAAGGTAGGCCAGGAAAATTCTTTATGTCCAGCTCTAAGATGAAAAGGTAAGTGAAAGAGTAATGTTATTAGGTTTTATGGCTGGCCTTGGGGAAAAGGAGTTTTAGTTCTTACGACCACTGTGGAGAAGTAGAGTTCTAGTTTTTATGGATTGGTTTGGTGAGAGAACAAGAACTGAGATACAGGTGGACAAGAGAAGATCAAGGAAAAACTTTGCTTCTAACACTTTCCCTTTGGGGTGTCACTTTCTGAGCCTGAATAATGCCAAATGGGGATTTAAACATTTTGGAGAAATCAACAGGGTAGGGAGAATTTATTTTCCCAAGGACCCAGGTATCCTTGCCTCGCTTAGCCCAGTATCCCTTTCTAGAACTCATCCCCTGCTTCTTGAGTCAGATCTGGAGACTCAGGTTTCCTCCAGATATTAGATGTGAAGATGGGTACATTCAAGTTTCTCCTTCCTGTGAGATGAGCTAGCCATGAAGTGAGATCCGAGCCTCTCCATCTGTTTGTGCGTCCCTAAAGACCCAACATTCACCTGATGTTCCTCTCTCACATGTATTCATTCTTGGTCTGACTATTTGGAAAAAGAGCTAGGAACACCTGTCGTGTCCAATGGCATAAGGTGTCGTGTGGCTCCATATACTTTGAAAGGTGCTTGAATGAAAAACTGAAACATTGACAAAGAGTAGAAGTCTTTGTGTCTTGAGATTGTTTGTAAGGAGTTCTTAATTCCATGAAGGTGGGGATTTGTCTGGGTTTTCACTGATCTCTCCAACAATGAAACAGTGACCAACACATAGTTGGCACTCAAAAAAATGTATTAAGTGAATGGGAAAAAAGATAAAACAGAATTATAGAATTTACAACTGCAGAATCCCTTAGAGGTCATCTCGAATCTTGGTATGTAAGTCCCAGCAAGCTCTGTACTTCTCTTCAAGCTCTTACAGGAACCTCCAGGGTCGAAAGTTGAGCAGGCTTCCCAGATGGAGCTGGACCTGAGTCTCACATTCAGCTTTTCTCACTGTTTTGTAGTGACATGAATCTAATTCTGGAAAAAAAGGGTAAGGTCTAATTATTGGCTCATTTCCCCCCACTTTGGCAAGGAAAAGAAAATCATTCCCATCCAGCTTGGAGCAAAACATGTCTAGTCTTATTCCACTTTGGAAAGTAAACCAAACACCAACATTTGGAAACTTTTTTGGCATTCCATGTTCTCATCCCAGTTCACAGATCGGTCAGAGAACATGTATCCCCAAGACCCTTTTTTCTGTCAGAGCCAGAGCCCCACTCTGGCTATGTCAGCT
Organism: Pedetes capensis; assembly: GCA_007922755.1. Lineage (NCBI taxonomy): Eukaryota > Metazoa > Chordata > Mammalia > Rodentia > Pedetidae > Pedetes > Pedetes capensis. Next base: position 65,043 of record VMDO01000801.1, on the reverse strand, counting down.
TGGCATCCAAAAGCATCTCTCACACCTGGGCCCTCCAGGAAATCATCTCTCTTCTAGAACACTTTAGTGGGCAGTGGTCAATCAGGAGGGAACTCCAAGGTCTTGGGACCCAGCCAAGCATGACAGCACATGCCTATAACCCCAGCACTCAGACTAAGGCAAGAGGATCGTGAGTTTGAGCCCAGCCTGGGCTATCGAGCAAGACTCTAGCTCAGACAGAACAAAATTTAAAATGTCTTGGGTCTCTTTGCTACGGACGTTACAAGCCTTGGTATGGTCACCCAGCAAGCCAGTGGCAGATCGTCCTCCTGGCCGAACCTAAGGACATTTACTAGAAGGTTCACTGCTGATGAACTGATCCTCTGGACACTCTTTAGATCACAGGGCCTGTCATGAGTGGTGTGAGCAGGGAAACCAGCAGTCAATGACAAGGCAAATTGCACAGTGCACGTCCCCCTCTTTGGCCTCTTACTACTGCTCTTCTCACTTGGTGAAGCACAAGAGAAACCATGTCTGGGTATGTGGTCATCCCTGGATGTCCCAGCCTGTCCTGAACTTTCCCAACATGGAGCCCCTCTGTGTGTGTTTATGTGAGCAGAAGAAAAAGTGCAGAAAGATGTTTGTCAAACTGTTAACGGTAGTTACACTGGGTGGTGAGACTGGAGTGGGGCGCATGGAGACGATTAACTTTTCCCTTACCCTGTGTTGCTTGGCTTGTTATAACCAGCATGCGATACACACACAACTGTAAAACTCCAATGAAATTAAAACACAAGTTGCCAAAGGATGCGCACTGTATGAGATCATGCATGTAAAATCCAAGACATTTCTGATTTTTGGTCTTTTCCCCCAGGGTGTCGTTGAGCAATGCACTGTACTGTGGAGCCCACATCTGGGGGTCTAGAACAGCTAAATCCTGTTAGAAGACTGCACACTGGCTGGAAAGTGCTGATAGAGAAGGGAGGCAGAACAAGGTCAAGGGCAGCTACTTCATCTAGACTTGTGACATTTCATTTTGCGTAAAAAAACAAAAACCTCAAAGCAAATATGGTGAAAGGTTAATGTTCATTGAAGCTGATGATGGCACTTGGGTGACATTACTTTGTTCCCCAGGCTTTTCCATATGTTTGAGATCCTTCAGAAGCTAAAAACTCAACTACAATAAAGGGAGACACATGACCAGATTTGCCTTACTTGTAACTTACCATCTGGCAACACCCTATATATACTCCGGGTATAAGGAAGGGGAAAGAAGAGAAGGAGGAAGACAGAACCAAAGTGAGTTTTGGAGAACTAGTTTGCCTTTCTGGTTTTCCTTATTCTCTCACAGCGGCTTGTTCAGCAATAAACCTGGGAAAATCAGTCTCTTCTTGATAAGTGGATGGATAGATGGGGGGCAGGAGAGACAGAGAAGCTGATGAATGGACAGTGGCTGGTCCTCAGTGGAGGTAGGGGTCTTTCTGGCTCAGGAAGTCTCCCAGAGCCTGCCCCCTGGAGTTTGGGCATGGTGTATCACTGTCTGTGGATGTGACAAACCAACTCAGAAATCAGACCTTCGTGTTTAGCCTGTTCGACTGCAAGCACTGACACGTGGGAATGAGTAGTGAGAACAGGCAGAACCTCCTGCCCACCATCACCCTGCACCTTGTAGTGAATGTCCCTAACGGCCTGCCCCAGCCCTGAGTTCAAGCCTGTGGCTGTGACTGTGGCTCTCTTGCTCTCTGGGCTGGGAAATAATGATAAACTGTATGACTACTTTCTGCCATTGAAAACCCTATGAACAGCAGAGAAGCACTGACAATAGTGTTTCCCCTGTTGTACAGAGGGTCGCTATGAGTCGGATACCGACTCAACGGCACCTAACAACAACAACAACATGACTATTTTGTTTATACAATTGCATTTTTTTTTTCTTAAAAAAAAGCAACCCCTGAGAAGTAGTTGACAGGACAGGTATTCTTCATTTTTATACCTTCTTTTGGGACATGGAACATGGAGTGAGGAGGTGAGGTCCTGACCAGGTGTCACTGGCTTAGAGATGTCCTGGCTTGGAGAGCAGAGCCAAGTTTACCCATCAACCAGCCCAGGTGGGCACTGGAAGCCAGCGTGTTGGCAATGTGCCCAGCCTACCCAGGTGACGGCCAGTGTTTACTGAGTTGTAACAGTGCTCCAGAATATACACACTTGCAGATGTCCCCTAAGCCCCCAGTGGCCTGTGAGTTAGGTGAGTTGTGTGGCTGGAATGCATAGGGATGCCTTGGAAATGAACCTGCAGAGGCTGGTCAGGAGAGGATCGCAATGTCGTGGCTTGGGGGAGCTATTAGTGGCTTTAGGCAGGGAGCGAGGTGATCTGAATGGGCACTCTGGCTTCCAGGTGGTGGATGGATTGGAGGGGCAAGGGCAGAGACTGAGTGTCCATTGCAATGGGACATGAAAGAAGAAGGGAAGACTGGTCCTGGGACGTGGGAGGTGGCTCTCGGGTCTGGAGAGGGAAGTGGCATGGAGGATTGCTGGAATGGAAAGTGAATAAGAGGCAGCTGTCCAACAAAGAAAAAAAAAAAACCGCCAAGGAGAATATTGCTTAGCTCTGCCACCAGCTAGCCTTGGGACCTTGAGTAAGTCACACAATCTGTCTGGGACTCAGTTTCCACTCCTATAAAATGATGGTGTGAAATGTACCCTCTGCTGAAATAACTATGGGTCTTGTGCATTTCTACTGCTCTGGGGGCAGGGTGCTGAACTAGGGTATAGTGCCGGCACTGCCAGTAGCACCAGAGGGACTGCCAAAGTGGCAGGGAGTGGCAGGCATAGGGGAGCCAGTTGGCACTGCAGCCAGCAGAGCGGCAACGCTGAGACCAAGGACAAGCCAACACCACCAAGTTTTGTCCAGGCCAGGGTGCTGACGTCACCATGGCAGGGCTCCCAGAGGGTGTGAACCACATCCTTTCTGAGTGTGACCCTCGTGATAGTGGCTTATTCCTCAATTGGACAGTGACAGACCTCTGACCAAATGTTTTTTGTAGTCCTTATTGTCAAGTTTAAGCTTGGGCTGGGGGGCAGGACAGAGCAAACAGCATAGCAGCCTCAAAACTACCCGAGTCCTCTGTTGGCCTCCTGTGCGGAAAGCATGGAGTCTTCTAATATGCCAGGAGCCTGTGCCTAGAATTCTGCCTTTGAAACCACACCAAGCTGAGGTCACTCCTGCCTCTGAACCTGAGCACCTTGTGCTGTCCAGAATCAGCTCAGGTTAGAGACATGGGAAGCCATCAGCACTGTGGCTAAGGACCCAGCTTGGCTTTTTACACCCTTTCAGCTGCTGAGCCACGGTGAGTGATTTCACCTTGGTGTTCAGTTCCTCACGCCTGGTAGAGGAAGTGTGATGAGCCCACTACGGCCTCATCCACTGAAGGTGATAATGCCACCGGTTGTGCTCTTAGGAATATTAAGTGAGGAAATGCAAGGAAACCGTTTAGCACAGAGCCAGGCAGGTCGCGAGTGCTCAATGAACTGACCAGTGTTCTCACAACCACACACGCCACCCTCGGGACTCATTGAGTGCTGAGCACAGTGCAAAGCTCAGGGGGACAGAGTCCTCACCAGTCAGCCTGAGAAGTGGGGGCCCTGCCTTCCCAGTGTCATTGTTGGGAGGAGATAGAGGTGCTCACGAGTTTGCCCATGTCCTCTGCTCAAGAAGCGGGAGAGGCTCAGGGGTGCCTGGGAAGGACGCTTGCCCCAGAGTTGGGGGGTGCTGACCACAGCAGCTCCCCTCCTGCTGACTGGGAAGCCCTCCTCTTTTCTGGATGATCTTCCCCAGACAGTTGCCCTGCTGTTCAGAACTCTGCTCAAGCATGCCTGCTTTCTTTTCTTTGAAGTACTTACACTGTCCACCATTTTGCCGCAGATCTGGGTTTTTGTTTGTTTGTTTGTTTTTGCTTCTGTTTTTATTATTTTATGGTATTGAGGATTGAACACATGGACTTGCACAGAATGCCTGGTCTTGTGTATGCTAAGCAAGTACTTGGATCTGTTTTGAAAAATATCTTTGCTGACCATTTACCCACCATCAAGTAGGCCTGGTGAGAGGAGAGACTTGATTTACTCATGTTTTCTTCCTCACTGCCTCCCCAGTATGTAAAACAATGTGTGGGCCACGGTGAGCCATAGATACCTATCCCTGATGGATGAATGGCATTTAAGCTACATGTTACAGGATGGATAGGGATTGGCCAGGGAAGGGGCCAGAGACAGATGAGAGAACCATCTGGTTGGAGGGGACAGCATGGGCAAAGGCCAGGGAGAGCAGAGCATTAGAGTCAGCACTCAGTTGGATGGTGTTAGTGTAGGGCCTCTGAGAAGCAGAAGCCAGGCAGGGGCTAGGTGTCCAGAAGACACTCTGGAGAAAAATCCCTGTGGAGAATAAAGGGGACGGGGCAGAAAGAGGCAGGAGGAGCTTCTGAAGCATAGTGCAGGTCTGACCCATGAAAGGAGGTTGGGGAGGAAGGATGGCTGGGGAGAGGGTGGTTCTAAGAAAGCTTTGACCAAGTAGAGGGAAAGTCTCAGAGCTAAGGTGTCCCTTGGAAGAATCTCTCATCCATCAGGAACTAGTACTGTGCTGGGTCCATCCTGGACTGGGTGTAGCTCAGGGGACATGTAGTTTCTGAGTGAATGTGGAGAAGGATCCAGAAGGGTGGACGTGGGGCTATCGGTCAGCTGCGCTCCCTGCAGCAGGAGATGTTGGTGGTGCAGTCCCCTGGCTGTCCAATGAGCAGAAAGGCTGGGGAGCCAGAGGCAAGTCTAGATCAGGTCAGGGATCAGGTCACTTGGGGTCCTAGGAATCCCATGTTCTGTGCAGTCACAGGTTAGAGATGACAGTGGTCCAGCCAGGGTGCTGGCACTGGATTTGGGAGAAGGAGGACAGAGAGAACTGACAGGATTTAGTAACTGATGGTGGCAGTGGCAATTCTACGTACTCACAAGGTCAAGGATGAAGCCCAGGCATCTGACCTGGGTTGTGTCTCAGTCCATTCTCTGCTACTGTAACAGAAAGCCACAGACTGGGTGATTTATAAAGAACAGAGATTTATTTCTTATGGTTCCAGAGGCTGTGAAGTCCAAGATGGAGGAGTGGCATTTAGCTGACTCCCTGCTGGTAAAGGGCCTTCTTGCTGCCTCAGAACATGGCAGAAGGTGATGCATGGTGACAGGGCATGTGTGTAAGAAAGAAGGCTGGGGGCCAAACCCATCCTATCAGGAGCCCTCTCCATGATACCTCTTGTGATAACCAACCCACTCCTGTGATAAACAACCCAGTCCTGTTACAACAAACACACTACCCTGATAACTAACCCAATCCTGTGATAACTTACCCACACTCATGATAACCAACCCAGTCTTGTGAATAACTAACTCAGTCCTATGATAACCAACATACTCCTGTAATAACTAACCCAGTTCTGTGATAACCAAGCCACTCTTGTGATAACCAACTCACTCCTGTGATAACTCACTCCCATGATACAAGCATTAATCCATTCACAGCAGAGCCTTGTGATTGATTTGCCTCTTGAAGGTCCTACCACACCACATATTGAGAAAGCATGCAAGCCTAATTTGCCCACACAGGAACTTCAGGGATACATTCAGAGCATAGCATGTGGCAAAGGTAGGGTCATTAAATTCCACTTCCAGACCACTTCTTGTCCATGAGGTACCTTTGTGAGAATTAGAAAAAGGGCCTCTGGGTGGATGCAGCCATTGGTGAGGTGATGCAATGAGCTGCACCTCCCATACTCCTCCTGCCTGGAGGCTTCCGGACATACTACCAACTGCACAGTTACGCACTGTGGCTGGACTTCTCTGATTGAGACAAAGGTCCGAATTTAAACATGTTGGGTTTGAGATGTCTGCTAAATGGAGTTGTATCTTATTTCTTTTTGTTATAACTGTTATTACTACTACTACCACCACCACTACTACTACTACTATTATTATTATTGAGGTGAAATTCACATAACATACAATTAACCATTTTTGCCATTTTAGAGCATACAATTCAGTGGCATTGAGCACATTCCCAGTGCTGTGTGATCATCCTCTATCCAGTTGCAAACATTCTCATCCCCTACAACGGGGACCCCCTACTCAATAAATAGTCACTTCCCACACTCTCCCCTTGATCCTGGGTGACCACTGACCTGTTGTCTTCTCTTACTGAGTGGCTTACTCTGGGTATTTCATACACAGTACTTGCGGTTGAACCCAGGGCCTCACACATACTTTGCAAGTGTGAATCACATAATATGTGTCTGTCTTCTGCTTAGCACGATGTTTGTTTCTTTTTAAAACTGGGGAGAAGAGGGAAAGTGGCCAGCAGAGAAGAGAGAAGTTGAAATCTGGGCAAGAAAAAGGAGGTAACCAGGAGAATGCATCCCTGAGAATGTGTTAGAGGGGTGGGGTGAGGAAGAACTCAGGATCACTTTTACATGAGAGCAGGCTACCTCTCAGTGAGAAAGTGGACAGGGATGATGACATAAGACCATAACTGTAGGCTTGGTGGCAGTTGAAGGGATCTCCCTATGTGGTTTCTATTTTTCTGTGGCATAAGGTGTTGGAGGTGGTGGTATAGGTTCAATGAGAATGAAGATGATTGGAAACAGATGGTGTAGAAAAAGGGCAAGGAGGAGGGTTTCCAGGCAATGGTGATGGCTTGGGTGAGGTGGAGTCAGGGAATTCATAGTAACAGTAATCTGTAGTGTGATCTGGTCTTATCTGCAGAGCTCAGCAACCTGAACATAAGTGGTGCTTATATGTAACACTTGGAGCTATGGCAGCCATTTCATGACCATGAAGACACATGTCTAAAGGCTAAGCTGATGCATTGTAGGATGGAAGAGCAGAGAATGGTTTCTGTCTCATTCTGTTTTTCGCATAGTAGTCAGTATAATCCTGTTCATGAGTTAAATCTCATTGCTCCTATGTGCAAAGCCTTCTGATGGCTTTCTGCCTCTCCAAGAACAAGATTCCAAGCCTTTACCATGGTCCCTAAAACCATACATAGTCTGGCTGCCTCTCTGACCTTGTGCTTCCATTGTCCTCCTCCCACACCAGCCTCTGTCTTCTTTTCTGATCCGTGAATCACTCCAGTACAGTTCAGCCTCAGGGTCTTTGCTCTGGCTGCTGTACTTTGCTCTGAATGCTTTCAGTCCAGAACTAGACCTCAGCCTAGATGCCTGGGGTGGTTCTTCATTTCTTTCGGTTCTGTTGAAATGTTACCCCACCAGAGGGCCATCCTCTGGCCACTGTCTTTATAAATGTACTCCACCTTCATAATTCTCCTCCCTTTCCTCACTTTATTGTGCTTTGGAGTGTATATTAGCACCTCATGCTTTATTGATTTGTTTGCTTGTACACACACACACACACACACACACACACACACACACACACACACACACTGTTCAACTCCTTCACACCCAGAATAGAGTGTGGCACCTAGTAGGTGTCCAACAAGTCTTTATTGAATGAATGAATTAAAAGAATATGCCAGGGTCCTTGATTACATCATTGAGCCTCCGAACTAACCCTGGATGCCCGTGGAGCCCAGGATTCCTGTCATGGGAGCGAGTTGTACCCTTCCAGGGTGCAGGGAAACATGGTTGAGGCTGAGGCAGAGGGACAGGACAGTGGCTACCCGGATGCGCATCTCTGGCAACAGGCACAGTTCACTCACTCTACTGAGGCCCGCCCACCCTCACAGAGAAACCGAAATCAGATATCCAGCTCTTAACCTCAGCCCCCATCGAAGCAACAGCCACTATGCTTGGTTTCAGCAAGACAAAGTCTCATGCTTGCTTCTCCAACGAGGACAAGCCGGTAGTTTTCGAAACCCTCTGTCCCCAGGCAGAAGCTGGGTTCAGTTGAAAATAACAGGAGCCTAAAAATAGTGGCTTCTACAAATGAGGGGTTTCAATCCCCAGCACCGAGGCCCTAGACGAGAGGTACTCGTGGCAGCCTGTCCCCCTAGCGTTCTTGGTGGCCCCAGCTCCTTCCGTCTTTCTGCTTCCCCATTCTGAGCATGTGGCTCTTATTCTTGTGCTCCTGAGATGGCTTCATGCCTTCCAGCATTTTGTCCACAGTCTGGGAAGTGGGGCAGGCAATGAATAAAGGCCCTGTGCCAGCACAGCTTCCTCAGAAACTCACTCAGTGACTTTAATTTACACCTCACTAGACAGAACTATCGTCACATGGCCATACCGGTTGCAAGATAGTCCATGCACCTGTCTGCCCAAACAAAGCCATGGCTATGTTACTGAGGAAGAGGCTGAGAATGGATGGTGTGGAAGCCAGTGGTTTTGACATTTCTTATGCATCAGAATCACCTGGAGAGCTTGGAAAATCTTAGATTTGGCCAGGTGTGGTGGTGCACATCTATAATCTTTGCCCTTGGGAAGCTGAGGCAGGAAGATCAACAAGAGTTCAAAGCCACTCTGGGCTACATAGAGAGTGCCAGGGCAGCCTGGGCTACATAACAAAACTCTACCTCAAAAATAAATAAATAAGTAAATAAGTAAATCAAATAAAAGGAAAGAAAGAAAGAAAAGAAAAAAGAAAAAGGTTAAGGCAAAAGGATCTCCAGGCTGGGCTACATAGTGAGACTCATCTCAAAAATTAAACAAACAAAAAATAAGCAAATAAAAAACTTAGATTTTGCCCCTCCACCAGTTTCCCAGCTGATGCTAGTGACCAGGGACCATACTTTCTGAACTGCTGGCAGAGCAATTATTGCTCAGGAGGTGAGGAAGAGGTGATGGAAACATTTATCCCCCCAGTACTAGGGGTTTGAACCCTGGGCCTCACATACGTTAGGCAAGTCCTCACCACTGAGCTACACACCCAGCTCCTTTTGTATTTTTATTTTGAGACAGGGTTTCGCTAAGTTATGCAGGCTGCCTCTGACCTCAAGCTCAAGATTCTCCTGCCTCAGTCTCTGAAGTCACTGGGATTACAGGGGCAACATGGCACCTGGCTCTGGAAACATCTTGATGGTGGTGATGGTTTCACAGACGTGTACATACGTCAAAACTTTTTTTACATTTTACATAAGCATACATTTTACATAAACATAATTTGTCTTATGTCAGTTAGTCTCAATAGTGTTATTAAAAATTACTTTTGCAGATTAAGAGTCTCAGCTCTTAAAAACATGAGTTGGGGCATGTAATCCCAGCAACTCAGGAAGCAGAGGCAGGAGGATCACAAGTTTGAGGCCAGAGGCAGCTTGTGTAACTCAGTAAGACCCTGTCTCAAGAAAAAAAATTTTTTAAATTGGGTTGGGGTACAGCTCAGTGGTAGGGCACTTGAAGTATGTGCAGGGCCCTGGGCTCAACCATCAAGTACCACCAAAAAGAAAAACCAAAACAACAACAACAACAACAAAAATAGAAGAAGAGAAAAGAAATACAAGTTGAAAAAGAGAAGCCAGATGACCCACATGTGAAATACACATCACCATATTGCTTAAAAACCTCGAACTAGCAGAATGACTTAAAGAAATCTGACTCCAAAATTCATAAGAATATGGATAAATGTACAATTACTATTTGGAAGCTATTTGTTATAGTTTACTATTCCACAGTTGTATCTAGAATAATAAACCAACAAGGCACATATAAACATTCTCCAGTACTAAAATGTGCTTCTTGTACAGCCTTGAGCAAGTATTAACAATTCCAAGTAATAATTATATATTAGCTTAACGAGAAGCCTAGGATTAAAAGAAATATATCAAAGGAAAAAATGAAACAAGTAAATGCCCCAACAGCAATTAGCACCAACTTAGTAAAGTAAAGGTTAGTCAGGCTGCAGTTCCCATGGAAGCCAGTTCCTGGATGTTCCCCCACCCTTGGATCAGGGCTGTTGGGGAGGCTCTGTGTCTAAGGCCAATCTCTCCTTTGTCTAATAAGGCATTTCACAAAGAGCACTGGCCTCTACAGAGCTCGTGGCCATGTGAGGGAAATGACAAGTAGACAGCTGCTAAGGGGTTGTTTTTCCCTAAGGAGAAATTGTGTCAGACCAACGTGGGAGGAGGCAGCCAGGAGCGGAACCGGCTCACCGTAAACTAAAACAGCAAGAAGGGAAAAGTCTCCAGGACACAGTGCCTAGGCACTTTCAAAAGTCCCTGGAATCAATGTGTCCAAGAGAAGGAGGAAGGCAAGGGGCAGCTAAGAAGGTGACCAGCCAGCCCTATGGCCCTGGGTGAGCTGCCCAGCCTTTTCGTGCCTCTGATTCCTTACCTGTCAGATGGGAATGCTAATGTCTACCCCCAGGGCTGCAGAGATGCTAAAAATTGCTAGGAGCCCTGAAAGTGTTTTTGAAAAAGCAAAAGCATTTTATTAACACAAAATATGCTGTGGAAATTAGCATTATTGAGGGCCTGTGAAAAATCAGAGAGACTTGAAGAAATTAAGTCTCTATCAGGTTTAAAAACAATATCCCACTGCCAGGCACAGTGGTAGACACTTGTGATCTCAGTGCCTCAGAAAGCAGAGGCAGGAGGATTGAAGTTTTGAGACCACAGGCAGCCTGCATAACAACTTAGCAAGACTCTGTCTCAAAATGAAAAAAAAAAAAAAAAAAAAAAAAAAATCAAGGGGCTGGGGTGCAGCTCAGTGATAAAGTTCTTACAAAGTATGTGTGAGGCCCTGGGTTCAGCCCCCCAATACCGCCACCACCACCACAACAACAAATAAGCAAACAGAATAAACAAACAAAAATCCCACCAGCCAAAAAGAGGATGCTAAGCTTTAATTTCTGTCTGTTGTGTTCTGAAAACAGACCTTTGGTCTTGTTTCCCAGCGATGCAAACTCTTGCCTCCTGGAGACCTCTATTCCCATTCGTTCCCCTCGCTCCGCCCCAGCACATGTGTTTAACTTGGTCACAGTCCAACCGTGGAGACAGGACAGCACTGAATGGTGGTTGGTTTTAAGGTCAGACTAGAGACTTCAAGTCCTACCTGGATCCTTCCCAGAGCTGAAGTCACTGACCCTAGATGCACAGACATCCTGCCCCATCTCCAGCCTGGGGCAACTCCCAAATGCCAGTTGTTAGTAGGCGAATCCCTGTGTGGTCCTGCTCCCTGAGTCTCAGACCTTCTGACCTGCCAGGAGCTCCCTTGCTTAGGATGGGGTCCTGCCTTGCCCTTTCCAAACACTGTTCATTTGCACCATCCCTGCTGTGGGCGTGGAGTTCTTCTCCGTTGGGGATGTGGGATGTCTCGGGCATTGCAGGACATTTACCAGCATTTCTGGCCTCTACCGATGAAATGCCAGTTGTACCCCTCCACCAAGCTGTGATAACCTCAAACGTCTTCAGACATGACCAGCATGGTCCCCAGCAGAAAGCCACTGGGACAGACCCTTCTCCAAGAGCCCAGCTGTCACCTCCTGCAGATCCTGTTACTCTGGGCTGCAGCCTGGCTGCGCCTAGAAACACTTTCTGCCTCCAGCTGTCAGCATGGCTCTGGGACGCTCAGATGGCCTGGTGCTCTAAGGGACATTGGTTGAAGTTTTGGCTGTCCAGCCTCTGAGCCCCCTTCCTGGGTTTGGGATAACCTCATTTAACATGAGCACAAGGCAGAGGCCATTGCTGAGGCCAGACCCTTCCTCCTGGCTCCTCCTGTCACCAGGGTGTGGCTGATCAGATGTACCGCCCTTGGGCTGCAGATGTGTGGAGAGTCTGCTTTGGCAGTGGCAGCAGTGTGGACACCTGGTCCAGACATGGTGGGCTCCAAGGGTAGAATGTGCCAGCTCCAGGGCTGTGGTGTGGGTGCTGGTCCTATGACATCCCTTTCCCCATTCTGCAGGCCCAGCTCTGTCTTTCTGTTCAGTCTGTAACTGTAGGTTGCTAAGGATTTTTACCTCTTCTTCTTCCAACCCCATGGGGGAGAGGGTAGCCCCCAGACAAGCCTACCATCCCCCAACTCCCTCAGTTTCCCCTCTTCTCACCATTGGCCTCATGCTAGCCAGGTCCTCAGAGGATGAGAATGCCTCTTTGTTCTTACCATTGTGTTAAAACCCATAGGCAGCTACCAACTCACAAACACCTGGCTCATAAGGGCGCCTCCACTTACCATCAGAAACTCTAGGCTGCCAAAGAAACATCCAGAAGACGTCTATCTGTTGGTTTAGCGTGGAGTTTTAGAGAACTGATGGACTCAAGGGGCTGAGGATGTGGCTTATTGGTAGAGCACTTGCCTATGGCATGCATAAAGGCCTGAGTTCAATAGCCAGCACCACAGGGGTGGGCAGGAGAACAACAGCCAGCACCTTTAGATCCAGAAGAGAAAGAAAGGATCCAGATCTGCTTCATAAGACCAGGGGAATGCTGTTCCTTTGTCCCAACACTTTCTAAGCAGTGGTGGAATAAAGAAAGCAAGAATAAAGAAGGAATTGAACGTGAAATAATGCCTTAAACAATAATAAAACTGTTTACAAACTGAGAAAAATAGTTGGAATGAGTATGACACACTAACGGTGTGCTGACCTTATTTATTTATTTATTTATTTGTGTATTTATTTATTTGCTGTACTATGTGTTGAACCCGTCTGCAGCCATAGCAGCATCCCGCCTGATCTTGGAGGCTAAGCAGGGTCAGCCTGGTTAGTCCTTGGATGGGAGACCGCCTGGGAATACCAGTGCTGCAGGCGAGGGAGAAGGAGCTGGTAGCCCACTTCTGAAACAATCCTCCATTGAAAACCTTATCAATAGCAGAGAAGCACTGACAATAGTGCCAGGCATGGCACAATGTCAGGGAGTGTTTCGTTCTGTTGTACATAAGGTCGCTATGAGTAGGACCTGACTCAATAGCACTTAATGACAACAACAACATGTGTTGAACCCAAGGTCTCACCTGGGTTCCACCCACTTAGCTGCACCCCTAGCCCTTCTTTTATTTTGAGATAGGGTCTTGCTAAATTGTGTGGGCAACAGAGGAACTAACCTGCCATGCATGTAAAGCCTCTCATGTGGAGTCCATGCACAGGTGCTAGGGCCAGACTGTCTGGTTCACATCTGGGCTGTGGCTTTACATTCCTCCAGACTCAGTTTCCTCATCTACATAGATAGGATGGCAAAACACTTGGAGGCTGTTATACAGGTCAAGCATTTCTTAATGCTCAGAAATGCACACAACAGAACCTGACATGTAGTGAGTGCCCATTAAGCATTAGTGATGAATGCAGAATTTCTTATAACAATACACACGTGCACAAGAAATAACCTAAGCATCCAGGGATAAGAAAGTCAAAAGATTATGGTACATTTATACACTAGCATTTCACACATGCACTCAGTAGTACTTTAGTGGAGTATTTCATGAGTGAAATAAGCAAGCCCCCACACCACAATGAAAACATTATGTCATATATTCAAAAATTTTAAAGCTGTCAACATGCCCGGTGCAGTTGCACATCTGAAATCCCAGAGACTTGGGAGGAGGAGGCAGGAAGATCACAAGTTCAAGGCTAGAGGCAGCCTGTGTAACTTAGCAAGACACTGACTCAAGAAAAACAATGGACTGGGGTGCAGCCCAGTGGTAGAACACTTGCAAAGTATGTCTGAAGTTTAAAAAAAAAAAAAAAGAAAAGAAAAGAAGGAAGGAAGAAATCCCCCAATTCTCAATGAATATTATGCACATGCCACTTTCTTTGTTCTTTCCTTTTTGAGTTTTGTGTGTGTGCGTGTGAGAAAGAGAGAGAGAGAGAGAGAGAGAGACAGAGAGAGTCAGAGACAGAGACAGAGACAGAGACAGAGACACAGAGATTGATTCTCTAAGTAGCCCGGGCTAGCCTGCAACTCAAGATCCTCCTGCCTCTACCTCCTGAAGAATTGACCTACTTTAAATATTGGCAAGAATAAGCAGGGGATTTGGCTAGGATTGCCTTCCCTTAGGTCACCATTAACCTGGCCAACAAGCCGCGCCGGGTTGCAAAAGGTTTTGGGAAGCACTGTGTGTGACTTTGGTGCACCCGGCAGGCAGGATCAATACTTACTAACTGACCTTGAAAGCAAGGTGGTGAGGCATGGGTCTCTTGACCATGTCCCTCAGCCATTACCTGGATAGCTGTTAACCCCGTGAAAATGCTGAACTCTTAGACCCTGATAAACACAAAGCAGACTCTATTGGTGTATGGTCTGTATTTCTTTCTGGAAGCACAAAAAGTCTCCAGCAGCTGCTGAGGGAAGCTGCTTGCTTTTGCAACTGGGCAGTGCAGCGAGATCACACAGACAGCCGCCACTTGAAAGGCTTTGAGAACAGAATCAACACAGGCCCTGCTAGCCAAGACCTCAGAGCCAATTCAGCTGTTTGTTGTGCTAACCTGGAGAGAGTTGAAGGGGAACCCCAGTTGCCTTTGGGTAAAGGATAGGCTGTTGGCAACAGTTGTTTAATAGCCACTCAAGGAACCTGCCTCCCGCAGAAGAGGGATCTTATCTTAGACCTGAGGTAAATGGCCTCCACAGGAAGAAACAACATGACTGCAGTAGAGCTAGCTTCCTACTTTCTGCTGAGCTGCTACCAACTGCCACCCATGTTCATATACAGTCATTAACTCTGCACTCAGGCTGTGGAACTTGATAGGGGAAGTCGTGTGACTTGCACAACTTTGCCACTTGGCAAACTTGAAAGCTAGGTGCCAACCCAGCTTACCCCACGGACAGACCCCTGTCTCTTTCACAACACCAACTCACCAGCTCCCGTGAGCATGATTTAGACCCTGAATCAAGGCATAGTAAACCATCTTAGGTTCCCAAAGAGCAGACATAAAACATTTTGCTTTGTCAATCAGAGTTATTCTCTTTCTCACCTTGAAAAATCAGCATTGACTCTGTGCACTCCCCCCACAGTCAGCCTCTGCCTATGGCTGATTAGGCTTCGCCAAAAATACTCCCAGAACCCCAAGTCGGGAGAAGTTTGTGCCTTGTTCTCTGTAGCAGATCAATATCATTCCTAGAGAGGATCTAATAAAATAAGAAGATAGGTATTTAGTTAAATATTTCCCTTAAGGATTGTGACCTGATTTGGCTTAGACCCCTCCTAATTTCTTCCAAGACAACTGGCTCCAAGATAGTACAATTATTTTAAACTTGAAAATGGTGTGGTGGTTTAAAATTACATCACATCATACATTTCAGTTAAACTTTATTTTTCCAAGGCTCTCTCAGCTTTGCACAAAAAAGCAGTTGCAGCCCCATGCAGATGAGATAAGCTTGTTTCTGTAAAAATAAAAATTCCTGCATAAATGTGTCTTTACAGGAAATCGCATGAGAGAGTGATCAGTAAACTGCCAATGGTAGTTAGCTCTGGGGAGCACAAAGCTCTGTGCTGTGTTTGCATAAAGGGTGTTTTTTTTCTATGTAATTTGACATTTCTATAATAATACGAATTATTTTTAAATGTATTTTTTTATTTACATGGAGTAAAATTCACCCTCTTTGGTGTTCAGCTCCACAAGTTTTGACAAATGCATAGAACTGTGTAACCCCCTACCACAACCAGGAGACAGAAATTTCAAAACCAGAAAAAATAATCTTTATAAAGTCTACCTTTCTCTACCCTTAACCACTGATGTTTGCTACAGTGCTGTCTTTTCCAGAACGTCATTTAAATGGAGTCTTGCCATATATAGCCTTTTGAGCCTGGCTTCTGATTATTTGGAGATTCATCCACATTGTTGCATTATTGGCTCTTCATTCCTCTTTTATTGTTGAGTACTAGTTTAGTATGTGAACATATCACAGTTATTTAGCGGTTCACCACCTGAAAGACATTTGGGTTGTTCACAGCAACTGTGAAAACTCACATAAGGGTTTTTATATGAAATATAATTTATTTGGTGTAAGTCCTAGGAGTAGAATTGCTAAGTTGTATACTAAGAACATGTTAAGCTTTATAAGAAATTGGCAAAACTTTCCCAAAGTATCTGTACCACTTTGCATTGTTTTGAGAAGTATGAATGCTAGCTGCTCCACATCCTCCTCAGAACTTGAACTTGGTATGGGAAGGCTTTTTGAGTGTAGACATTTTGATAGATTGTTGTTGTTGTTGTTAGGTGCCGTCGAGTCGGTATCCGACTCATAGCGACCCTCATAGGGTTTTCAATGGCTGACTGTTTCGGGATTGCCTTGGGAGTGGATTGCCAGGCCCTTCTCCCATTTTTGCGATGCTGGGAATTGAACTGGGGACCTCAGAGAGTGCAGCGCAGCGCTCTACCCACTAAGCTAAATCCCAGATATGTAGTGGTATCTCACTGTGGTTTTAGTTTGCCCTAATGACTTATGCCTGCAGCCGTAGCCCTGTGGCATCTAATTCCATCAGATCTCAGAAGCTAAGCAGGGTTGGGCCCGGTTAGTACTTGGATCAGAGATTGCCTAGGAACACCGGGTACTGTAGGCTTGGGAGACAGACCTGGCAACCCACTCCCAAAAATCAATCTGCCATTGAAAACGCTATAAATAGCAGAGAAGTGCCGGGAGCCAAGACCATAAGTAACTTTCTACAAGATACCCTGATGAAAAGGTACAGGGTGTGGTGAAAATAGCAGATGTTGAGCCACAGGGCATTGTGACCTTTGAATTGAAATTACCATCTGACAGCGGTTGTCAGGGTTACAGGAAGAACTGAAGAATCCCCTGGCCCTTGTGACATTTTTGCCCCTCCCTTCCCCCTCCATGTGTATTTAAGCTACAGCAAAAAATTAAAGACTTTGGAGCTTGATCAGACAGCCTGTCTTGCTCTCATCCTTCATGTCTCTTGTCTCTCTCTCTCATTCATTCACCCCCTACTCTAGGTCCCTGTTGAACAGCCCCGCGGGCCTGGGCAGAGAAGCACTGACAATAGTGTTTCACCTATTGTACATAGGGTCGCTATGAGTTAGATACTGACTTGACGGCACCTAACAACAATGACTTATGGTGTTGAGCATTATTTCATGTGCTTATTTGCTCTCTTTTTTCATAAAGCGCCTTTGCACATATTTTTATTTGGCAGTTTTGTTAAGTTGCATTACTTTTCAAGAGCTTTGATGGTGCATAATTGACATATAATTGCACATATTTAAAATATACATTTGAAAAGTTTGACATAGCACACACTCCTGAAACCACACAACCATGATAATGAGCATATCCATTGTCCCCCAAAGGCTTCCTCATACCCCTTTATAATTCTTCATTACCCTTCTCCCCGCACTCTATCCCCAAGAAAACAGTTATCTGATTTCTGGATTAGCTTGCATTTTCTAGAAGTTTATACAAAAAGGATCATATAGTATGTACTCTTTGGCCTCTCATACTTATCTTAGTTGTTCTGCAATTTATCTATGCCATTGAGTATGTCAATAGCTCATTCTTTTTATTTTATGGAGAGTATTTCATTGAATGGATATACCTCAGTTTGTGTACCCATTCACTTATTATTGGACATATGGGATGTTTTCAGTCTTTGTTGTTGTTGTTAGGTGCCGTCGAGTTGAGTCCAACTCATAGCGACCCTATGTACAGCAGATCGAAACACTTGCCGATTCTGTGCCAGGCAAACGATCTTATTTATGTTTAAGCCCATTATTGCAGACACTGTGTCAATCCATCTGATGGAGGGTTTTCCTCTTTTGCGTTGACCTGCCACTCACCCAAACATGATGTCCTTCTCCAGGGATTGTTCTCTCCTGACTACATGTCCGAAATATGTAAGACCCAGTCTAGCCATTCTTGCTTCCAAGGAGCACACTGGTTGTACTTCTTCTAGGACAGATTTGTTGGTTCTTTTGGCAGTCCATGGTATATTCAACAGACGTCTCCAGCACCACAATTCAAAAGCATCAATTCTTTTTCTGTCTCTCTTGTTCAATGTCCAGCTTTCACAACCATATGATGCCACTGAAAATACCATGGCATGAGTCAGACGCACCTTTGTCTTCAATGTGACATCTTTGCTTTTCAATACTCTAAAGAGATCTTTTGC
>VMDO01000801.1:0-46926 GCA_007922755.1 Pedetes capensis | reverse complement strand
CCTTCCACAGGTGTTGATTATAGAGCCAAGCAAAGCAAAATCTTGGACAACCTCAATCTTTTCTCCATTTATTGTGAAGTTGCGTGCTGACCCAGTCATAAGGATTTTTGTTTTGTTGATGTTTAGTCGTAACCCATATTGAAGGCTATGATCTTTGATCTTCATCAGTAAATATTTTAAATCCTCTTCATTTTCAGCAAGCAGATGGGTGTCATCTGCATAATGCAGGTTGTTAATGAGTCTTCCTCCAATCTTGATGCCACGTTCTTCCTCATAAAGTCCAGCTTCTCGGATTATTTGCTCAGTGTATAAATTGAAGAGATAGGGTGAAAGTATACAGCCCTGACGCACACCTTTCTCACCTTTAAACCACTCAGTGTTTCCTTGTTCTATTTGAACAACTGCCTCCTGGTTCACATACAGATTTCTCATGAGCACAATTAGGTGTTCTGGTATTCCCATTTTCTGAAGTATTATTCATAATTTGTTATGATCCATGCAATCAAATGCTTTTGCGTAGTCAATAAAACATAGATAGACATCTTTTTGATATTCTCTGCTTTCAGCTAATATCCACCTGAATCCCGCTTGATTTTCCGATAATTCCCTGTCTATATACTGCTGCAGTCGCTTCTGAATGATCTTTAGTAGAATTTTGTTGGTGTGTGATATTAATGATATTGTCCGATAGTTTGCACATTCAGTTGGATCCCCTTTTTTGGGAATAGTTCAGTCTTTAGCCATTACAAATAAAGCTGCTATAAACATTCACATACCCATCTTTGTAGGGGCATATATTTTCATTTATCTTGGGCAAATACCATAAATATGTAGATGTGGAATGGAGTGGGTTATACAATAGGTTTATGTTTAACATTTTAAGAAACTGTAAAACTGTTTTCAGAGTAGTCGCACCATTTTCTTAACTAAAAAGTGATTTTAAAAAATTGTTTTACTGGTGTTTGTTGACACCTATGCATGAACTGAGAATATCAGAACACTTAATTGTACTCATGAGGAACCTGTACGTGGACCAGGAGCCAGTCATTTGAACAGAACAAGGAAACATTGGTTTAAAGTCAAGAAAGGGATGCAACGGGGCTGATTCCTATCACCAGACCTCTTAAATCTCTATGTTGCACAAATAATTTGAGAAGCTGGACTTTGTGAAGAAGAATGTGGCATCAGGATTGGAGGAAAATTCCTTAACAACCTGTGGTATACAGATGATTTAACTTTGCTTGTGGAAAATGAAGAGGATTTGAAACATTTATTTATGAAGATCAAAGAACACAGCCTTCAGTGTGGACTGTACCTCAACATCAATGAAACAAAAATCCTTGCAACTGGGTCAGTATACAACTTCATGGGATATGTGGAGAAAAGACTGAAGTTGTCCAAGATTTTGTTTTACTTGGTTCTAAAATCAACACTCATGGAAGCAGCAGTCAAGAAATCAAAAGACACATTGCATTGGGAAAAGCTGTTGCAAAAGACCTCTTTAAAGTGTTGAAAAGTAAAGATGTCACATTTAAGACAAAGGTGTGCCTGACTCAGGCCATGGTATTTTCAGTTGCATCACATACTTGTGAAAGCTGGATGTTGAATATGGGAGACAGGAGAAGAACTGATGCTTTTGAATTATGGTGCTGGAGATGGATATTGAGTGCAACATGCATGCCAAAAGAACCAACAGATCCCTCCTAGAAGAAAACTAGAAGAACAGCAAGTAAAGTGCTCCTTGGAAGCAAGGGTGGCTAGACTTAGTCTTACCTAATTTGGATATGCTGTCAGGAGGGACCAATCCCTGGAGAAGGACATCATGTTTAGGAGAGTGACTGGTCGACAAAAAAAGGAAGATCCTCAACTAGACATATTGACACAGTGGCTACAACAATGGCTTAAAACATAAAAAAGATCATGTGAGTGGCACAGTGTCAAGGAGTGTTTTATTCTATTATACATAGAGTCGCTCTGAGTTGCACCCAACTCAGTGGCACCTAACAATACCAATGCATGAACTGTACATACCCTTCTCAGTCCTGGAGTTTGAGGTGGAAGCTGAGAGAAGCCCATTGTTCTTCATAATAGAGGGATAGAACTGGAGTTAGTGGTGTAGGATAGGGCTCTTAGATGGAGCTGGAAATCTAGACCCTTGTGGCAGAAACATAGAGAATAAAAACACCTGGAAACCATGTAGCCATTAGTGGACTGGGGATGAACAAAAATGTTTCCTGTGGGAGTCTATGACCACCTAGGGCATGTGCTATAGAAGAACCTCCCCTCAATCCACTGCCATGGAATCTACCATGAATTTGGTATTTCTCACCCAGGCTTCTGCAAGGACAGTTCTATGGGTGAGCATTCCCAAACTTCAGACAAGAACCGATTCTATAACCTGTTTTGTTGTTGTTGTTGTTAGGTGCCATCGAGTCGGTATCTAACTCATAGCGACCCTCTGTACAACAGGGGAAACACTATTGTCAGTGCTTCTCTGCTGTTCATAGGGTTTTCAATGGCAGATTGATTTTTGGGAGGGGGTTGCCAGGTCCTTCTCCCAAGCCTACAGCTTCTGGTGTTCCCAGGCGGTCTCCCATTCAAGTACTAACCAGGCCCGATCCTGCTTAGCTTCCGAGATCTGATGGGATCGGATGCCATAGGGCTACAGCTGCAGGCCTATAACCTGTTACTTTTCTCTAAACAAACTCACCTTGTTTTACAGCTCAGATAAACTTGGTGGTGAGTGTGACATATCATAAGTGGTCTTCACGTTGCTTTGGGTGAATGGCAAAGCACACAGCTCATGACCAGTCTGTGGTCAGCGGTACGTAGGCAGTGGCCCTGGGGCCTGAGGAATGCCAAGGAAGGACCCAGGCTGTTGCTTAAGACTCCCTGCCTGGACTCCACACCGGCCCCATCTGAGTCATCTGCACTCCCTTTGAGACGTTCAGCGCCCCTATCAGAATCATGCAGGGCCCGCTTTTCTACTTCTTTCTGGGGGATGGTGACACTGCTTTGGACTCATGGTATCAGGCAGAGAAAGTGCCTGCAGATCTGGGGCCCACAGTGGGGCTAAGTGGGGCTTGCGGGTAATTACCCTTCTTTTTTTTTTTTCTTTTTGCGGTATGGAGGGTTGAACCCAGGGCCTCGCCCTTGCATGCTTTGCTGGACCACTGCACTGCACCTCCAGCCATTTTTTTTAACTTTTTGAGACAGGGTCTCACTAAGTTATGCAGACTACCTCTGGTCTCGAACTTGTGATCCTCTTGCCTCCGCCTTCCGAGCCACTGGGATTACAGGTGTGCATCACTGCGCCCGGCTGGTAAATTACCCTTCTCAGGACATAGCAGGAACTTTGAGTCCAGAACCATCAGGGAAGGGCTCCCAGCCTGGCCCTTTCCTGGGCTACCTTTCCTGGGCTCCTCCAGAGATACCTGCAAGCTGAGGGGTATCACCATGGGGAGAGGCGCCACAGCCACTTCCTTTGGAGCTATGTTCTTGTCTTGAGGTAGGATCGTGTCATTTGTCCAAGGGGAGCTTTTCAGAGGTCTAGGGTAGTGAATCAGCAGCTTCAGCCTCATGTAGGACCACGTGTGAGAGGTAAATTCTCAGGCCACTGCAGCTCTCCCACGGAACTGCAAACTCCTGGAGTGTGGCCAGGAGTTTTAACAAGCCCTTCAAGGTGATTGTGATGTACTTTGAGACATTTTAGAAATTGACTCCTTTAAAAAAAGTTTCCCACCAAGAGCTGAGGATGTAACTCAGCTTTGTACCCAGCTGCTCAAAAGTAAGGGCTGCACTTCCTGGCAAGCCTAGGTCTTGGGTTTAATCTCCAGCATTGTAAAGGAAAACAAGCAAAAATACATCCCGGGTACAGAGGCACAAACCTGTAATCGCAGAGACTCAGGAGGCAAAGGCAGGAGGATCCTGAGTTTGTAGCCAAAAGCAGCCACTTAGTGAGACCCTGTCTGAAGATAAAAAAAAAAAAAAAGTCTGAAAGTGCAGCCCAGTGGTTGAGCACTTGCTAAGTATGTGCAAGGCCCTGGGTTCAACACCCCCCTCAGTACTGGGGTGGGGGGGAGCCCCACCATCCACCCGCAATCAACTAATCCTTTTCTCTGTGTCTCTCACGCTCACACACAAATGGCCTGCGAAAAGCCATAGCTTGAAAGTGCAGGATATGGAGCCCATGTCCCCCAGAGGCCTGTTTAGAAAATCCCATGCTCCTCTCCCCTGTCTTCCAACAGGAGCCTCTTGCTTCCACCACGACTCTCGTAGTTCTTATTCATCTCTTCATTGCAACCCTGGCTTTTGCATTCTGGCTGAGTACAAAGCCGAGGCCTGTTCCCCATTATCTGCCAGATGAATGCCTGGATCGGTGTCCGGGCTGCCTGGCCTGATTGGTGATCCAAGAGAGATGGGGGGAAGTCTCCGTTGATTCTGGTTTCCTGTCTGGGCTCCAGCTGGCCGTCAGCAGGAGAGGAAAGGACTTTGAGGATACATCGCCACCCTGTGGTACTAGAGGAAGAGTCACACTTGGCTGGTTATCTGCGTTGGATCTAAGGGCTTCAGAATGGCAGAGACATTAAGCCTCCTGGGATTAAAAAATAACCAAATTGCCATTTGAAGAGCATTTACTGTGTATTGGGCACTGAAATCACTGCATTATCTTCTTATAGCTGAAGATTTTCCTATTGGATATGTTTAAATAATAATATTCTTATTGCATACTATTTCTAAGTGTCCCCAGTGACACTGATGCTGTTTGAGGACCACACTTCGAGTGGCTCTGGGGCAGTCTGTCCAGAAGAATTTTCGGTGATGATGGAATGTTCAAACCATGCTGTCCAATCCGTCCTAACCGGCGGGCACCAGTAGCTATGGAGCACGTGAAATGTGGTTACTGCAAAAGAGAAATGAAATCTTAATTTTAATTAATTTTAATCACTTTGAATTTGAATAGCCACATACAGCTAAGGCTCCCATACTGGATAGTGCATAAGTCACCATGAGGGGGGCTCAGATTGGCCTTGAGATGGCTTGTCATTGAGGAGCCAAAATTCCACGTCAGGCTAAAGCAAGACTATAAGCCAACAGATTTGTAAAGTCACTAATATACTACAGCACTGCCCTTTTATATCTATGGAAACTGGGGCCCAGAAAGGCAAAGTGAAATTTTCCAGAACCACAGAGCTGCTCCTGGTAGATGTCATGGAGATGGCACTGAGATAGCATTCTTCCCACCACTCCACACTGAGTTCCAGGCCCACTGGTCTTCAAAAGAAGATTCCCAGGTTTAGAAAACCCTTATCAAACATGATGTAGCCCATATATCACAACCAAATTGCTATTTATTTGCTTATACGTCATTTGAGGCAGTTGAGCAAGTTTAAAAGTTTTATAATTTTCTGCAGAAATCAACTGTTTTAGCTATATTTTCAAGACTTGGATGGCACAAAAAGAATCATCTACTTTGATGAGATGTTTGGCAAAGCCAAGGTCTCTGGCAAGATCAAAACTTAGGCTCAGCTCCACTGGTGTACTGGTTCTTCCCAAACGGTATGAAGCTAATTCAAGAGGACAAACACTGAGGGTAACAGGGTGAATGAATATTGTCTTTTATCACACTTGAATAAAGGATTTACTTGACTGATCATTTAAAATATTTTTTTCTGGTTTGTTGTTGTTAGGTGCCACAGAGTCGGCTCCAACGCAGCAACCCTATGTACAACAGAACGAAACACTGCACAATTCTGTGCCAGGCATACAATCTTATTTATGTTTAAGCTCATTGTTGCAGACATTGTGTCAATCCATCTAGTTGAGGGTTTTCCTATTTATCATTGATCTGGCACTATCCCAAATATGACATCCTTCTCCAGGGATTTGTTCTTCCTGACTACATGTCCAAAATAGTCTAGCCATCCTGCTTCCAAGGAGCACTCTGGTTGCACTTCTTCTAGGACAAATCTGTTAGTTCTTTTGGCAGTCCATGGTATATTCAATATTTGTCTCCAGCACCATAATTCAAAAGCATTAATTCTGCTGTCTCCTTTATTCAATGTCCAGCTTTCACAACCACATGATGTGAGTGAAAATATCATGGCATGAGTCAGGTGCTCCTTCATTTTCAATGTGACATCTTTACTTTTCAACATTTTAATCAGGTCTTTTGCAACAACTTTTCCCAATGCAATGCATCTTTTGACTTCTTAACTGCTGTTTCCACGGGTGTTAATTGTAGAACCAAGCAAAGCAAAATCTTGGACAGCCTCAATCCTTTCTCCATTTATTATGAAGTTGCTTACTGACCCAGTTGTAAGGATTTTTTGTTTTGTTGATGTTGAGCCGCAATCCATGCTGAAGGCTGTGCTCTTTGATCTTCATCAATAAATGTTTCAAATTCTCTTCACTTTCAGCAAGCAGAGTTATGTCATCTGCATAATGCAGGTTAATAAAGAGTCTTCCTCTAATCCTGATGTCATGTTCTTCTTCATAAAGTCCAGATTCTCAGATTATTTGCTCAGCATAGAGATTGGAGAGATATAGTGGAACCATACAGCTATGACGCACAACTTTCTCAACTTTAAACCAAGCAGTATTTTCTTGTTCTTTTCAAATGACTGCCTCCTGGTCCATGTACAGATTCCTCATGAGTACAGTTAAGTACTCTTGGTATTTCTTTGTAGTGTTATCCATAATTTGTTATGAATGACACAGTCAAATGCCTTTGCATAGTTGGTAAAACATAAACATCTTTCTGGTATTCTCTGCTTTAGGCTAGTATCCATCTGACACTAGGAATGAGGTCCCTGGTTCCATGCCCTCTTCTGAATCTAGCTTGATTTTCTAGCAGTTCCCTGTTTCTATACTGCTGCAGTCACTTTTGCATGATCTTTAGTAAAATTTTACTTGTGTGTGATATTAATGGTATTGGTCGATAGTTTCCACATTTGGTTGGATCTCCTTTCTTGGGAACAAACACAAATATGGATCTCTTCCAGTTAGTTGGCTAGGTAGTTATTCTCCAAATCTTTGACATAGACAAGTAAGTGTCTCTAATGCTGCATCTGTTTGTTGGAACATCTCCATTGGCATTCCATCAATTCCTGGAGCCTCGTGTTTTGCCAGTTCCTTCAATGCAGCTTCCACTTCTTCCTTCAGTACCACCAGTTCCTGATCATATGCAACCTCTTGAAATGGTTGGTCATCCACCAATTCTTTTTGATATAATGACTGTGCATTCCTTCCATCTTCTTTTTATGTTTCCTGCATTGTTTAATATTTTCCCTGTAGAATAATTCACTATTGCCACTGAAGGCTTGAATTTTTTCTTCAATTCCTTATGCTTGGGAAAAACAGAACATGCCCTTCCCTTTTGGTTTTCTATCTCCAGCTCTTTGCACATGTCATTATAGCTATATACAGTCATCCCTTGATATCCATAAGGGATTACTTCAAGACCATTTTATAAAAGAGACTTGAGGATTCTCAGATTTTGGTAGCCGTGGGAAATTGCTTCCAAGACCCCTATGGATACCAAAATCTAAGGATGCTCAAGTCTCTTATATAAAATTATATAGTATTTAAAAATAACCTACACACATACTCACTTACTTTAAATCATTTCTGGATTTTTTATAGAACTTATTTGTATGTAAATAGTCATATACTGACTGTTATGCTATACTTGAATAATAACAAGATAAGTCTGTACATATTCAGTACTGATGTATTTTTTCAAATATTTTTAACCCACAGTTAGTTGAACCTGTTGATTCAAAACCCAGGGATATGGAGGGCTGATTGTCTCTACATTATATAGAATTTGAAGATTAAAGAGCTGGGCATAGTGACGCATGCCTGTAATCCCAGCACTGCAGAGGCTGAGACAGGAGGATTGAGATTTCAGGGCCAATTTATGCTATGTAGTGAATTCGAAACCAGCTAGGCTACATAGTGAGACTGAGTCTCCAACCACCACCACCACCACCAACACCACCACCACCACCACCACCACCACCACCCCAACAAAACAAAAACAAGGAAAAATTTGAAAATTGAAAAAAATAGTACTGTATTAGTTATCTATCGCTGTGTAACAAATAATCTTAATAATAAACATTGTTATCTCACAATGCTGAGAGCAAATTAACAAGGTGGTTCTGACTCAGGGACTTTGGGGTGGTATCTGCCCAAGTGTTCCCAGGGGTGCAACCACCTGAAGGCTTGATGGAGACTGTGAGACCCAGTTAAAAGCCCATAGGGGTGGCTGCTGGCAGGAGTCTCCATTTGGGCCTCTCCAGAGGGCTGCTTATAAAAAGTCCCCCACCAAGAGCAAGTGATGAGACAGCTGGAGGGAGATTGACCAAGTTGGAAGCCATAGCTTTTTATAGCCTCAACATGAAGTAATGTGCTGCCACTTCTGTATTCTATTGGCCAGGTGGACTCTGTTACAGTGTGGGAGAGGATTGTGCAAAGGATGTGGATACCAGGAGGTGGGTTCTCAAGGCCATTTTGGAGGCTGGTTCTCCCAGTATGGAACATAAATAAACAAAAAAACAACAACAACACTCACCAGGGAGCTCACTCTCCATAAATAATCACTGTAACTTTAAAAGGAGGTAATTCTTTATATATATTTACATGGGGTAGGGCAGATTGGTTTTTTTTTCTGACACTTAATTCACATATTATTCCCTATGTTTTTCTTCATCTCCCTTTCTAGAGGGAAATCCAGGCTTCATTTAACCTCCTTCCTCCAGAAAATAGGTACACTAAGTTCTGATTGGGCTGGGATTTAGCTCAGTTGGTAGAGCACTGCGCTGTAGTCTCTGAGGTCCCGAGTTCAATTCCCAGCACTGCAAAAATGGGAGAAGGACCTGGGAATCCACTCCCAAGACAACCCCGAAACAGTCAACCATTGAAAACCCTATGAGGGTTGCTATGAGTCGGATACCGACTCGACGGCACCTAACAACAACAACAACAACAACAACGGCACATGGTACATAGTTACAAAACCCTCCCACCTCCCATTCACTTTGCACTCAGGAAACCCATCACCCTTCCTAGAAGCAACTTCTGTGACCCGTTCTTGGTATATCCTTCCAGAAATACTCCATGACAGAGATGTCAGGCTTCCCGTGGATAAGAACCACTGGGAGAGTTTGTTCAAACAAAGAGTGTTAGCCCCAGCTCGGAGGTCCTTTCTTCTCATACAGATGCTGCTGGTCCAAGGATGGCACTATGAGAACCATAGTTTTAGAGGTATTCATAGGAACTTTTTCAGTATTTCGCTTTTTTGATGAAATAAAAATGGGAGAAGGACCTGGCAATCCACTCCCAAGGCAATCCTGAAACAGTCAGCCATTGAAAATCCTATGAGGGTCGCTATTAGTTGGATACTGACTCGATGGCACCTAACAACAACAACAACAAGTTCTGATTACTGTAATGTTGTTGTTGTTAGATGCCGTCGAGTAGGGTCCAACTCATAGCGACCCTACGTACAACAGTCTCTGACACTGTGCCATGCCCAGCACTATTGTTAGTGCTTCCTTGCTGTTCATAGGGTTTTCAATGGCAGATTGTTTCAGGAGTAAGTTGCCAGGTCCTTCTTCCTAGCCTGCAGCACCTTGTATTCTCAGGTGGTCTCCTATACAAGAACTAACCAGGCTGACCCTGCTTAGCTTCTGAGATCAGGCGGGATCGGATGCTAAGGAGTATTGTAATCAACACTCTAAAATTTAGACCTGCATATTTGGATGTTACAAAATATAAAGTGAATCAATGTCCTGAAAAATTCAATGGCATTAAAATATTAAATCAATTGTAATTGCACATTATATATATGATCTGAATTATCACTCTTTACCCTACAAATATGTACAATTAAAATAGCAATAATAAAACACACCTATAATTTCAGTGACTCAGCAGGTAGAAGCAGGAGGATCTCAAGTAGAGGCCAGAGGCAGCCTGCACAATTTAGTGAGACCCTGACTGGAGGGGCAGTTCAGTGGTAACATATTTGCAAAATATGTATGAGTCTCTGGGTTTAGCCCTCCAATGCTGCAAAAATAAAATAAAATAAAATAAAATTTAAAAATAAAAAATAAATTAAACATATTAAATAGTATCATCACCTCCCATTTTATGTGTTATTGTTATTTAGTATTTTAGTTCCGTATCATTTTTATATGTTCTGAATTAGTTTTATAAAATTAATTTCATTGTACTTTATATTTACCTCTCATTAGTCACTATTGCTTCTTGCATCCTGAAGCAAGAAGTCCTGGCCCCGGTCTTTATACCTGGTGATTTCCTTTTCCTTTTTTTCTCTCTTTCCTTTTTTTTTCTTGGAGGTTCAGCATTTCTAAAAGTTTGTATGGGGAGAATGTTCAAATCATCTGTTTTCCATATTGCTAACATCCCTTTACTTAAGTATTTTAACAAGGCTAATATGCTTCTTCTTTTGGAAAAACTTAAGCCTATTAAAGAATTATGTATCCCAAAAGTGGCAGGTGGGAGAGGTGGGGATGAGGGAAAAGGGAGGGGAAAATCTTTGGGGTAATGCTTCTTTTAAGGAAGTGACTCTCCAGGCTCCCCAAGATTCTTGTGCCTTGGCCCCACTCTGAAGTCTACAGAGATCATGTGGAGTGGAAGAAGACTACGTCAGTGAAACGAAAGTTCAGAGGAGCACCCCAGCCTAGAGACCCCAGCACAACTCTGGCACTGGGGAACCCTAAAAACAACACAGGGTAAAATTTCTATCCTGATGAGTGAGTGCTCTGAGGCAGAATTAAGTTGATTAAAAATAAGTAAAGGAATTTACTCTATTTGCTATTGCTTGTGCATATAGTTTGTGGATGGCTACCAATCTACATATCCACACACACTCTCCTAAAAATGTCTTCTGTAGTCATACTTTTTGTATCTTGCTTTGATCACTTAGCTTATATTATGGAGAAGATATGATGTCATTATCTATATTTCCCAAGCAGTCTGTCATGTAGATGGCTACATGGCAGGAGATGTCCTGCCTGCCTTGCTGGGAGCACAAAGTGAGGTCATAGTCCTTTTCGTTTCCAGACCCTATTCCCACTCCAGGGGGGCTGTCCGTGGAAATCTCTTGCCCTCCTAGGGAGCACTTGGCCCTGCACAGCCCTATCTTAAACCTCGCCCCAGCTGCCTCCTGGCCCAGCCAGCGAGGCCAGTTTGGGGACCTCTCACCCGGAGGCCAGGCAGCAGGACACCTGCCCCTCCCCTAGAGTCTGGTACTTCTCAGCTGCCACAAGGTGTCACCAACAGCTTGGCATGTGGTGCCTTTTCTGGCCCCAGTGATGGGTGGCCTAGGATGTATCCTCAACTCTAGAAGGGAGCTGTTTGTTAGTAACAAGCACAGGTTTAGTGAAAATCAAAGGAAAAAGATTTAAGTTATTATAGTAATCATTAAGGTTAGCCTCCTTTACTCTGCTTCTTCCCTCCTAGAACTATGGGCAAACTGGACTCACCACCCACACTCCATGAATTTTGGAAGCCAAAGACAAGTGAGTGGAGGTGACACCAGTCAAGTCCAGGTGACAATTCACAATTTGCCACATTTTCTTTCTTCTTGCCACTGTTGCTGTCACCGTTGTAGAGGCAGCCACGCTGTCGTCTTGGGGCCCTGAGTGAGGACAGCATGGAGACAGCTGTCAGCCACCCCAAGATGCAAGATGGACTTGCCAAATGAATACAAAGTCATCTTTGTTGCTTTAAGCACTTAAATTTTAGTATTGTTTGTTATCACAGTATAACCTAACCTACCCGGACTGACTAAAGTTTCTCATAGAAGGATGACCATACCCACGATAGGCTTGTAGTAAAACACAAGAGAGGAAAGTGCACAGGCCACTGGGGCCTTTCCAGGGTTCTTTCCCCACAAAGAGTTCATTCATAGACAGATAGCTTCCATGCCTGCACAGTGCATAGGGCACTTCCATTTCACCCCCGTGTGAGACCAGCTGTGGGTCTTAGCCTGTCTCGGTCAGGCCCCCATCTTGACTGTAATACTTTACAGCCCTTGTGAAGATCCGGATTCCCCATTCTGCCATGGCAACACCACTCGTCTTGGGGTTTTCAAGAGCAAAATGACAGACTGAGCTCCAGAAGGACTGAGCTGGACAGGAAATGCCACGGGCAACACAAAGACAGAATTTTGGGCTGTGGTGATAAAGCACTTGCCTAGCATGTGGAAGGCCCTGGGTTCAAACCCCAGTACTGCAAAAAAGATAGCATTCTTGAAAAGGCGAATTTCAAGACTTTTTCTCTGCTGTGCATTGGGGATAGAGGCAGGGCCAGCTTATCCATTAGGCCACAGGGGTACCATGCCTGGAGCTCATGACACTTTCAGGGCCACGTGAAAATGCTTTAATTTCTTTTTTAAACTACAAGGGAAAAATGAACTTTTACGTTAAAGACAGCTTTATTTTGTTTTATTTTATTTTCCCTTTGTTGATAAATGTTGGGGGGTAAAGAGCTATAAGACATTTGCTATTAAAGACAATTTTAATATATAATATTGATATAGTCATCTTTATACTGTTGCCGTTGTTGTTAGAATGCCATCGAGTCATGGTCCAACTCATAGCAACCCTCATAGGGTTTTCAATGGCTGATTGTTTCGGGCTTGCCTTGGGAGTGGATTGCCACATCCTTCTCCCATCTTTATACTGTAGGGAAGAAAATATTTCTAAGTCATCATGATGTTCCTATAATAAAAATCAGACTAATGAGAGAGAAGCATATGAATTTAGTATATGTTTATGTGGCACAAAAACCTTCAAAAGTGAGGACCCAAAGAAAAGGGGAGACTTTTTCTGGACAGCCATGCAGAAGCATGTTTGGAGAACAGAAAGGTCTGGGTGATGCTGATATAGTACAGGGAGGTAGCAAGGCCTGTTTGTTCAGATTCTTCTTCAGAGATAAGGATATTCCTCTCAGCCAGCTACAAGGAAGGAGGTCAGAGAATTCTTGTATAGCCTGCCTCATGGGAGAAGTGTGAGGGGAACTGGTGAGAGAAACCTTCCTGCTTCTGCTGTTTTCTCAAATGCCAACATACCCTATTTTGGGGTAGCATGTTCTGAACATTGTCAATACAACTCAGCAATAAAATATAATTTCTAATGTTTCTTATGGAGGAAGAGAACCATGATGTCAAAAGTGTCTGGAAGCCACAAAAGTTATATTGTGGCTTTGGTGAAAGGGTTTCACAAGTGATGCAAACTTGGGTTTCAGTGACCTGCTCAGACTGTAGATATGGCATCGCTGTAACCTGTAATGCTTTGTCCTTTACGAATATGTGAAAATTTCCTTAGCTTTGACAAATCGGCTTTGTGTTTGCTATCTAAAGATAATCTCAGGACACCCAGAAGGCCATAATTGCTAAGGGGGAGAGTCTTGGTTCAAACAATGTGCGTGGAAATAGAGATTCCTCTGGCTTGTGTCTCACACTTGCCGTTGCCTTCCTCCTTCCCAGCAGCCTCTGACTTCTCAGAGGAGTCCAGCACGTCCCTGGAAGCCACCTTTTTATCTAGCACAGGGCTGCCCTGGCCACAGTGAGAATCTCTAGGGCCCAGCTATAGCAAGCCTCAGGACTGCCACTAGGAACTCTGGGATGCAAACAGTTTTTCTTGGAGGGCTATGCGCTAAGGTTCATAGGGTTTTCAATGGCAGATTGACTTTTGGGAGTGGGTTGCTGGGTCCTTCTCCCAAAAAAAACCCTATGAATAGCAGAGAAGCACTGACAATAGTGTTTCATCTGTTGTACATAGGGTCGCTATGAGTCGGACACCAACTCGACAGCACCTAACAACACAACGCAACATGCGCTAAAGTGAGTCTGAATTCCTACTTAGGTTGCCACCATAATGGGAGTGAACAGAAATCTCAGACAGAGTGAATCAGAGCTTTGCTCAGACATCTTTGGAGTTACGTAAAGGCTATAATTTCCTTTTTACTGTTAAAGCCTGGTTAGATTGAATTTTCTACTACTTTTAACAACCTTACTGAAATTAAATGTAGTAATTATTATCTCTACTTTATAAGTTAGGAGGAAGGGCTTAGGCACTTGGCCAAAGGCACAGAGCTAAGTTGAATAGTTGTATAGGACTTCATCCCAGGCAATGTGACTCAGACATTATCCAGGCTGGGCACTGTGGCACATGCCTATAATCCCAGTCAGAAGACTAAGGCAGGAGGATTGTGAGTTGGAGGCCAGAGGCAGCCTGTACAATTTAGTGAGACCTTGTCTCAAAATAAAAAATAAAAAGGGAGTGGGGATACTGTTCTGTAGTAGAGCACTTGCTTAGCACATGTGAGGCCCTGGGTTTAACCTCCCAGGACTGCTAAACAAAGAAAACAAAACCAAAAACCAACAACAACAAAGAAACTATCCAGGTTAACCTTCATATGTGCTTTGCCTCAGTATCAAATGCTGTATTTTCACAGATTTCACAAATTTTATCTGCAACTCTTCAAGCCTGTCTTATCTTATAAACACCATAAGTATGAACAGATCCAAACAGAATGGAATCGATGCACATAATAATATTTTCCTGCTCTGCATGTTTCATTTAAGCAGGGGAAAGTATAGCTGGTGCCACGTGGGAAGGGCCCCTACTACCCACAAATACAAAGAATTAGGAAATCAGGAATTTGAAAGCCACCCTCACAGTCTCCCCTCTTTCCCTTGTGTCCTGAGGAGGAAAATGGAGGAGGGCCATGAGCCCAGCTGGAAGAGCCTGGCCTTGGTGATAGAGACACTGCTGTGCTTGGACAAGGGGAATTGCAAAGGCACTGGACACAAAGGTCTCGAACTTCAGTATCAGGAAGCTGAGGGAGAAGCTGCCTCATGGCTTCTGTTTTCTGAGTGAAGCAGGAAACAGGTCTCTATGGAGAGAGCAATGAGGAAGGAAACCTGGGAAAGAAAAACTTGTATAGAGAGCCACCTGGGAGAATTTATGTAAGTGCTCAGGGTGGGGGCCAGGGCTGGGCTGCCTGCCTGGGGCCATCCATGTTTGTGTTGTCTATAAACACAAGAGCTAAAAACCAGACACTGACAATTTATCTCTCTGTCAAGTACCACACAAGGCCATCCCTGAATAGGATTTGAAAATAAAAGTGTGTTCTGTGATCTTCATCATTAAGAATATAAAAAGAGGTTGAGAGCCTTATCTGATGTTCCCAACTTAACCAAAAGTTTTAAGCTAAAATGTATTCATTGTCTATAGTTACCAAATTATGATAGGTCCATTTTGATTTTATTAAAAATTGGGAAAATTGAGACGCAAATAAAATATCCTAAGTGTGGCTATCTCTGTATCATGCATGTCAGAGTACTCAGGTTTTTACATGGCTCAGCCCTGCCTCCCATGAAGTAGGTATTTTTATCCTGATTTTATAGATGAGGAAATTGAAGCCCAGAAAGATTAAATAACCTTCACTCAATCATGTTGTTGTTGTTAGGTGCCAACCTTATGTACAACAAAATGAAATATGTCCTAATAGTGTTCCTTGCTTGGCACTATTGTCCGTGCTTCTCTGCTATTCATAGAGTTTTCAATGACTGATTGTTCCCGGAATGGGCTGCTGGGTCCTTCTCTCAAGACTACAGCATATGGTATCCCAAGAAGGTCTCCTTTCCAAGGATTAACCAGGCCTGACCCTTCTTTGCTTTCAAGATCAGATGGGGTTGAACAGCAGGGTGGTATGGCTGTCAATCATATAACTATTAAGACTCAAAAATCTGAGGCTGAGATTCAGGTTAGTGAGAGTACTTTCCTAGCACGCACAAGCCCCTGGGTTCACTGCATGGTGGGTGATGTTACTAACCTGACCCATGTTACCAACTGTGACTTATTTGTGCTTTTTTTTTTTTTTTTTGTGGTACTGGGGGTTGAATCCAGGGCCTCGAGCTTGCATGCTCTGCAAGTGCTGGACCACTGAGCTGCACCCTCAGCCCATTTTTTTACTTTTTGAGACAGGGTCTCGCTAAGTTACCCAGACTGCCTCTGGTCTCGAACTTGCGATCCTCCTGCCTCCGCTTCCCAAGCTGCTGGGATTACAGGTGTGCGCCACCGTGCCTGGCTTATTTGTGCTTATTTGAGGGTTATAATTTGATACTATGGTGACATCCCAGCAGGTTGTAAAAGAGCATTAGGCATTGTTCTATAAACATACACAGTATTGTTGGAACTTCAAAATTGGAACTAGGTATGAAGTCATGAAGAAAATTGAAGCTAAAAAATACATGCTGCTAAAAGATTTTGTTGCTGTTGTTGTTAGGTGCCATGGAGCTGGTGTCTGATTCATAGCGACCCTACAGGCAAAACAGGCAAAACACTATTGTTAGTGATTCTCTGCTGTTCTTAGGGTCTTCAATGGCTAATTGTTTTTTGGAAGGGGGTTGCTGGGTCTTTCTCTGACACCTACAGTATCTGGTGTTCCCAGGCGGTCTCCCACCCAAGTACTAACTAGGCCCAACCCTGCTTAGCCTCTGAGATCTGTCTGACAGGATCAGACACCACAGTAGTACAGCTGCAGGCTGAAAGATTTTGTTGTTGTTGTTAGGTGCCTGTCGAGTCGGTATCCAACTCATAGCAACCCTCATAGGATTTTCAAGGGCTGTTTCGGGATTGCCTTGGGAGTGGATAAAAGATTTTGTAGGGCCGCATTAATACTGTCTTGTGACAATCATAAAAATATGGTGAATGTTTAAATTTAAAAAACTACCGTAAAAGACCACACACACACACATACACACACACACACACACACACACACACACACACACACACACACACGCAAAGGCCCTGGGTTCAACTTCCAGCACCACAATAAGTAAATAAATAAATAAACAAATAAATATAAAAATAATTTTAAAATTTAAAAATCGGAACCAAGGTACATTTGCTGCCTCCAATATCTGTGCTCTTTGCCACTTGCCACTGCCTTCTCTTAGCCCAGAAGGTGCTCTAGTACTTGACAGGTCAGTCCAGAATTTGGCTGCCCTTCTAGAAAGTTGTGGAGTCTTTATAGAAACAACTTCTGATGGCCTGCCTAATATTTCAAAGTGGCCAATTGAGAAATCAGGTTATAGATACCCTCCCCGAGGTCACTGTCCCAACAATTGTGCTACAACAAAAGTCTTCTAGCTGGTCTACAGCCCTAGGCTTTCTTCACGCTGCCTGGCAAGTAGCACTACTGGTGACCTGTACCAGCAAAGGCAACACTGGAAGTCTAGGGCAGGTGTGTGCAGGCCTGCCCCAAAGCTGTCTGCAACAGCGCCACCTTGTGGCAGAAACCAAAACCACTGTGCTCTCTCTGTCGGACCCTTGGATGCAATACTGACTTCTTAGGAAGAAGTGCATAGGATTCTTGTTGTTGTTGTTAGGTGCCGTTGAGTCGGTATCCGACTCAAAGCGACCCTGTGTACAACGGGCCAAACACTATTGTCAATGCTTTTCTGCTGTTCATGGAGTTTTCAATGGCAGATTGATTTTTGGGAGAGGGTTGCTGGGTCCAACTCCCAAGCCTACAGTATCTGGTGTTCCCAGGTGGTCTCCCATCCAGGTACTAACCAGGCCCGACCCTGCTTAGCTTCCGAGATCTGGTGGGATCAGATGCCACAGGGCTATGGCTGCAGGCATAGGATTCTTAGAAAGTTTAAATAAGCGAGGTGTGGTGCTGCACACCTGTAATCCCAGCACTGGGAAGACTGAGAGAGGAGGACTGCGAGTTCAAGGCCAGCCTGAGCTACCATAGCATGGTCCAGGACACCTTGGGTTACATAAAAAACAAAACAAAATAAGCAAACGAAAAAAACAAACAAAAACCCCCCCAAACATTGACAACAACAGCAACAACAAAAGGTTAAGGAGACATTTCAAGAGTTAAATGATTAGGCTAGGCATGACTGCACACTTGTATAATCCCAGCTCTTGGGAAACTGAGGCAAGAAGACTGAGAGTTCACTCCAGCTCTGGCTATATAGCAAGTCCCTGACTCAAGAATAAATAAATAAATAAATAAATAAATATTTAAACTTTTTAGAAAAGAGAGATCATTAGATTTCCTGCTAATAGAGGTATATGGGAGGTATTAACAGTAAAAATGAGAAATGTGTATTTGTACCCTGAGGCAGTCACACATCATCCTTGTATATCGTCCCACCCTGGGGCTGTCCACTGAGGACTCTGAATATGGAAGAAGGTATTTCAGGTACTGGTCTCTCCTGGGCTGCCTCTGTTGTATGTTGACTTTCAGAACTTCCCCAGTTCCATTTGCAGGCAGGCTCCTGGGCCTTGGGATCCTAGCAGTCCGAGGGCAAGGGGCTCAAAGGACAGTTCCATGAGGAGGAATCAGCCTTAAAAGCTGTCACTAGATCTCCGACTGATGAAATTATCTTCCAGGTAATGAAATCGTGTTAATGCAATTTGCAGACTGCTTCCTCTCTAACTGTGACTTGGTTTGGCAAGTCTGTGGCTTGTTGTCATAGCCCTGGCAGGAAAGGCCACTTCTGTGTAATCAGATTATAGAGGCCACAGGGGCGCTTCTGAAACAGGAAGCAAGCTCTTTTCAGAGGGTTAATTTTATTTGTTGTGCATTTCAACAGATTAAGCACTTAAGGTTGGGATTTTAAAAATATTTCTTCTTTGGGCCAAAGAAGTATTTTAATAAAGCTAAGTTCTTTGTTTAAAGCTTCTCCAAATCCCTGACAAATTAATTTCTAAAGAAGCAGAGCGTGGCTCATGATTAGAGGCACAGCCTCTTTATACACAAAAACACTAAGGAGAGGGAATCAACAACAGCACAGGGGGGGCAAGTGGCTGCCCTTAGACTTAGCCGGACCTTTCACATGAAAATCCAGATTTTTTTCTTCTTACATCAGCAGAGCTGTGGACTGTGTTGCCACTCTCAGGAAACAGCATCTTATGGCCGTTAGCCCTTTTAAAACAAACCTCTGTCTCCTTTCAGTAGACTGTTGGGACTATATAATGATCAATGTGTGGGGACTGGGGCTGTAGCTCAGTGGTAGAGCACTTGCCTGTTGTTGCTAGGTGCTGCCAAGTTGAGTCTGACTCACAGTGACCCTAAGTACCACAGAACGAAACACCCCCCAACACTGGGCCATGAACACCATCTTTTTATATTTGAGCCCATTTTTGCAGTCACTAGGTTTCTTCTCATTTTGAGTCATGCCACATCAGGAGATCCCAGAGGCTATACTCCACTCTCACAATTAAAGTCGACTCTACTTTGAGGAGATAATTCTTCCTCAGTTGTTTCTTCAATGCCTGCCAGCCAGGGGGGCTCACTTTCTGGCACTATATTTGATAATACTTCTCTGCTATTCATAGGGTTTTCAATGGCTAATTGTTTTGGGAGTGGGTTAACCACGTCCTTCTCCCTAGTCTGTCTTAGTCTGGAAGTTCAGCTGAAACCTGTCCACCATGGGTGGCCCTTCTGGTATCTGAAATACCAATAGCATAGCTTTCAGCATCACAGCAACACGAAAGCTCCCACAGCACCACAAGCTGACAGATGTTGGGGAGAGCCCTTGCCTAGCATGCACAAGACCCTGAGGTCAATCCTCAGCACTGGAAAACAAACAAACAAACAAACAAAAACAAACCACATTGTTGGATGTGGTAGTTCACACCAGTAATCCCAGAGACTTGGGAGGCAGAGGCAGGAGCATTGCAAGTTCGAGGTCAGAGGCAGCCTGTGTAATTTAGTAAGACCCTGTCTCAGGATAAAAAACAAAAAGTGCCAGCTGTGCACAGTGGTGCACGCCTGTAATCCCAGAGGCTTGGGAGGCAGAGACAGGAGGATCGCAAGTTCGAGACCAGAGGCAGTCTGCGTAATTTAGTGAGATCCTGTCTCAAAAAGTAAAAAAAAAAAAAAAAAAATGGTGTGGGGGTGCAGCTCAGTGGTCCAGCACTTGCAGAGTATGCAAGCTTGAGGCCCTGGGTTCAACCCCCAGTACTACAAAAATAAATAAATAAATAAATAAATAAATAAATAAAAATAAAAAAATAAAAAGTGGGCTGGGAGTGCAGCTCAGTGGTAGAGAGTTTGTAAAGCATGTGTGAAGCCCTGGGCTCAATCCCCAAATACCTCACCAGAAAAACCAAAACAAGACATCAGCAAACAACAACAACAACAACAACAACAACAACACAAAAACCATATCAACGCTCTGGGCTTGATTTGTTCTTACATTTTCTTGGGTCTCCCCAGCTGCTTGAGAAGGGATGTAGGTGGCTTTTTCCTCTCTCTCTAGCCTGCCCCTGGCTTTTCCCACCAGCAGGCTAGTGAAGTCCCCACCCACAGGGAGAAAGGGCAAAACTGTGTGTGGAGTGCCTTTTCCAGGCAGTGGGAGAGTATGGACAGAACGTGAGTAAAGGTGGTTCTTCTACATATGAGTGCCCTGGGTGTTCCTCACAGGTCCCCCAAAGTGGGGGCTTCTCAGCAGTGTGCGGTCCTCCTTCATGTGGACTCACAGGAATCTGAAGTTCACACAGGTCGCCTCACAGCCTCCTTCCACTCCAGCCATAACCAGTAGCATTTAAGAGATCCCCACAATGGCTGCCTTGAGACTTGCTGTTGATCCACAAAAAACAGCAACACTCTTGCTGTGCCCTGGGGGAGGGCATTCCTCTTCCCCCCGCTGCCCAGGTAGCTTCAGCTCTCAGGACAGTGCAAGTCAGGCCCTTGCCCATGGAGTCCCTGAAGAGAATCCCTATCAAGCTCTCACGTGGCCTCTGAGGACCAGGCTCTCTCAGCTCCAGGAATGCTAGTGATGCCTCTGGTTCATCTCCCCTTTCCTGCTCTAGGCTGACAGAACAGCCCTCTCTCAAGGGCTCTCAAC
The DNA here is from genome assembly GCA_007922755.1 of Pedetes capensis. Classification (NCBI taxonomy): domain Eukaryota; kingdom Metazoa; phylum Chordata; class Mammalia; order Rodentia; family Pedetidae; genus Pedetes; species Pedetes capensis. The sequence continues at coordinate 26,009 of VMDO01000801.1, read as the reverse complement.
CTCGACCATTTTGTAGTTTCCAAAGTGGTGAGGGAAGGACCAATGGTCTTGAAACCCAAATTCTGCATTTAATGACCTCTTTCAAACTCATTTTTGGATCTGATAACTCTTTAACAAAAAGAGATAGAAAATATGAGGCAGAGAGTGTTTTATTTTAATATCCTGTTGTGATAAGTAGAAGGTGCCCTTACAAGGATACAAACACTCCTAAGCCAATTTAAAGAATGTAGATAAATAGATAGATGGATGGATGGATAGATAGATAGATAGATAGATAGATAGATAGACAAATAAGACATGCAAGCAGAAAGGAGACCAGTGGTGGGGAGGGAGTGGTAGGGGCAAGGGGCCATGAGAGGGTACTGGGGGGTGAACATGAGCAATGTACAATGAAATACATGTATGGAAATGTCATAATGAGATCTATTAAATTGTACATTAGAAATTACTAATAAAACAAGATTTCTGGGGGAAAAAATAAAGGAGCATAAGATTTCTTCTAGTATAGGGACAGAACCAAAGAAGACTTCCTGGAAGAAGTGGCCTTTGAGTTGGACTTTAGACTTGTGGAGGTCAAAGATGATAGTATTCCAGGTAATGAAATTGGCATAGGAAAGGCCCACAGGTGGGAATCGTGCTCTGTCAATTCTGTTTTAGTAGGCACATTTTCATCTCCAGAAAGATACTCAAATTATTTCATCAAAAAAGCGAAATACTGAAAAAGTTCCTATGAATACCTCTAAAACTATGGTTCTCATAGTGCCATCCTTGGACCAGCAGCATCTGTATGAGAAGAAAGGACCTCCGAGCTGGGGCTAACACTCTTTGTTTGAACAAACTCTCCCAGTGGTTCTTATCCACGGGAAGCCTGACATCTCTGTCATGGAGTATTTCTGGAAGGATATACCAAGAACGGGTCACAGAAGTTGCTTCTAGGAAGGGTGATGGGTTTCCTGAGTGCAAAGTGAATGGGAGGTGGGAGGGTTTTGTAACTATGTACCATGTGCCGTTGTTGTTGTTAGGTGCTGTCAAGTCGGTATCGACTCATTGTGACCCTTCCTATAACAGGTGAAACACCATTATCAGTGCTTCTCTGCTGTTCATAGAGTTTTCAATGGCTGATTGCCTTTGGGAGTGGGCTTCTGGGTCCTTCTCCCAAGCCTAAGTATCTGGTGTTCCCAGGAGATCTCCCATCGAAGTACTAACCAGGCCCGACCCTGCTTAGCTTCCAAGATCTGACGGAATCAGACACCACAGTGGTACAGCTGCAGGCATGTGCCTTTATTACCTATTTAAAATATAATAAAATAGCCTGGAGTGGTGGTACACACCTGTAAATCCTAGTACTTGGGAAGCTGAGGTAGGAGGATCACAAGTTCCAGGCCAGCTGGGCTATAGAGTGAGTTCCAAGCCAGCCTGGGCTACATAGACTCTGTTTCAAAAAATATATAATATATATAACATAATAAAAATACTAGCCAGGCACAGTGGCGCACGCCTGTAATCCCAGCGACTCAGGAGGCTGAGGCAGGAGGATCACAGGTTCAAGGCCAGAGGCAGTTTGTGTGACTTATTGAGACCCTATCTCAAGATAAAAAAAAATTTAAAAATAGGCTGGGACTGCAGCCCAGTGGTAGAATGTTTGCAAAGTATGTGTAAGGCCCTGGGTTCAACCCCCAAGTATTACAAAAATAAATAAATAAATAAATAAATAAATAAATAAATAAAATAATGCTATGTTCAATCCCCTTTCCTTCCCCATCTACCTCTCTTACTCTCTCATATTGCATAGCTGTTCCCTCCTCAGACTGCCTTCTGTCCCCACATGGCCTATCCTCTCCATTCCTGTGTGGGTTTTTTTTGTTTTGTTTTGTTTTGTTTTTTTGGTTGTTGTTGTTGTTGTTGTTGTTGTTGTCTTTTGGCCCCAGGTACTGGGGAGTTAAACCCAGGGCCTTATCCATGCTTCTCTAAGCACTCAACCCCTGAGCCATACCCACTGCTTGGTTGGTCTTTATTCCTAGACCTGCCAAGCCTCTTAAAGATGGCTGAGGAGCAGAGAAGAGAAACTGGGCCAGCAGTTACGGAATTCTGCTCCCAGGGAGCCGAAAGTAGTCAGGAAGTCTTCGAATTCAAGCATGCTAATAATTGCAGTTGAGCTCACATATCCTAAGGAATTAAAAGAAATCTGTCTCTCCTGCTTTTTTGTTTGTCAGATACACAGTTTTTCTCTTTCCATGTGCATTTGTTTCTGTTTCACTCTCATCCTGACTCAGCACTCAGAGGCCTCAATGCTAAGCCTGACTACCCGCACAGAAAAAGCGAGAAGAGGTTCATGCAGCTTCAGAAGCAGAAGTAGGAACAACCTCCTAGCAGGTCACCTGTACCCCAAAGACAGCCACCTGGAGATGAACGAAGCTACATGGATACATGTCCAAGGAAGTGGGGAACAAATGGCCACGTTGCCACAACCCGCCAAAGGCTCAAATATCTCTGCTAAGCCAGTGACAACCCCTCGTCTTGTGACCTGGGACTGAGCTTCACAGACACCACCTCAACCCAAGGAACTCCATATGAGGATGTGCTGGTAAGTTAACTATCCAAAAAAACCCCCAAATCTGCGTGGTGGCGCATGCCTATGATCCCAGTGGCTGGCGGGGGGCGAGAGGGAGGTGTTGGAGGCAGGAGGATCGCAAGTTCGAGACCAGAGGCAGTTTGCATAACTTAGTGAAACCCTGCCTCAAAAAGTCAAAAAATGGGCTGGGGGTGCAGCTCAGTGTCCAGCATTGCAAAGCATACAGGCGCGAGGCCCTGGATTCAACCCCCAGTACCGCAAAAAAAAAAAAAAAAAAAATCTGATCTGTAGAGTTTGCAAGTTCCTGTAGTATAAATACTCACACGATGGCCAATTCCACATGACCAGCGTGAAGTCACTGAACACACAGTTGGGAAGAAATCCACATATGTATTGGGCTTCTTAGAGTGAGCTGTGGAACCCCATGTGCCCCGGAGTAAACTGCCAGGCAAGAGTCCTCTAGGAAAAGGCCACGTCTGTGGTCACCTTCCAGGCTTGCAAGTACCTCACAACAAGCCTTTTCCCTGAGAGCCTTTGACTAACATTTGTTAAACTGTGTATTATTGGGCCGGCTAATTTATTAGTTTTTCTGAGCACTGTAAAAGAAGTGTTTATTATCATTTTTTTCTTCTCCCAGGATTAGTGAGTCAGTGAATGGTCAGAAGAGGCAGAAGAGGGGTCCTTGTAGAAGGATGGGCAATGCTCACATGTCATATTAGCCAAATAGGTACATTACTATTTTAGAGAGGCTTTTTGAGCAGGTTTTGGATTTTTTTTTTTTTTTTTTTTTTAATTTAGACAGGATCTTGCTGTGTAGTGCAGGCTGTCCTGGCACTCGCTATATAAACCAGGCTGGCCTTGAACTTGTGTCAATCCTCCTGCCTCAGCCTCTCGAGTGCTAGGATTACAGGTGTGTACCACCATGCTTGGCTTAGGTACATTCTTATTAATGATACCCTTTTTGTGTATGTGATACTAAAGGATCGATGCCAGGGCTCTTGACCACTAAACTGTACCCCTAAGCCCCCTTTTTATCTTTTTCCATCTTGAGACAGGATCTTGCTAAATCATGCAGGCTGCCTCCTGAGTCACTGGGACTACAGGCTTGTCCCACTGCACTTGGCTATTCTTATTAATAATATTCTTAACTCCTACCATTTCTAATGTGACTACTCTCTGCCAGGCCCTGTGCTTAGTGTTTAACATACATTGTCCCACCTGTTCTCGACAGTCCCACATTGTGGGAAGTAAGTCCATGTATTTTATCACTGACTATGATACATCATTATTTTATGCTCCCCTGAGAAAGAAAAAAGATGTTAGCTAATTGACACAAAGGGCTGTTAGCATTTAGAATTTTTATTTTATACTTACTAAGAGATCTCTTCTAGATCTACTTAAAGAGAAATGTCTACCACAATCACTCTTGTGCACAGATAAAAGGGAAAACCCCAGTGAAATAAACCATGAAGGTATTCCCCAAACTTCCTCACACTTAGGGCCCACGCTGTGATCACTTCTTGTCTCCAAGGAGCTGAGATCCACATTTTCCCCACACTGCCATCCTCCCTGACAAGAGTGTTAGTGAGGGAGCCTTGTTAAAGAGAGGCTCGGCTGCTGTCTCTGGGTTTTTCTCTCAGGCCGCTCACACCCCATCTGTAACTTTTGCTGCATGCACCCAGCAACTGTGTCACAACTGCTATCAGCCTGACAGACATTTTAAGACATGTCCTGATTTCAGGGATGTTAAGATACGAAAGAGGTGTGTCTTAGAGTCCTTGAAAGAGAGTAGCGTGCACTTGAATTATTCCTACTTTAGAGACGGGGTTTAGGAAGGTTTAAGAAATTGCCCAGTCTCACTCTCACTAATAATTGGCAGAAGCGGATTTGAACTCATCCCGCTTGACTCCCTGTGCCACAGACCTGGGTCAGGAGGAGGTCTTCAGGCCAGTACCTGACCGAGAGGGACAAGGAAGAGCAGGATCTGTAACTGTCTTACACAGCAATGCAGAGAGAATCTACAAAGAGCAGAAGCAGAATGATGGCTGTTTTCACGGTTCCAGGATCAATTTAAGCACAACGAGGTATCACTTCACATCGGGGGTGGCTATAATAAAAAAAAAGATAAAAGGCCTTGGTGGTACAAACCTGTGATCCCATCACTTGGAAGGTAGAGGCAGGAGGATCAAAAATTCAAGGCCATCTGGAGCTACAAAGCATGAGCCTCTCTAAACAAACAAACAAAAGCAAGAATAAAACAATGGGGGGGGGGTTGGGATTTAGCTCAGCTGGTAGAGCGCTGTGCTGCAGTATCTGAAGTCCCGAGTTCAATTCCTAGCACCACAAAAATGGGAGAAGGGCCTGGCAATCCACTCACAAGGCAATCCTGAAACACCCAGCCACTGAAAACCCTATGAGGGTCGATATGAGTCGGATACCAACTCCACGGCACCTAACAACAACAACAACAAAACAATAGCAAGTGTTGGTTAGGACATGAAGAATTTGGCCCTCTCATTCATTGCTCTGGGGAATGTAAAATGGTGCAGCCACTGGGCAGCTCCTCAAACTGTTAACGTGTGGCATGACCCAGCTCCACTCCTAGATACACACTGAGAAAGCTGAAACCTACATTCATACACACACACACACACACACACACACACACACACACACACGTGAATGTTCACAGCAGCATTACGTATAATAGCAGAAAGGTAGAAACACCCAAATGCTCATCAACAGATGAAAGTGTAAATGCATAGAAAGAAGTAAAATACCAATGCGCGCTACAACACGGACAAACCCTGAAAACATTCTAAGTGAAAGAACCAGCCACAAAGGACCTCAGAGTGGATGATTCCACTTATGTGAAGTGTCCAGAACAGGGCAATTTATAGAGATGGAAAATAGATTAGTGGTTGCCAGAGGCTGGGTGGGTGGGTGGAATGAGGATTGACTTGTCTGCTGAATATTCATATATGGGAACCTAATACCCAGTGTGATAGTATTAAGAGGTGGGGTGTTTTGGGAGTGATTAAGGTGTGATTGCTCATGAATGGAATTCTTGCTCCTATAAAAGTGGTAGAAAGGAGCACCCAAGCCCTGGGGCACCTTCTGATCTTCTGTCACGTGAGCAAGAGGAGCCGTATCCGAAGCAAAGAACAAGCCTTCGCCAGACACCACACCTTGTGGCATCTTGGCCATGGAGTCAGGAGATATACATTTCTATTTATTAATTACCCACTCAAAGGTATTTTGTTGTATCAACAGGAATGGACTAAGACATTGGCAATTGGTACAGAGCTTCTTTTTAGGGTGATGAAAAGGTTCTGATATTAGGTAGTGGTGGTGGCTGTATAATATTGTGAATATACTGAAAACCATTGAGTTATACACTTTCAAGTGGTTGTTTTATGTTATGAGAATTATTATCTCAGTTTTTAAAAAACTATTTAAAAAGTACTTCACTTTTTTTTCTCCATTCATGCTCCTTTAGGATAATTAAAACATAGCTGGTCGCCTGTCAAATGGAAAACGCTGGTTTGGACTGACCTTACTGGCATCGGTGATACAAAGGCTGAGCTTTTAAAATTCACATTCTGTGTGACCTCATGAAAGCAGTGTTTGTTTCTATTTCCTTACCTCCAGTCACTTGCCATATTTTGATAATGTTCTAAATTACAGGACCCAGAACTGGTCTTTAATTACAGAGTGCTTTAATAGGGTTCACTGGCAAATACCATAGAATTACAGGAGCCACAGATGAGATACAGCATCGTTTTATCTGTTCTCTGGTGGCGGCCTCTAAAATGCAATTAGTACCAAGCAAAATATTTATTCAGGATTTTATCTCCTTTATTCATTCCATCTCCGAATGAATGCTGTACTTCTTCTAGCTGCTTTTTCCTCCTTCACATGAGTAGTAGCTCATTTTCAATCGACTCTTTTCTTCCCTCTTGGACTCTAGGGAGCCAAAAGTCAGCAGTCTGGGAGCTGATTAAAGGAAGCAAATTTCTTGAAGATTTTCACCTATCCTCCCTGCTACTCCTCCCAGGCATGAATGGAGGGAGGCACAAAGAATCAGGTCATGCCCCAAGCTAAAACCCCCGAGGGCAGCCAGCCATCACCTGCAGAAAAATAGCCCCACTCCTGGGCAAAGCAGGAAATGTCCTGCACAGGCCAGCATCCCAGTTCCAGCACTTTCCATGCCAGCACTCCTGCCCTCAGAGGTGCCAGGCTTTCCACATCTCTCTACTTTCCCCTGAAATGCCCACATGGGCATCAGCCTCTATGAAGCCCTTCCTTGGCTTCTTCTATCACCAACCAAATTTCCCACCCCAGAAAGGATGCCTTTCCTTCTGGATCCCTCTGTACCCATTTTGGTCCACTGCTTGGACCCAGCAGTGCATGCATGTCCTCCCTTCAGAGGACCTGGAAGATCCTGGAAGGCAGAGCGATGATTTCAGCTTTGTATACTCTAGTGCCACAGCCCTGTGGTGCACTGAGGAAATGCTCAACAAACTTCTGAAATCATTCAAGTCTCTCCTATGCAATGCGGCCATGCACAAATCTGTCTTGTAAATGTCTCTATGTGCTTGAAGACACTTAGAATTTATCAAGCTTTTGACTAGGCATTATGACCAAATGATGACTTTGATCAGTTTCACAATGTGCCCACACGTGCCAACCACTGTGCCAGGAGCAGTAGATATTACAGAGAATAAAACAACACAGTGCTTGCCTTCAAGGAATCTCTAATCTAGTAGTGGGAGTTAAGAAGCCTGCCTCCTAAGGAGAGGAGGCTGTACTCAAGGGAGGCCTTTGTTCTTCCAAGTTTTTGAGATGGAATCAGACATGTGAGTTTGGGGGAAGGAACTGGAAGAGTTGAATTTTTCTCCACCATGAAGAATGAAAAAGAAATTGGAACTGAGAGTGATGGTGTACATCTATAATCCCAGGCCTTGGAGGCAGAGGTAGGAGGATTGTGAGTTAGAGGCCTGCTTGGGCAACATATTGAGACTTCTTCTAAAAAAATAAAATAAAATAAAAATAAAAATAAAAGAAGCTCTCCAAATAATCTAGGGGTGAGGGCAGGGGCCAGGGAGAGTATGGAAGAAGTGAAAGGAAAGTAAGTCAATGAGAGAGCTGAAGACTGAGCATGAGCCTGCCCTTGACCCCACAGCATAGCAGAGTCCACTCAGTCAGGACTGTCTGTGCAGGGGCTGTTTTTGTGGGAAACCAGCAAAGAAGTAAAATCCACACCACCATCAACAGGCGGAATGAAAGTGGAAGCTCAAGAGGTGGAAAGGGCTGTGGGAAATAAAAACCATGTTCTCATCCCCACAGAATAGTAGAAATTGGCTGGGGAGTATTTAGATTTCCACTGAGTGACTTTATGGGTGAGTTGAATGGGGAAAAAGATCAACAAAGGTTCACATGGCTCTCAAGGGAACAGAGGCCACCGCCACCCCATCTGAATTACAGTAGTGGACGGTAGGATGAGTGGGATGAGCCTTCCGATGGCAGAGGCAATGAAGAGGCTGCTGCCTTGAGAGGGACACTCAGGGCTGTGTCCCCAGCCCTTCAGCCCCTCCCTTCTGTGGTCTTAGTGGAGAAACCTGCCCTGAGGGATGCACTAGGACAGTGTTCTTTGTGTTAGTGCAACACTGGGTGTTGACAAGCCAAGTCATGGTGAATTAAATCCCCGTGTGTGCAGGGGAGGGCTGGCTGTGGGGCCCGGAGCAGGCCGCGTTGCAGTTCCAGTGATGGTGCTTCCCTGGGAGGTAGGGCACGGGAGCAGGGCTCCCTTTCCTCTTTGCTGGTGACCTCACCACAGGCAGCCCCTTCCCGTAGCTGGCTCACCCGTGGCTTCCTTTCTGTGGGACGTCTCTCCTCCTGCCTCGATGCAGCAGGCTGTGCTCAGGGTCAGCCCTAGGCCCTGGAGGAAGCACTGGCCTCTCCCCTGCCCTGCTGGGGACATCAGGTCAGGCGTTCCTGATAGAAGTGACAGCACGTGGGACTGAGGTTGGGTCAGTGAGCATTGGTCCCTGGCTACATAGGTCTGTTTGACTTAGAGAAATGGGACTGTGCTTGGAAGCAAAATCCAGCTTCCAAGAGTTCCTTGCAGTGGAGCTGGGGGCCCAGGCCCCAGGCTATGGTGTTAATTGGCGTTACCTGTCACTTGCTCGCTATAGTCGTCTTCCTTGGGAACCTCATGCACACAAATGGCATGGGTTCAAATCTCATTTTCTTGTTAGTTGTGTAATCTTGGGGAAATTACTTTAGATCTCAGTGCCTCAGTTTCCTCATCTGTAAGACAGGAATAAGGTCATCATGTTAATAAGTTTATACACATGAAGCACTTTGGGCCACACTCAGTCATGGCTAGCACTAAGTTAATGCCAGCTATTGCTTCTCCTGGGCCTGGGATTTAGCTCAGTTGGTAGAGCGCTGCGCTGCAGTCCCTGAGGCCCCAAGTTCAATTCCCAGCACCGCAAAAATGGGAGAAGGACCTGGCAATCCACTCCCAAGGCAATCCTGAAATAGTTAGCAATTGAAAACCCTATGAGGGTCTCTATGAGTCAGATACCGACTCAACAGCACCTAACAACAACAACAATTGCTTCTCCCACCTAAGGCCAGTCCCTCCAGGAACCTGACATGGTGAAGAGCCCATCCCTTCCCCTCAGCCACAGTTCTGTTATGGTGGGCAGCACCCCTGTCCATCCAATTGAGCAAACCACAAACCAAGAGGTCACCCCTGACATCCCTCTTCCCCTCCCCAACAAACTACCATCAAGTCTTATCAACCTTACCAGCTTGCTTAAAATCTCCTAGATGTTTGCTTTTCTTCTCTACAGCTTACCAGAACTATCCCAGAAGACCCTCAGCTACAACCATCTGCACCAGAAACCTACTTCCACTCTGCCTCCATAGTCATGCTTCAAAATGCAGATCTGATCTTCTCACCCCTCCCTGGCCTCTCCCTGCTTAAACCTCTTAATAACATCCCACTGTTCTAGGGTGGAAACCAAACTCCTAAAACCTGCACAAAATGTGTTTGGATGGTTTTGGCCCTGAGGATCAAGAAACTCTAGCAAACCAGGCTCAACACAGGAGGCAGTTTATTAGCCCCTAACAGGTAGACAGCACCAGGACTCTAGAACCATGTTCTGCTATTTTCTCAGTCTGCCTCCTCCATATGCACCGGCTTTGTCCACCTCCCTCTTTTTGACACTGTGTGGAGCTCTTCCAGAGAGAGAAGGAGAACATTTTGCCCAGCCATTTGAATCAAATGCCTTCCCTTCCACCGGAGTAAGCCAACCCAAGGCTGTGGGCTCGTTCCCAACCCAAACATCCCAAGGATATGCCAGGCACTACTGAGTCCTTCCATTTCCTGCTCCTGGTGGGAAATGGGCCATTTAGTACAAAAACACATTGAAATCACACTAGAAGACACAACTGGTATTGATAACAGAAAGTTTTGCTCTAATGGTGCTCAACACCGAAGAACATGAAAGAGCTAAAACCCCTGACTGTCCTAGACGATGGGTCTAGGACCATAGGTCCCTAGAGCCTCGAGTCTCAAAGGTAGTGGGCATTGAGATCAAAGGGCTGGCTGGGGTGGGAAGAAAGGGACTGCTACTGCAGCCTCTTCTGCATGATGGCTGGGCTCACCCTCTGCCAGTGTTTTTTTTTTTTTTTTTTTTCCTGGAAGTGCACTTGTTAGGTGCTGTTGAGTCAGGTGCCACTCATAGCAACCCTATGTACAACAGAACAAAACACTCCCCTACACTGTGCCATGCACTACTATTGGTGTATCTCTGCTATTCATAGAGTTTTCAAAGGCAGATTGTTTCAGAATTGTACAGGGAGTGGGCCGCTAGGTCCTTCTCCCGTTTATGCCGTGCTAGGGATCAAACTCAGACTGTCAGAGAGGGAAAAGTAGCACCCTGCCAACTGAGCTAAACCCCAGCCCCATGAGCGACCTTCATAGGGTTTTCAATAGCTGGTTATTTCAGCATTGGGCTGTCACATCCTTCTCCCATTTTGGGGGTGCTGGAGATTGAACCCAGGGCATCAGAGAGTGCAGAGCAGCACTCTACCAATGGAGCTAAACCCCAGCCCACTTAGCTACCACAATACTGACAGCAGGGACTCAACAGCTACATGTGCAGCAGGCTTGTAACAGCACTACTCATGATAGCCAAGAGGTGGGGACCATGCAAATGTCCATCCATGGATGAGTAGACGAGAGTTTTTTTTTTTTAATAAAAAAAAAACTATAAGAGAGAAAGCTGGGTGCAGGTGGTATGTCTATAGCCCCAGCTACACGGGAGGTGGAGATGGGAGGATCACATGAGCCCAGGAGTTGGGGGTCAGCCGGCACAACATAGAGATCCCCCCTCCTCACAAAAAAGGAAATTGTGATATGTGCTGCTGCAACTTAGATGAACATTGAAGATATTATTATAAGCAAAATAAGCCAGACAGGAGTTGGGACAGGAGAAAGCAGAATATTGAATTATACGCAGAAGTTCAAGTATGAAATGATTCAAAACTTCTGAAGATGGATGGTGGTGATGGTTGCACAACTGTGTGAATGCATGCAATGCCACCAAATTGTTAAATAATTGTTAACTAAAAATGCATGCAATGCCACCAAATTGTTAAATAATTGTTAACTAAAAATAGTTAAAATGGTACCTTTTAAGTTATGTGTATTTTTACCACAATAAAAAATTTGGTGGGCTTAGCTCACCTTTCTGGGCAGAATGAGGGCACAACAGAGGATTAACAGGAGATGCCCCAGGAATGGTTTTCGGGAGGCTAGTCTACTTGGATTAAGGGCATATTTTTAATGATACACTTTCATTTTCATTTGATGACGATGATAATTGTCTCCAGGCCTCCAGTGGGCAGAGGTCAGAGGCAGCTCTGCCATATGGGAGCATGAGCTCCTCCTTATTGTCCCATAGTCCCCACTTCTCTGAGACACACAACAGACACAGACACACACAGACACAATAACCTCCAGCACCACCCAGACCCTCTGAGTCTCAGCAGGCTCTGTGGGAGATGGGTCAGTTTCCTGCCTCTGTTCTCAGCAGGAAGGTGGGAGAAAAGATGGAGAGAGGAAGTTCCTTTGGCCAGGAGGAAAAAAAGTGTGCGGAAACTGAGCTGGCCCTGCCTTTTTTTTTTTTTTTTTTTTTTTTTTGAGATAAGGTCTTGCTGTATAGCCCAAGCTGGCCTGGATTTCACCATGTAGCTCAGGCTGGCCTCAAACTCATGTCAACATTCCTGCCTCAGCTTCCCAAGTGTGGAGAATACAGGAGTATGCCACCATGCCAGGTTTTGTCCCTATTCCTTGAATGGAAATTATCCTTTTTGGAGAGTTGTCCCCTTCCTACCTCATACTGCCGGAGGGAAGATGAAACAGCTGTCACCAGTTGGGACTGACTCATTAGTGTATCATCTCTCCCCACCCCATCCCCAACACCTTCCCTCCAAACCCACCCACCCTGAAAATGCCTGAGCACAGTTGGTTATTTTAAGAACTGAATTCCCTGTCGGCATGGCAACTTGATGCTGTACCTCGTCAGTTGCTTCTAGGACGGAAGAAAAGCTACCTTTCACCAAGGCTCCCACAGAGCCCTGCGGCAGAGGGCAGACCCAACTGGACAGTGCACTCAGAGAGCTCCATCACATCTTCTTTGCTCATTTCACAACCCTTTAAAAATGTAAAAAACAGCCAGGAGTGGTGGTGCATGCCTATAATCTCAGTGACTCAGGAGGCTGAGGCAGGAAGATCACAAGTTTGAGGCCGGAGGCAGCCTGAGCAATTTAGCAAGACCCTAACACCAAAATAAAAAATGGGCTGGGGTACAGCCTAGTGGTGGAGCACTTCTAAGTATGTGTGAGGCCCTGGGTTCACCTCCAACTACTGTAAACAAACAAATAAACAAATAGAAACAATGAAAACCATGCTTAGCTGGCTGGTCAAAGACAAGTCCTACGCCAGAATTGATCTCAGGAGCATAGTTCACCCAATCCCAGTTGTAGGACAAAGGTGGAGGATTTTCACATTTACTGTGTTTCTCATTGTAGAAGTTTGAAAGGTTGCAGGGAGAGAAGAGGCTACTAGAAAAATTATGGGAAGGGGCTTGTGGAAGAAGGACCATGTGATTAATTGATTTCTTTTATTTTCCCCAAATCTATACATCTTAATATACTTTAAAGGTTTATTTATATTCTTCAAGTGCTTCAAAATTAAAGTCATAGGCTACACTATCCTTGTCATACCCCAAATAAGGAAGGAGACTTACATTTGATAATTTCTATCTGTAGAAAATGGTATGTATTTCTTCACCTCTCCTTATTCTTTGAAAGGCCAGATTTTCTTCAGAAATATTGAAAGAAAAATGTATTTTGAGTTTTTCTTTGTTTTGTTGTTATTTATTTATTTGTTTGTTTATTGGTGCAGTGCTGGGGATCAAACTCAGGGCTTTACATGTGCTAGACAAATCTACCACTGAACTACATCCCCAGCCCTTATTATAGAAAACATTTCAAGCATATACAAAAGTTGTTGTTATTAGGGGCTGTCTAGTTAGGGCCAACTCATAGTGACCCTCATAGGGTTTTCAATGGATGATTATTTCGGGATTGCTTCAGGAGTGGGTTGTCACATCCTTCTCCCATTTTTGCAGTGCTGGGGATCAAACCTGGGTCCTCAGAAAGTGCAGAACAGCACTCTACCAACCCAGCTAAATTCCAGCCCCATATACAAAAATAGAAACCCTAATAAGATAATAAGATAAGCCCCCATGTACTTGATATTACTGATTCATTTTTATAGGACATTTTTGTGTAAATTAAAGAAATGATTTGTACTTTCTTAAAACATGGATTAACAAGGAAGAAAAATACCTTTGTAAGTGGTATTTGTATAGAATCTAGTTCTAGGTTGTGTCAGAAAGTGATGGATGGGAGTGGGGTGGGAGGAACATCTGTAAGAAAGGGAACCACTGTTTGATGGTTACCATGGAAACAAAAGGGCTAAGACAGTTGACTGTTTATGGGACAGGCAAGTTCCTGCTAATCGATGCTGGGTCAGAACTGTAGGAGAAACCCACAGGCTGGCCCCCAAGGATTCCTCATTGTCTCTGAATTCCTCCTTGTGCAATAGTGTTATCTTTTTGAGGATATTCTCACTCTAGGTTTCTAGGGTTTGATTAAAAGAGAGACAGCTCTGGTGCTTTTTCCCTTGATTTTGGGGGCATACTTTATTTTGTGTTGAGAAGATCAGGGAGTATTAATCTGCATACTCACTTTGAGGAATTCTAGGATTTTATATTCTCACTTGACTCCTGTTTACAATAGTTGTTGTTGTTGTTAGGTGCCGTCGAGTCATGTCCGACTCATAGCGACCCTCAGGGTTTTCAATGGCTGACTGTTTCTGGATTGCCTTGGGAGTGGGTTGCTACATTGTTCTCCCATTTTTGTGGTGCTGGGAATCAAACTCGGGACCTCAGAGACTGCAGAGCAGTGCTCTACCAATTGAGCTAAGTCCCAGCCCCTGTTTACAATAGAAAAACTCCTAAATCACTGGAAGAAAGTCATGTAGACATTTATCCTCAGAGTGCTGAACATATAACCAGTGACATGTGCTGCTGGAGCTGGAGCCAATGACATTTAGAGAGCCAGGACTCAGCTTCCCCTTTCTAAAGGAACTTGATCCCAGCATGGTTTATCCATCAGTCGCCAAGGCCCAGGGTCCCTTCATACATCAGATTATTCGCTATAGGGCATATCAGTAAGAAGGGAAACTTTCTCATGGTGCTGCCCAGTTGGGTCCAATAGGCATCACATACCTTATCCTCAGTTTTGCTTCCCTCAGTTTTAGTCACCAGTGGTCACCTGCAGCCCCAAACCATGAATGTTTATCTTGACTCTTTCAAGAGAGAAACAGTGCCTTCACATAACTTCTGTTACAGTTGTTGTTGTTGTTGTTGTTAGGTGCCATCGAGTCGCGTCCGACTCATAGCGACCCTCATAGGGTTTTCAATGGCAGATTGTTTCTGGATTGCCTTGGGAGTGGGTTGCCACATCGTTCTCCCATTTTTGTGGTGCTGGGAATCGAACTCGGGACCTCAGAGACTGCAGAGCGGTGCTCTACCAACTGAGCTAAATCCCAGCCCTCTATTACAGCATATTGTTATAATTGTTCTATTGTTATTTTTATTCTATTTTATTCATTGTAATGGTTGCTAATTTACTATGCATAATTTGTAAGTTAAACTTTATCATGAGTATGTATGTACGGGGGCTGGGATTTAGCTCAGCTGGTAGAGTGCTGCTCTGTAGTCTCTGAGGTCCCGAGTTCAATATCCAGCACCGCAAAAATGGGAGAAGGACGTGGCAATCCACTCCCAAGGCAATCCTGAAACAGCCATTGAAAACCCTATAAGGGTCACTATGAATCAGACATGACTTGACGGCACCTAACAACAACAACATGATGTATGTACGGGAACAAAAGCACAGTATACACAGGGTTAGCTACTACCTGCAGGTTCAAGCATTCTCTGGGGGTCTTGGAATGCATCCCCTCTCCAAAAGGGAGGCTACCATCTCGCTTCGCTTCTACTGTGATATACTCTCTGTATCACCTACAAATGGAGCTGGTCAGGGGAAGAATGCCTAGCCCCCATAGGTCAAGTTCAGAGGCAGATTGTTGTTGTTGTTAGGTGCCGTCGAGTCGGTATCCAACTCATAGCGACCCTCTGTACAACAGGGGAAACACTATTGTCAGTGCTTCTCTGCTGTTCATAGGGCTTTCAATGGCAGATTGATTTTTGGGAGGGGGTTGCCAGGTCCTTCTCCCAAGCCTACAGCTTCTGGCGTTCCCAGGCGGTCTCCCATCCAGGTACTAACCAGGCCCGACCCTGCTTAGCTTCCGAGATCTGACGGGATCGGATGCCACAGGGCTATAGCTGCAGGCTCAGAGGCAGAAGCAGGCTGTAATTAGTCACCAAAAGGTAAATGTGCGCAGAGAGACAGGAAGAAGGTCGCTGGGACTGAAACTGGTCCTTGGGATGATGGGGTTGCAGAGGGGTTGTGGGATTTGTGTCTTTGTAGCCTGGGAGCAGACAGCACAGGCGAGGAGCTGCCACCAGGGGGTGCACGCGGTCAGAATCTCGGAAACCTGGAGCTAGGAGAGGGAGAGAAGTAGGAAGTTGGCTAAATACTTGTTGGAGGTCACCTGGGCCTTCCTCTCTTAACAAGGTGTCACCTGTCAAACCAGTTGCAGGCATCTCAGCGACAACTGCTGACACATCCCTATCTTCTCCAAACCCAGAAGTTCCTTGAGGGTAGTGACTGTGTTTTAGACCCCTGGCTTCCCAAACACAAGCCCCTTTGCTTTCTCCTAGATTTACTGAACAAATGTAAGTGAATTCATTTCCCCTATGGGAGAAGTGAGGCATCAAACTTCTTGGCCTCAGGAGCCCTTATACTCTTAAACATGATTGAGGCTCTCAAAGAGATGTTTGTCTATGTGGATTGTACCTCTTAATATTGATCAATTTAGAAATTAAAATTAAAAATTTTTTTAAATTTAAAAATATTTGAAATATTTAAAAATATTTACTTCTTACAGTAACAAACCCACTACGTTAACACAACAGTTTTTGTTTAGAAAAAAAATAGTTGGTAAAACAAAACAAAAAAGTAAAAAAAAAGTATGACATTCATTTATTTTTCTGCCATTTTTTGACAATTTAGCTTAATAAGAGACAGATGGAGTCTCCTATCTGCTTCTGCATTCAGTCTGTTGTGATAGTAGACTGAGTTTCCCCAAAGCACTTAGCTTCATATATGTGTGAGAAAATGAGAGTGGAAAAGGCAAATAGCATCTTATTACGAAAATGGTTTTGACCTTGCACACCCCTGCCCATTTTGATATTAAATAAGGTATACATGACATCCAGTGTTATTTTTGGATAACAATTGAAAGGCTTTTTTATGAAAGGAAGCCTGCCTTTGGTGAGACCTAAGGGCTGAAGGCTGAGGGCCAGGCTGCCTGGAAGTTCACCACATGCAGAGATGTTACCTGCACAAACAGTGGTACTGGAAAACGAGGCCTATGCTGGTGTGAGCCATGCAGGCCAGTGGCCCCTCAGATCAGGGGGTGGAAGAGATAAGAGCAGGGGAAGAGGGTCCCTGTATGTATGTCCACTTGTGACCCGTCACTGCTGACTCTTCACTACCTGCCTTCCTGAATGATGGCTGGCAAAATGGTGGCCAGAGGCATATAGGAAGGCTGATCTCAGAATGAGTTTTATTTGTCTGATTCAGATATCCCCCTGACTGAGCCTTTCTGTGTTAATCAGATTTTTCATCACTGTGACCAAACACCTGAGCAAAACAACGGAAAGGAGGAATTATTTATTTTGGTTCACAGTTTGAGAGATCTCAGTCCACACCCCATGACTCCATTGATTCTGGACCCACAGTAATGCAGAACATAATGGCGGCAGGAGCTTGTGGCAAAAAAGGCAGTTCACCTCATGTTAGCCAGGAAGCAGGAAAGAGTAAGCGACTGGAGGCCAGGTATAACCCTCAAGGCACTCTCCCAGTGACCTACTTGCTCCAGCCAGGCCCTACCTCCTACAGTTTCCACCACCTCCCAAAATAGTGCCACCAGCAGGGGACCAAGTGTTTACCACATAAGCCTGTGGGGGACATTTCATATTCAAACCATAACAGAACCTAATTTGTAGGTTGTCATCAATCCAAAAGTATCCCCAAAACAGTGGCCCCAACATCTCCATGCCCCTGGACCTGTTCTGTGGGCCTATGCAGAATGCATTGGTCTGAATTAAGAGGCAATGTAGGCTGAGCATGGGGGCTCCTAGGAGGCTGAAGGAGGAGGATCATGAGTTGGAGGCCAGCCTAGGTTGCATAGCAAGACCCTAACTCAATGACAAAAAATGAGTAACAGGTCAGGACAATTTCTTCCCAGTTAATTCCCTCCAAGGGCACCAGCCTCAAGTGATGTTCATAGTATCTGAGGAACTTCATAACAATACTGATTCTTGGGTCACCTCAGATCAGTCAGGGGCAGAGTCTGGTTTTTAAAGCTCCCAGCCATTCTGACATCCTTAGGTTTGGGAGCCTGGGTCCTCATCCCTCCCTATCTAGCACCTCAAAAAGGCCTTCCTTTCTTAGACACTTTAGAATCACGTGGATCACATATTTAAAAATTTGAGCCAGGTATGGTGCTACTTGCATCTAATCCCAGCACTTGGGAGACAGAGGCAGGAGGATTGCCACAAGTCTAGCCTGGACTAAATAGTGAATTCTAGGCCAGCCTGTGCTACATAGTGAGACCCTGTCTCAAAAAACCAAAAATAAAATAAATAAATTTGAATTTCCCAAGTCTACTTCCTGGAAAGACTAAAACCTAGAGATTAAGTAGGTCTGGGATGGGCCCTGGTACAAATTTCTAAGCATCATCTCAGTTAATTCTGATGTAAACCCCATGGACCACACTTTGCCTGCCGGGTTATTGGAGTCTCTGTGTTTTGGTCTCTGTGTTACTGACTTTAGGGCCCAGCTCAGAATCAGCACCATCTCAGCCTTACCTCCTTTGTCCTTCAAACAATCAGACTCCCTCCTGGCACCAAAATCTGTACTTCAGAGTTCCCAAGTCTCCTCTGAGGAAGTGACAACCCTTTTCCCCAGTCCTAGAACTATGTGACACCTTCTCCCTGGCCTGAGCACCAGCTATGCCACTTTGGCTACGTTCACTCACTCGTTGTCTCCCTACTTTTCGGCCATCCTTCTAACACAGGTGTGGCCAACATGTTTGTGGCTGGACAACTTGTCCACTTGTCTTTTCCTTTTCCTTTTTCTTCCTCTCTCTCCTCCTCTTCTCTTCTCTTCTCTTCTCTTCTCTTCTCCTCTCCTCTCCTCTCCTCTCCTCTCTTCCCCCCACCTCTCTCCCTCTCTTTTTCTTTCTTTCTTTCTTTTTTTTTTTTTGTAGTACTTGGGGGTTGAACCCTGGGCCTCACACATGCTGGTCAAATGCTCCATCTGTGAGCTGCACCTCCAACTCCTTTTCCATTTTTTTATTTTGAGACAGAGTTTCACTAAATTGCAAAGGCTACCTCTGGCCTTGAACTTGTGATCCTGCCTCAACCTCCTGAGTCCCTGGGATTACAAATTGTACCTCATGGCACCTGTCCACACCTGTCTTTCAAAGGTGCCCAGCTAAAGTGCAGCGGAAGAAACAAAAGCCAACTACAAACTCAGCCTTCTTCACATGGGAGCTCCACTCTCCCTCCCCCATGCTGCACCTCCTGCCCTAGCCACTGCTCTGAGTGGCTGTAGGCCTGGCCCATAGGTTTCTCTAACAGGTCCCCTAGAGCCCTGGCCCCCAACAAACAGCATGAGCCCCTGGAATCTGCCTGCAGCCTGCCATCCTCACCCTCTGCTTTCACCTCTGGCTCTCACACTCACATTTCCTCTGCAGGACACACATCTCTGGAATATGGAGTCATTCCGTAAAATGCTTAAAGTGTTGAGCTGTGATGATGCCTAGGCACACTCAGACACATACTCAAGAGCTGAATTGGGTTTGCCCTGTCCCTTTTAATCTCTGCTTGGCCCTTCCATTTTTGGTGGTCTGAACTCCATGGGAAGCATCAGCAGAATCTGGGATTCTTCACTGCCGGCCCTGGAAGATTCTCTGCTGGGAAAGAAGAAGGGAAAATACTGAGTGTGCACAGATCAGGGAGGTCTCCTAGTACTGCACACCCAGGCTGGTTATATCTGAGTCTCTGGGGGTTGACCCTGGGCTCCCCAGTGACTGGAATGGCACGGAGGTGAAAGAGTGCTCCCTACTCCCAGTTCTTAGGAACATTTTCCCTTCCTCTCCCATGGGTTGACTTGGTCTGGAAACCACATGGGAATAGTCTAACCCAAGGAAAAGGCTTGGGAGCAGAAGTGTTTAGATTTCAAAGTATTTCAGATTTTGGAATATCTGTGTAAACTTTACCAGTTGAACATTCTTAATCCTAAAATTCAAAATCCAAACCTTTTTGAACATCTTGTCAACTGTCAAAAAGTTTTGAATTTCAGCCAGGTAGTCCTGCCTACTTGGGAGGCTGAGGCAGAGGGGTTCCCTGGGCCCAGGAGTTCAAGGCCAGCCTGGGCAACACAGCAAGACACTATCTTTAAAAAGGAAAAAGAAAGAAAGAGTTTCAAATTTCAGAGCATTCTGGATTTTGGATTTTCTGATTAGGGATGTTTAACCTGTATCAGAATGAAACCTTCATTCATTCTTCCTTTCTTTCAGCAAGGATTTATTGGGCATCCACCATGCCAAACCCTGAGCTAAATACTAGAGATACTAGGTTGAAAAAAAAGGACAAGCCTCAGGAAGTGTAGTGGGGGGACACATATTAAATCGACCTTAGGGAGAGCCTAGTATGTTTCCCTAGGATCATTCTTGTCCTAGTGGACTAGGCTCTGTATACGTGACTGTAAACATTTTTGGGAAAAGGCATTCATCTACTCATCCACAGCAATTCCAACTGGAAGGCACATTTGCAGGTACATGGGTCCCGTGTCGCTGGCTCTTAAGTTCTACATATTATGTATGCTCTATAGCTCTGTGGGAGGCACCACTGTGACTCCCATTTTCCAGAATAGGAAACTCAAAATTCAGAGAAAGTAATGGGCTTGTCTAAGTCCCATGGGAAGAAGGGCCGGAAGTAAACCTTGAGTCTGACTTCAGAGCCCTTTGTGTGGCAGTAAACCTGTCCCAGCTTGAGACAGACAGGCTTCCATGAAGGAACTGGCAAACACTGACAAGGTCATTTCATTGGCGTCTTTCTGGGGCCCTGTAACCACCAGGTGCCACCAGCATTGCTGGCAGCTTGGGGCTGCCAGTACAGCCGTAGTGGGAGGGGCTTTGGGGCAGCTGTGGGAGGTGGTACAAGTGGCCTCAGCAATCACGACAGGCAGCCAGCTATCGCTTTGTGAGGATAAGAGCTGTATTGGACATTATGTGCTAGACAGTACCTAACTACTTGCTATGGATTCATTTATTTAAAATTTACAACTCCCCCCAAAATACAATTAAAATAAAATTTACAGCTCAAGCCTTTACAGATTAGGAAATGAAGGCATAGAATGGTAAAATAACCTTCCTGGGGGTCTCATGCCTGGTTCATGTGGAGCCAGGCCTGGGACTCAGACGCTGACTATTGGCACCTGCACATATGCCTCTAAGTGATGCAATATTTTAAAGTAGTGTTTTACTTTGTTGGTAATTAGCCCCAGGAAAGAAGAGAGCATGTGTGGGAGAGTGCAAAAATGGCTGCAATGTTTTGTGACTTCTCCTGATAGAAGCTGAAGTGCATCTGCTCACCCCTTGTGTTTGGCCCAGCCTTGTGACTTAAGTTTGACCCAGAGAATATGGTGGCAGGGAGCATGTGTCAGTTCTAAGCTCTGAGCTCAAGAAGCCTTGTAGATCCTATTCTTTCCATCCTGGGAACCCTACTGCCATCAGAAGAAGCCTGGGGTAGGCCAGCCTGCTAGAGGGGACACATGTGACCCAGTTACCCTTTCACCTCCACTGGTAGCCAGCCAACCATCAGATGTGTGGCCTTCCAGGTCACCTCAGACACATCAGCAAGCAGTGGAGCCAGGCCAGAAGACTGTGCTGCTGACCCACAGAGTCACACGCAAGTAAGTATTTATTGTTTTAAGCCACTGAGTTGAAGCCACTGGGTGGCTTCCTGTGTGAAAATAGATAACTGATACGAGAGGAAAAAACTCAAGGAGAAGGAAACTATGAAGCTGGTGGAATTCCTGCCAGACAGTATGGATAAGTAGGAATCTTCAGGCAGAAAAAAGAGGGACTGAGAGGGAAAGAGGTGAGGAGAGCCTGCCTGCAACTGCAACCCTTGGAAATCCTGCACCAGACCTCCTCTGGGTTCTATCAGATGGAGGAATGGTCAAAGAAAAAAATTTCTAGACAGACAAGGAGGAAGCTGAAAGCAGGGGCTCTCTACTGACTTGGGGAAGACGGTTTCCAACCAGCCTGAAGTGGCTGCCTCTTTTTCTTTATTCTTTTCTTTTTTTCCTTTTTCCTTTTTTCTGTTTTTGTAGTACTGGGGGTTGAATCCAGGGCCTCACAAGTGGTAGACAAGTGCTCCACCATTGAACTGTACCTCCAGCCTCTTATTTATTTTTTATTTTATGACAGGGTCTTGCTAAGTTACACAGGCTATCTCTGGCCTCAAATTTGTGATTCTCCTGCCTCTGCTTCCCACGTTGCTGGGATTACAGGTGTGGTCTATGGAGCCCAGCTTATGGGGCCACCTCTTGACAGATATGGTGGTGCTACATTTGGGCAGAGAAGACTTGAGACAGCCCCCTTAGATCTCCCTGGGATATTGTGTGCAATAGAGGGGATCCAGACATGCTGATGGGGTACTGCAGTGATCTGGACTAGGGGACCAGGATGTTGTGAATCTACTGTCTTTGGCTAGAAAATGAGGAGTGGAAAGATCACAGAAATGTTTATGATGTACAAGGGACAAGAAAACTCAGAGCCAACTGAGGAGGAGGGTATGGCCACTGCGGGTGGAGCACTCTAAAATAACACAAAAGAATGTCAGGCAACCAACAATAGAAATAAGATTAAACATTATTCATTAAATATCATGAGGGATGGGTGGAGGGCTTGCCTGTAGTTCCAGCTCCTTGGGAGACAGAAGCAGGAGGATAGCTCAAGCCCAGGAGTTCAAGGCTAGCCTGGGCAATATACAACATAGCAAGAACCCATCTCCAAAAAAGAAAAAAGTTATCACTGTATAATCTGTACACATACATAACATGTACACATATAGCATCATATCTTTCTGGTGGTGACATTGGTGATGGTTTATTTATTTATTTTAGTGGTGCTGGGCATTAAACCTAGAACCCTCTGCAAGCCTTCTACCACTGAGCTACCTCCACAGCCCAAGAAGCTTACTTGCTTTAGTCATTGTTTTTGTTGTTTCTTTGCTATTGTTATTTTTGAGGTGAGGCATTGCTATGTTGGCCAGACTGGCTTTGAAATCCTGGACTCAAATGATCCTCATATCTCAGAGAGTAGGTGGGACCATATAGGACGAGATAGGCTTGCACCACCACACTCACAGCCCAACACTGGCTTTAAAATTTTTTTTTTTATTTGTTTTTGTTTTATTTTTGCTTTTGTTTTTGAGACGGGATCTCAGTAGTCTGGGCTGGCCTTGAGATCGAAATACTCCTGCCTCACCCTTCCAAGTGAGTGCTGGGATTACAGATGTGCCACCACACTCACCAACACTGGTGACTTTTTGATGTTGCCTGCCACCTGCCCTTGTTTTAAGGGCTACTCTTCCTTGAGGCATTTGACTTTTAAAAGGGAACAAAGCGTGCAGGTAAAGGGATGATGTTGCATTGGTAGAACTTCAGGCATCTGTTGAAAACGGAACGAGGGCTTTCCTTTTATGTTGGCCCTTTCACTGGGCTCTTGGCGTTGCTCAGGACTTGATGTCGAACACCGTTCATTCCTGCCGCTCCAGCTGTCGCAGTGTTTCTCAGTCTAAGAGGAGCCAGTGCCCCGCTGGCTCGCTTGCCTGGCTTTGGGGAAGGGGGGCAAAGTAGGCGGGGCACAGCACGGCTCCAGCGGGGCCGCCAGAGGGCGCTGTGGCGCCGCCTGGGCGTGTGGCCCGGGAGGGTATTTTTGTGTTGTTTAAATGCCAGCATTTGCTGATCACCCCCTTCCCAGACATGTTTCTAATTTACCTGGTATCTCTCTTGCACATGAAGAACTTAAGAAGGGGAAAATGCGTGTCCAACTTTCGTGCCAAGGTGGCCAAAGCGGAGTTTTGACACCAACGCAGTTTGACACCGAATGTGTCCCAGATCCCACTCCCTCCTCAGGACGGAGGCGCATTTACACAAACACGCCCGAACCTCGCCGCCCTGGAATTCCCGTGCTAAGAACCCACACGCCCGCGGGCTTTCCTCTCCTGAAAACGGGTTTTGTTTCCGGCCGGGCAGGTTCGGGGCCAGTGCCCAGCGCGGGGCCCGTGCGCGCGGAGTGGGGCGCGCCCGGCCGAGGGACACACGGCGGCCGAGAGCCGGAGGCCGAGCCGGGCTTCTTGCCTAGCGCGGCCGGAGCGCGGCCGGGGCTGCGCGGGGCCACGGGGCGGACCGCCAGGGTCCCGGGTGCCGCCGAGCGAGGGGGGAGGACGGGGGACGGGGAGACAGCGAGAGTGCTGTCTGATGGGGGCGGGGACGTGAACAAGGCTGACAGCCACAGAGAGAAGTCATCGGGAAAGAGACCTCCAGACCTGTCGGTTGCTGGGAGGTCCCCGGGCGGGGTGCTGGGGGGAGGGTCTGACTGAAGGCACGATTCTGTTTTTCAGCCCAGAAAAAAAAAAAAAAAAAAAAATCCTTTGTCGCCTGGGGAGATGTCTCAGTCATTTTCTCCAGCAGGAAGCTGCCTCATGTTGGAGCCTCCTGGGACTGGCAGAGTTAAAAATCCTTTAACCCAGGATGCCTTGGGCCTTTTGTTCAGCCCTGACAATAGAATTGGGTGGAGGGGGCTGGGAAGGCAAGAAGCTGGGTCCGAGATGTATCCGTGAGGTGGAGGGTCTTGTGAAGCCTGTGTTCAGGCACTGAGTGAATAAAAGCAATTTATTCCCTGCGTGTGCCTGCGTGTGTGTGTATTTGTGTGCGTGTGTGTGTGTGTGTGTGTGTGCGCGCGCGCGGAGGGTGTAAGGGAGTTCTAGTGCACTGGGACACCAGCTTGTTTTCACTTGTGTAGGAGTGCCTGCTGGGCGCTCAGCAAGTCCCTAATTACCTAGGGAGACCTTCCAAAACTGGAACTCAATATTGGTCCCTAAAAGGTTGGGTAATGGGTTTTTCTTGCATATGAGATCCAAAGGGACCAATCTCTGATTCCCCTGGGCTCTCAGACTCTTTCAGATGTCTTTGTCTTCTAAAATCCTGGGGCTCCCAGGGGAGAGCACTTAGTTAAGGACACAGAAATGCATACCCTTTAACCATATTAATCATCCTAAAACCTTTGCTTTGAACCTATGAGGGCCTTGATTCATAATCCTTGGCAGCACCTGCTAACTCCGATGACTTGGAGTAATGATTGTTAAGCCTTCCCACCATGTGGAATTTTCTCCCTCCATTCCATTCCATCCCCTCCATGAATTCTCTCCTGTTACCAGCCTCTTGGATGTCTTGACCTCTCCTGCTTCACTCTCTCAAGTCCTATAGTTGCAATCTTGGGACACTCATTCCCTCCTCCTTCTCCTTTCATTTCTTTTCTTTTCTATTCTTTTTTTTCTTTATATTTTTTGTGATACTAGGGTGCTGAGCCCATGGTGTCATGCATACTTTTGCAAGTGCTGTACCACTTGGCTGCACTTCTAGCTCATTTTTAAATCTTTTATCTTGAGACAGGGTTTTGCAAAATTACACAGGCTGCTTCTGGCCTCAAACCTATGATCCTCATGCCTCAGCCCCCTGAGTGCTGAGATTACAGGCATGGGCCACCATGCCCAGCTCCCATCTTTACAATCTAGCCAGTCATATCCCTCCCTTTTCCATTCAGTTCCAGTGGCAGTCATTCAACTTGTGTTATTAGAGCCCACTATATGCAAGGCACGTTCCAGGCCCTGGGAATATACCAGAGATAAATACCTGCCCTTAAAGATTTCAATTATTTATTTATTTATTTATTTATCTCAGTGCTGTGGGTTGCACATAGAACTTCACACATGCTAGGTGAGCATTATACCACTGAGCTATACCCCCAGCCTAGGACTGTATATTTGAATGGGAGGAACATAGAGTAGACAGAAATTCAAACAGTTTCATATGTTAAAAAGTACTATAAAGAAACTCAATTAGGCTGGGTATGACAGTGCATGTGTGTAATCCAAGCACTCAGGAGGCAGAGGCAGGAGAATCTTGAGTTTGAGGCCAGCCTGAACTGCATAACAAAATCCTGTTTCAAAAAAAAAAAAAAAAAATTACTGGGCCTAGAGACAAGCATCTGTAATCTCAACTACTTGGGAGGAGGATCCAAGTTCAAGGCCTGTGTGGGCTACAGAAAGTCCAAGGCCAACTTTAGTGTCTCAAAATTTTTTAAAAAAGGGCCAAGGAGGGCCGGGAGTGGTGGCGCATGCCTGTAATCCCAGCGGCTCAGGAGGCGGAGGCGGGAGGATCGCAAGTTTGAGACCAGAGGCAGTCTGCGTAACTTAGCGAGACCCTGTCTCAAAAAAGTAAAAAAAAAAAAAAAAAAGGGCTGAGGTGCAGCTCAGTGGTCCAGCACTTGCAGAGCATGCAGGCGCGAGGCCCTGGG
>VMDO01000800.1:205320-254695 GCA_007922755.1 Pedetes capensis | reverse complement strand
AAAATGTTTAAATCAGCAGTTTTTAAGAGTCTACCATTTGAATTTTAATAACAATTATTTTAATACCCATATATGAGGTAATACCAGGTCTGCAAAGCAATCACTGCTACAGACCTTGTACTTAGTTTCTACTTAAAGTTTTAACGTTTATGTTTATGTTTATATTTAAATGTAAACCATGTACATGAAATTCTTCTTTTGAATAGTTTATTTAGAGCGGTTTTACATGTAGTGGAGATAAACTTGCAAAATTAGATGTATATTTTATAAAGAAAGGCAGAGGTATGTAAAAGTAAAAAAAAACTGACTTAATTTTTGTTTGTGTAAAAAAAAAAGACTGCCTCTTCAAACAAGTATGTTTCTTAGTGTATTAGTTACGGAAGGACTTGGACATTGTTGAATTTTCTGTAAAGACGGAGATTTTCATGAATACATGTTTGCATTCTTGTTTCTGAATGTGATTTGAACCTTTAATCCCAATGTTTAGAAAGACAGCTATCACAAAGATCTTTGGGGTTTGGAACATGATAATCCTTTTGGTCTAGCCTTAATCCTGTTTAGACAGGATGTCTAAAAATTTTCCAATTTCTTAACGACTGGTTTATGACACACTGCTTACTATTAGCTACCCTTTCTGTTTAACATGATCCACCTGACGCTTAGGAAATAGTATTAGTCATCCTTCAAGTTGAGAAATCTGGACATTAATTCAATATCACAAGAGATTAGCATTAAAGAATTCTGGAGGCATATGTAGTATCTAAGCCTGTTGAATTAAAGGAAACAACTTCAAGTTACAAACTGATTTTTTAATCTGATATGATTATGTCCTTTCTGTGAAATTTTCTTTTGATTCTTATAAATGTTTGTGGTTTTGTACTTAATTTGAACATATTAATTGAGGTTACATATAATATTTTAAATTTTGAATTCCCTTCCAAAATTAAAACCTATATATTCCAGTAATTTAATTAAAATATTAAATCTAATTTCTCATACATTTAGATACTCCTGAGTGCTTACTTGGGGATCAGCATTTGTCACTAGAAGAATCAAATGTGGGGCTCTTACACGCAGAAAAAAGGAATTCACATGCTCTGAATTTGTGGCCAGATACTTGCACCTAGAATGATGAAATACAGCATGTTTTGCATATGAAGCTGTAATATACCAAAGCTTTTCCAAAAATAAAGTTTCTCCTTGGTCTTGTTAGGTGCCATGGAGCAACCCTATGCACAACAGGCAAAACACTATTGTCAGTGCTTCTCTGATTTTCATGGGGTTTTCAATGGTGGGTTGATTTTTGGCAGTGGGTTGCAGGGTCCATCTCCCAACCCTACTGCACCTGGTGTTCCCAGGCAGTCTCCCATCCAAGTACTAACCAGGCCCAACCCTGCTTAGCTTCAGAGATCTGATGAGATCAGATGCCACAGGGCTACAGCTGCAGGCCTCTTTGGTCTTAGGAAAGGTAAATTCTTATTGGATAGTGTATTTACACATGAGCACTACACTGGAAGAAATACGAAAGTAACCAAGGGATACTTATTAGAAACTTTGAAAAGTAAATATAAACACGCAAAACACAGAGGAATACTTATAATTAATCATGGTGTAATAAATAATATAAAATATTTTTACATTACTGAATGTATAAATAACTGAAACAACAGAAAATGGTGATCAAAAGATTAACCTGAAGTTTTAAAGAGTAAAGAACTGACAGAGTGGAGAATAGAGATTTCTGGAAAATAAACAATAAAATTATATATTTGAAAGGTTAGGGGCCAGGATAATGAAATAATCTCATATTCATGAGGTTTTCTTCGTAAGAATTTATTGATGGGCAATGATCTGGGCTAGATTTTCACCCACTAGTAATAAAAGAGGAATATAGGGCCTATCATACATGAACATAAGCAAAAGAGGGAGAGTTTGTGACTATTATTGAATGCCATCGTCAATAAAGTGTATGTAATGAGTTTGTATTTCCAAAGGAACAGGAATTCTCTCCCACAAAATAATAGCATGAAGAGTACTATGGAGAAGCCAATTATAAATTCTGACTCTTCTAGATTCTATTTTTGGGAAAAATTTATCATCATGGTTGTTGTTGTTAGGTGCTATAGAGTCTGGTCCCACTCATAGCAACTCTATGTACAACAGAACCAAACACTCCCTGGCATTGTGCCATGTCCAATACTACTGTCAGTGCTTCTCTGCTATTCATGGGGTTTTCAAAGGCTGATTGTTTCAGGTGTGAGTTGCTGGGTCCCTCTTCCAAGACTATAGCATCTGATGTTCCCAGGCAGTCACCCTACCCTTCTTAGCTTCTGAGAGCTGATGATATTGGTTGCCAGAGTAGCGTGACCATAAACATGATCATGGTAGTATGACAAATGGAAGATATTGATGTCAATCTGGGTATGATTTAGTTGAAGAAGCACAGGAAACAGATGTTGGTCTTTAAAGGTGAGAACAGAATAAGGCACTCCTTCATATCCACTTGGATTGTGTTCTTTAGGTGGAGA
This sequence comes from Pedetes capensis, assembly GCA_007922755.1. NCBI lineage: Eukaryota > Metazoa > Chordata > Mammalia > Rodentia > Pedetidae > Pedetes > Pedetes capensis. Next base: position 252,167 of record VMDO01000800.1, on the reverse strand, counting down.
ACATAAAACAAATGTTAATCATTGAGGTGGCCAGGAGTTAAAAGTGAAGAGGTAAAGGAAGTAATCTCTATTAATAAGATGGACACTGAGATGCTTAAATACTATGTAGCTTATGGATAAAAAGTTGGAAGAAGAAACAATTTGCAATTTGGGAAGGAAGTGGTTTAGTGAAAGTCTTTTACTCAGTGAACTTTGTCCTACCAGCATAGATTGCATTCTGGGAAGAGCAATAGCATGCATTGTAGGCATATAAGAAGACATACTGAATAAAACATTACAGGGAGACTAAGGCAGTGGGCCTCTCATCTCTGGTTGTTCTCAAACCTTTGTTAAAACCTGGAGAGTCTAGTCTAAAGATGTATGAGAAAAGGCATACATATTCTAGATAGTTCTATTTTCCTTATCATATTAGTGAAGCCAGCCTGTAAAGTTTCTACAGCCATCCCACCCTGGCCTCTGATCTCATCTGATAGCAAAAGCTAAGCAGTGTCAGCCTGTTTTATCCTTGGATGGGAGCTAGCCTGGGAATATTGGGTGCTGTAGCCTTGGGAGAAGGACCCAGAAGCCCACTCTCAAAACAATCAGCCATTGAAAAACTCTATGAATAGCAGAGAAGCATTGACCTATTGCTAGGCATTGAACAGTGTCCTGTAGTGTTTCGTTCTGTTGTACATAGGGTCACTGTGAGTTAAACCCAACTGTACAGCACCTAACAACAATATCTGAAAACTAAATTTTCTATAACCACTGGAAGACAGATATTTGAGGTCTGTGTCTTACCAAAACTTTCCCATAGTCTGTCCCATTCATACCCAGAGCAGTCAAGTATATTCTTCTTTAGGAAAGGAGATATTTCAGACTTTCTTTCATCTTTCTTCCTGTTAAAAGTGACTGGGTAAAAGGGACATTTAGAATTCATAATGCTGTTGTCCATCATGTTAGGAGCAGGGCTGGAGTATGGTGAGGTTTGCTTGATCATTTGCTCTAACTCTGGTGGATTAGGATCTGATTTGGGTGGTGGGGGAAGTGGCCAGAGTGCAGGGAAAAGTGTAAAAACCTTTGCAAAGATAGGATGCTATAAGCTTTTGGACTCGGAAAACGCTCTACCATAGACATGACATTGCCTGACTTGCTTTTTTAGAAGAACAAACACTATTTGTATATTATAAATCATCTAGACCCCAGATAAGGTTGTATAAGTCAGGATTTAACTACTGAGACCATATGTTGTTGTTGTTAGGTGCTTCTGGGTCAGGTCTGACACATAGCCACCCTACCTACAACAAAAGGAAACATTCCTGATAGTGTACCATGCCTGGTACTATGTCAGTGCTTCTCTGCTATTCATAAGGTTTTCAATGGCTGGTTGTTTTCGGATTCTTAGGGGTGGATTGCCATGTCCTCCCATTTTTGGGGTGCTAGGGATCAAACTCAGGACCTCAGAGAGTGCAGAGTGGCACTCTACCAACTGAGCCAGACCTCAGCTCGTGGAAGAAAATAAATCAAATATACATGTGAGAAAAAAATCAACCCATATACACCACTTTTTTCAAACAAAGAAAAATTATGAGTTAAGGTGAAAGAATAGTAGATTATTAATCCTATATTCAGCTTTTTAAAGCTAGGGATTATAGTATTTCCAGAATTTTATATTATATATCATATTCCTTAGATTTAAATGTATGGTATAGATGGTATAGATTCATTGTAGTAAAAAATATGTGGTATAGGTGGTACAGATTCATTTCAGTAAAAATTGTTATTGGATGTCATCCATTTGGATCTGAATCATAGCTACCTTATGTACAACAGAACAAAACACTACCATACACTGTGCTATGCACACGATCTTTTTATGTTTGAGCCCAATGTTGTAGACACTATGTCTCTTCTTGAGTTGTGTCACATCAACAAAAGGAGATCCCAGAGGTTTTACTCCATTCCCATCATTAAGGTTGACTCTAATTTGATGAGGCAACTCTTCCTCGGTTGTCTTTTGAATGCCTTCCAATCTGTTGGGCTCAATTTCTGGCACTATATTTGACAGTACTTCTCTGCTATTCATAGGGTTTTTGGTGCCTCATTGTTTTGAGAGTGGGCTGCCAGACCCTCCTCTCTACTCTGTCTTAATCTGGAAATTACATTGAAACCTGTCCAGCATGGGTGGTCCTGCTGGTATCTGAAATACCAGTGACACAGCTTTCAGCATCCCAGCAACACAGAAGCCCCCATAGCATGACAAGCTGATAGACACATAAGGAGGTAAAAATGGCCAAGTAAAAGTGTTTAATATTACCATCTGCTAGCTTTAATGAAACAATTATACAATGAAGATAGTATAGTATAAAAAACTTAGGTATAGAGTTTAGCAGTACTTCTGACTTACATTACAGTTGTGACAAGATATAGATGTACATATAGATAGATTTACACACATGCAAAAATTTAAAGTGTGATTTATTAATGTTACTACATGGTGTTTAAAGTTTCTTAAATCTAATAATGTTCATTGGTACAGGAATGTAATTCTGGTGACTTGGGGGACTGAAGCTAGAGGATCACTGTTTGAGGCCAGAGGCATTTGTGCAATTTAGCAAGACCCAAACTCAAAATAAAAAATTAAAAAGGGACTGGAGGTGTCCCAGTGGTGTAGCATTTTGCTGGCATGCCTGAGGTCCTGCGTTCAATCCCCTAATACTAGAAAAAAAAATTCTATCTAGTCTAAAAACATGCAATATGTTTTTTTAACTAAAAATGTCCACTAATTTTGTACATCTTTCTAAAAATTAATTTTCACAGTGACCTTTGGAATGTTGCCATATGTCGCTCTAGAGTTATGTAATTTCTTCTTAGGTGATGATTTCTTTAAAATTTCAATATCTAGCTCCCTTAAAAATATTTTATAAAGGCTCTAAGCAATTACAATATTTCACATAATTTCAAATTTACAATGTTTTGCAAATAAGCTTTCTAAAAATCTTGTGGTGTGTAGCCAAAATAGCATGCCCCACTGTCCTTCATAAAAGTCTAATAGCCTACCTGAGTAGTTGGTTTTTCAATGATTAACATATTGAGTCATGTTTGCTTATGATTTTAATTTTAATCAGTATATGCTTTTACTCAACTAATATAATTAAGATTCTAAGTTTGTTTTTTTCTAAAGAATACATTCTGATATGAGTTTTGCTCATCCTTTTGGTAACTTATAATGGTTTGTTAGAGTAAACATAAAATTATGAAAGGTCTATGTCCTCCCTGGAACACTTAGTCTCTGCCACTGCAGATTTCATTAATTTGATAATTCCTTTTGTTCCTTCAATGAGTGGTCAACTTGTGCTACCATTCCTTTAGCTGGTAGGACTCAAACATTTGGGATTCACAACTCCCTTACACTTTAGAAACAAAACAGTATGCCAATTAGTTTTTTCTTATGTGGAATATACCTACTGGTATTCATGATAATCAAAATTAAAACAAAGCCACTTTACAAATAATGGATTATAAACATGTTTGAAGTTAGCCATTCTAAATTCTTTAAATGCTAACATAAATACATTTATGAAAAATTACCATATTTTAAAAAGTGAGTAAAGTGCCATTGTTTTATAGTTTTGCACAACACTTAATGATTAGGTAGTTACTAGGTGGAAGCTCAATTCTGCTCTGTGTTCTGAATTCCATGTATTGCCATTTCACAGAGCATGCCGCCTCAGGAAAATTTCATCATACACACATGAGACAATGAGTGCTAAAATGATAGATAACACACAAATATTACCATGAAAATAGTTTTGAGTCCTGGAGGTTTGAGACTATCCTTTGAGAATTGCCAGTCTTAAGACTCTTCAATGTTGAGCTGAAGAAAAAATAACCCTGCCTCACAGATGCCACTTTCTAGGAAGAGAAATGATGCATACGACTTTGTGATATAATGTAATATATACTAAGACAGATTGCAATATGCAAAGAGCTAAGGTGGTGATACTTGCTTAGAGTAAACTTTAAAGGAAGAGTTGGCAGACAGAAAAAGAGACGTGATGTGAGGGAAGGAGGTTAAGAACCATTCTGGTTTGAGATAGGCTTGACTAGATACATGATGTAAGAAAAGAATGTGTGTTTGTTTTCTTTTCTTTGATAAACAGTCTTGAAACTTCATCTCATCCACTCCCTAATTACATGATGTAGAGCAAGGCACCTAAAGTGTGTGAGATTCTTTGTAGTAAGGATTGAGATGGAATACATATTTTCACATGTGACAGTTAATTAGGACATCCAATTATATATGGTGTTGTTAGGTGCTGTTGAGGCCTGTCGAACTCATAGTGACCCTCATAGGGTTTTCAATGGCTGATGGTTTTTGGGATTGCCTCTAGAGTGGATTGCCACATCCTCCCATTTTTGCAGTGCTGGGAATCAACCTTGGGACCTCAGAGACTGTGGTGCTCTAACAACTGAGCTAAATCCCAGCCTGATTAGTGTGTGTGTGTGTGTGTGTGTGTGTGTGTGTGTGTAGCTACATATTAAAGAGAGTGAATTCTTATCAGGCTCAAAGCTTAGAGTACAATAAGGTGGGGACATGAGGACATAAGGAAAGTTATAAAATAAAATGGAAAAGGCAGAAATGAAGCAGAATTGGTATGGAGGTTCAATATATATATGCAAGTGACTTGAAAACAGAAACATGATAACATGAAATGAACTATCTTGCAAATTCAAAGAAAGAGAATTATCTTTCACACAGACCTTAGAAAATCCATAGACAATCTTGATTTCCATCCAGTATCATTCTATCCTCTCTCATGAAAAAAGAAAACAAACTACAATTTTTAATATCTGCATAAAAATAGGATGGAATATGTAAAGACTAGCATAGATAATAGAAAACCTACTTAACACAGAAATTTAACCAAACTCTTCCATGGTTTAGACATGTTTTCATGGCCTAAATTTTATAGTTCTTTTTAAAATTTATATCTTAGTAATAAAAGTAGTGGATGAATAAGTATATAATGAATTGCATACCAGCAATGCATTACATATTTAAACTAGGAAGTGTTCTCAGTGTGGAGATACTAAGGAAGTTCACTAATCAACTTACCTAGAAAATAATTTTAAGGGAGCAATGCACAGAGAATGATCTGGACTTTGGATATTCAAGGCCCTTGATGGATTGAGCATTAAGGAAATCTATTTCTCAACTACAAAGCAAAGATTTTCTATTGATGACCTGCAGTTGTATATATATTATATTTGTAAGTAAACTGTGTATATTACTTTTTTCCAGAAGTCTGATGGTGTTATACAAGTTTTAAATGTTTGTGGATCACTTTAATGCCTATGACTATGACACTTAAGGGCTTACCTATTAATGACTTTTAGATCTGTCAATTAACACATTTCAAGTAAAAATGTACCCATAGTAGAAATACAGTTTTGAAGTTTAAAATACAGTGTTCACCAAGGGTCCAAGTTCTGATTACTTGATTCCTTTTTTTTAAATACAGTATGCTATACATTCAAGAATTTTCCTGACTAATTTCTCCACCCCTAAAATTCAGCAAAGACTAAATTAACAGAGGAAGCAAAGAAAATAAAGGATTAAAGTAATGTTAATAATGAAAATTGTAGATAAATCCTAGACTCAGAAAAAACGCATTAATTCATTAATTAATTCAACAAAGTTTTATCAAAGATCTACAATCTAATATAGTTCATATAGTAGTGGCATCATATAGCATTAATCTAGTAGAAAAGATATTTAACAAATGTATATATATGTATATATATGTCCATAATACATCATACAAGCCTCCACTACACCCAATGAGTACATAAATACTTCTAGATATTATTTTTAGAAGAATTTTGCTTCTAAATTATATTCAATAAAAGTTAACCAAAGTTCTTCACTTTATACCTTCTCATACCATGCCCTGGTTAATACTGATAGTAATTGTTATACACAAATAGTGGTTTTATAACTCTACCTAGCAATCATCACATAAGATTTACAATGCCCTAAGATCTGAAATTAAGCAGTACGTGAGAATTTTCATCTCCACTTTCATGGTCTCATATATGTAGGCATGCATCTGAGGGCAGGTTATAGAGTAATCAACTTATGACAAAATTTATCTTTATTGTCTGAGCACAGTGGCACATGCCTGTAATCACAGCAGCTGGGGAGGCAGAAGCAGGAGGATTCTGAGTTCGAGACCAGAGGTAGCCTTTCTAAATAAAGTAAAAAAATGGGCTGGGGGTGTAGCTCAGTGGTCCAGCACTTGCAAAGCATGAAACCGAGAGGCCCTGGGTTCAACCCCTGGTACCACAAAAAATATATATATATCTTTATTATGCTGACATTTTAAACTCTAAAATAATATGCTTATAACCATTCATCCTTAGAGCTGAATTTATTTAGAGTTTTGTCTTTTAAATGTCTTTTGTTTTACAACTTGTTTGTTACCTTTCTGCTCTTAGTATCAGCTACCATATTCTAACCTTCCCAAATCAAACAACAGTTATCAATTCTGAGGCAATGTAGCCCCATAAATGTAATAATGTACTCACAATTGGGAAACATCCTTTTGTTGAAAATGCTTCAGTCTTGGATAAGATTAGCTGAAGCTACGCAAAGCCATTTTGAGTTTACTCAAATGAAAATGAAAATAAAATGGATGATTTTCTTCATAAAGTAGAAATAACTCCATTTTGCACTGTTATTTATAATTTCAAAACCTCAAGGAATGATTATTCATAGAGATGTAGAATGAGAGGGGAGGAAAGCAGTCTGTTCACCCTTTCACTTGAAATCCTTTGCACACTGTTCTTAGTTAATGTATTTTAATTTATTTTTAAAATACACATTGCGCTTTGCCTATAAAGTCTCTCAGATACTAAGTTTTTTTTTTAAATATTTTCTCCTCAACATATCCACGTACAAACAGATAAGCAACATGCTCAAATTTGGAATTCAGTGAATATATGGGAACACCTTTCTCAATACTGTCATTTAAATTGCATGAACTAAAATGCCAACTTTGAGCACTGCAATTTCCTCAAAACATATATCTTATTTCATTAGGTATGCATGTATTCATAATGTTTTATTTCAAGCCTATAAAATATGGTATACGCTTGAGAAATATGACAGCTGATAAAGCTGCATAAGGATGGTACATGTGCACATGTTTTCATACTTCCGCATAACTGCTGATTTCTTTTTATTTCAATCAGCTGTCTGAATTGGTTGATGATCATCAAATTTAATAAACAACATACGGACCTACTAAAGCATGTGAAAGACCTCTTTCCTCCTCCCACCTCCACGTACATGCTCTTTTATATTTCACTTAAGCAATATATTTCTTGGATGGGGAAAACTTGAAAATAAGCCATATACCAAGTGGATTTCACTGTAAAAACAATAGCTAAATTTATTTTAAGAATATTATAAAAATAAAAAAGAAACTAAATGTTTTTCTTAGTACATGCTAAATGTACATCATACACAAAGTATATTTTTATATTCTGCTACTACACATATTTTCTGTTTCCAAAAACATAATTTTATAAAATCTTATGTTATGTGACTAGATATTTTCCAATCTTTAAAATATTTAATTAACAAGAGTTCAAGAAGAAACTTAAAATCACATTTTCTAAAATTAAAATTTAGTGACCAACTATACTACATTTCTCAAGAGAGTTTCAATCCACATCAACTCAGAAAGTGTGATGATTAAAAAGTTATATAAAAATCAAGGAAAGAAAAACACACCTTTTAAAATTGAGACTAATATTCTTTAAAGTCTAAGTTCTGGGAGAAAAGGAAAAATGTTAATTTTTTTTAACTCTGTTAAATGCATGTTTACAGTACGAGTACAGCTGTGAGTCCCTCTTGCCTGCCATACCAGTGGTTTTCAGTCTGGGGTGATCACTGGTCCCAGATGTCAGAATTGTGCTCACCAACTTTGAGCCAGTTTTCCTCAATTGTGAATGCAATTAAATACCCTATTCTTAAATGGCCCTTCCATTTCTTACCAATAAAAGAGGTGCATAAGGAAATACATCGAAAGCAGTATGTATATGGAATTTTATCTTCTGAGGAAGAGAAAGTGCTTTTTAAATAGATGCTTATTCTAAATACTCCTACACCAAACTCAGATTTACAAAGCCAGGACATGCATGATTAGAAATGCTAAGGGCATAAATCAAGAGTAGTACCTACTTTTAAATTTCATATTGCAACAGCATCCCATTTTTACTAGGCATTACTGGAATATTCTCCAATGTGTATATTAAATTCCTTTATAGAGACAGTCATGTTCCTACAAGCTATAATTTTATAAATCTTCCGATATATAACTTTCATTCTCATGTTTACATTACCAAGTATTTTATGGAGCAATTTTCTTAGTCATGGCAGTGAGACTGTTCAATGATATAAATAAATAAATAAGCACTATTTCACCATGAAATCCTTAACTCCAAAGCAAAATAACTACTGCAATCTCCCAAGAATGCAATTCACTATTAAAGAGAGTTCAGTTATTAATAGGGTATATTTTGGATTTCATCTATGAAGGTTGATTACCAATAGTATCAGAAGGACTTTATTATAGCAAGCATTATGGAAGCCAAGAACAGAGTTATGGCTGGCTTTTAGTGTTCAGAAAAAATAACATGAAGAGTCTAACATACCACAATACTGAAATGGTTATTATGAATAACTGGTACTTTTACATCAGATTATCATACGTTTTCAACAGAAACTTGAAATACCAACTCCGTCAGCGTCAGTCTAGGAACACATTTTTTTGTTGAGACCTCTTGTGTACTAATACTACGAGGTCTAAGGGCTCCCTAGGAATTTAGGCTTGTGTTTAAAACAAGAAATTCTTTGTAAGAAAAACCAGAGCTAAAATTTAGGTGTAAAGGATATTTGGAAATGATACATTATTTGACACAGTGGAGTGAAACAACCTTGAAGTAGTATTTTAAAGTACTCTAAAATGTATTTTTATATTTCTAAACTATATTGTAAATATGTAAATGCACATATAATTTTTGAGAGGAAAAAATGCTAGAAGGCATTAGATAACCACAGGCTTATGTTAAAACATGTTGTTGTTGTTGTTAGGTGCCGTCGAGTCGGTATCCGACTCATAGAGACCCTCTGTACAACAGGGGAAACACTATTGTCAGTGCTTCTCTGCTGTTCATAGGGTTTTCAATGGCAGATTGATTTTTGGGAGGGGGTTGCCAGGCCTGTCTCCCAAGCCTACAGCTTCTGGTGTTCCCAGGCGGTTTCCCATCCAGGTACTAACCAGGCCCGACCCTGCTTAGCTTCCGAGATCTGACGGGATCGGATGCCACAGGGCTACCGCTGCAGGCATGTTAAAACATATATATATATATATATATATATATATATATATATATATATATATATATATACACACACACACACACATACATATATTATATATTTATATATACACACACACACATATATATATACATACACATACATATATTATATATGTATATATACACATGTATGTATATGCCTACAGCTGTAGCCCTGTGGCATCCGATCCCGTCAGATCTCGGAAGCTAAGCAGGGTCGGGCCTGGTTAGTACCTGGATGGGAGACCGCCTGGGAACACCAGAAGCTGTAGGCTTGGGAGACGGGCCTGGCAACCCCCTCCCAAAAATCAATCTGCCATTGAAAACCCTATGAACAGCAGAGAAGCACTGACAATAGTGTTTCCCCTGTTGTACAGAGGGTCGCTATGAGTCGGATACGGACTCGACGGCACCTAACAACAACAACAATGTATATATACACATATATATATATATATAGTTATATTTATGTTAAAACATACACACACACACACACACACACATATGTCAGTATTTTACTGAAAGGATTATATTAAATGCCAAGTTAATATGTTAAATATTAACAGAAAATTATTCAATCTTTAAGACACATGCACACAAAATTTTATTTATAAATTAATAAAGCTTCTTTAATGTAAGAAATATTACTTATTTTTACAATATACAATTCTCAGTGTAATATGACACTGTTAAGTTTGCAATGTGTGAAACTATTGACTTTAATAGAACATTTCTAAAACAAAATCTTTCAAATGAAGAATTTATTACTCAAATTATTTCCAAGATATACTCTAACATGTATGGCCCAGTTTGTCAGAGCTGGGATACATGTGTGTGTGGGTGCAGTCATGTATGATAGTGTGTGCATAGGGGTGTGTGTGTGTGTGTGTGCACTTCCTCAGGGAACAATACCAATTCTTCCTAATGATCACTTATAAATTTCAAAATGTGCATAGAAAAATACAGAAACTTGAAAAGTCAAATTCACTATGCATTAGTCCATAAGGTAAATCATTTGCCCTCAAACTTGTTTAGGAATGCACCGCAGGTACAAGTAGATAGTTCATAAAGCCCAATCAATAAGAAGTCTAGCTAAATGAAGTGCAAAAATTATTAAAATGGATCCTTTAGCTCTTGGGAATCAATGGAAGTAACCTTCATTTGGAAAGAATGTGCATCTGGGCAATAACATGTTGCCATATTTCTCAAGCTGCTAAAATGAAAAGAGCTCAGAGGCAGACATCTCTCCATGTAGCTATATTATGTTTTCTGCTCTTTTTTTGTTCCCCCTATTGAAGTTAGGGAATTGCCCTAATCACTTCAAAAATGGCTTGCCTCCTTCCCAGGAAGGAAATAGGAGCCTTATCACTAATAGTAAGATATATGTGATAATTACAAAAGAGCAGCAGGGACAGATGGGGGCTGAGAGTTGCTTAATGACTAGGTCAATTATTAGCAAACTAAATATGCCAACTTCTCAGTGGAAGCAGGTATTTTTACTTAATCCTCTTTGAAATACACATCATCTTTCCTGCATGTAAGTTCCAAGTATATGTGAGAATATAGGTTAAATTTTAAAACCCACATTATTCTTATTTTAGAAGAAGAAAAAATTAAATATCTTAAGTGTTAGCACCAATGGGCTCATAAATACACTTTTGTGCAGGATATTTTCTCCTGATTATTTAAAACTTAATAAGTAGAATACAGAGAATAAGAAAATTTGGAAATTCCTTTAGGTACATAGTGTGTATTCCTTTTACCTTGTTCATGCTGGTGATTTCAAAATTATTTTCCATATTATTTGAATTTGTCACTGCATCTAAGAAAGCTTGGTATACTTAAACAAGTTTAAGCAAGTCCAATAATTTAGAACAATTGGTAGGTATAATTAAAATAAATATTCCCTATAGAGGTAGAGAGGGGAGCTTGTGTTGCTGTCAAAACTATGTGTGCCCAAATCTTGAAACAGCTATCTTCTAATTTAATCACCTATTAGAAAATCATATTATTAAAATACTTTTCTAGCAATTTTGAAAGTACTGATATAAACTTGAAAATATTTTCCCTATGTTTATCAAGGAAAGTTTGAGAGAAATGTCACTTGAGTTTACACATGTAGCTTAAATTTTTTGCTTATTTTGAAAGTTCCAGAATTCTTGAGACAATATTAAAGGTACTAAATAAACTGTTTAAATACCTTTTCACTGCTTGCCCTACTGACTAACTTTCATAATTAAAAAGTTGTTTCATTTCCATATATTTGGGGAGTCATGAGATCCACTTCAGAATCAGACTTCTAATACAATACTTTCTTGTTTCCTCTCCTTGAGTTAAACATCATTCCTACCTTGGTAAAGGGTGGACTGAAGAAGAGCGTATGTGTATGTTTGTTTGTGTGTGTGAGTGTGTGTGTGTGCACATGTGTGTGTGTCTAGAATGAACTATCAATAAAGTATAGTAAGAAGAAATATAGCTGTCAAATTTAATGAGTGAATAAAGCACTTATAACTTGTTGTTGTTGTTAGGTGCCGTCGAGTCGAGTCCGACTCATAGGGACCTTCACAGAGTTCTCAATGGCTGACTGTTTCGGGATTGCCTTGGGAGTGTGTTGCCACGTCCTTCTCCCATTTTGCAGTGCTGGGAATCGAACTCGGGACCTCAGAGACTGAAGAGCAGGGCTCTACCAACTGAGCTAAATCCCAGCCTCACTTATAACTTATTCTTTTCCTATTCTCTATTATTCTAAAATACAAATAAAAAAATCTGTCACCTCTTTCTATTTTTTGTGATATGTATACTTGGCGATTTCACTAATTATCCCATGTACTGACATTCATGTCAAAGTCACAAGTTCGATTGGTTCTTAGTGATGAAACAAAATTGTTTTATAAAAAAGAATAATAAATTGTGTTTTCTAATGCACAATTGAAAGAGAAATTCCCTGGAATATAGGTAGGGCATAGATTATTGCTTGCCCTAGACAATGAGGCAACAAGAAGTAATTTATTCAACAATACACAATAAATCAGTACTTCTGTTAAACACAAAACTTTTCTACTTAAATGTGCTTTTAAAATAGGAATAATTTTAATACCTACACTTGGTTTTTCTGATCTTTGCCTGCAGTAATATATATGTAGCCCTTTAGAGTGAATACCAGAAAAAAAATAATAAATTATAACACCTAACATGACTTGAACACCTAGAGTGTTCTGTAGTGTTCTGTAGTTGTAGAGTGACTGTAATGTCCTCAGGTAAACAGGAAAGTTCTATAAAACATTAGTTTATTAACCAAATTTTTGGTATGCTCTTTTATCTTTTATCTTTTATTTTTAGATATTTGATTATTCCATCATTCTAGTAAACATTTTTGATATATTATCCACCTTATGTTGTTCTTTTCTGGTGCTTCTTTCTTTGTGTGTGTGTATGTGTAAAAGGGAGTAAATAAGCTTCTAATTTATTTTTCCCTGACGTCAGAGATACTTCCTGATGGCTCCATGGCTTTAGAATCACTTCAGCCATCTATGCTTGGGCTGTATTATAACCGGATGCTTTGTACTATGCTCTTAAAATTATCTCAAATAACCCATAAAAGTTGATCTCTACATTTATAAATCTATTTGGCTTAATTAGTGTTTAAGTGGAGATGTGAATAAGTTGTATGAATACATGTCTAATTGGCAAATTCTATCCGCACTCTGATATTGGCTAAAATCTTTGCAAGCCTATATATTTTGTCCTGAGTATTTGCGAGTTGTCTGTAAATCCTTTCAGGAACTACTCTGTTATGGGACACTGAATGATCTCTAATAATTATTTGATAAATATCTCTGAGTTACTGGTTTCTGTCATTTACTATTCCTTAATAATAAATTAAGGCCTCCTATAGACATTTGCCATTTGACTAGAAGAAAGTATTTGTGACAGTGTTACTATGTTTTCTTTCTCAAGAGTTTTCATAGAATTATATTGTGACAAATATTAGAGCTCACTCACAGCAAATAGACACCCATGTGCTCTTGGCCTAGAGAATTGGAAGCCAATAGGAAACAAATGGGGCCAAGGGACAACTCACATTTATGGCTAAATAAAAGTAAAGCCATTGACTATTTCTGCAGGTGAGAAAATCATCATGCATTTAATAAAAATTACAAATTTGAAAGCTTGATTTTATGTAGAAAAAGTATTTGTAGGACCACTGAGCATAGTGAAGTAGTAATTTAGAATTATTTCACAAATACTAACTTCCCCAAAGTATATGTTCTTGCATAAATTCACAACAACCCTTTGAGATAGATAAGGCGGTAATTTCTATAGAGATTGTTCCCATTATGTAAGTGAGGGATGTAGTACATGAATTGACCCAGGTTGACTTCCTAGAGATATGATAGAGCTTGAAGTAGAATTAAAGACCAATACTTTGCAAATACACATACTATATGTTATGACACAGAAGAATTAGGTTAAATTTCAAAAACAATTTTTGAAACTGAACTTTATTTTGAGGTACTGGGGAATTGAACACAGGGCCTCATGCATACTTTGCAAGCATACTACTACTGAACTGCACCCCTAACCACTTTTCAACCTTTTTTTTTTTTTGAGACAGTATCTCTCTTAGTTACTCAAGTCACCTCTGGTCTTGAACTTATGCTCCTCCTGTCTCAGCTTCCTGAGTTGCTGGGATTTCAGGTGTGTGCCACTGCCCTACTGAAACTGAAAATTTATCAAGCTCACTCTCCTAGAAAGTATCCCAAAGGGAAAGAGAAATTTGATAGTCTGAAATGACACAAATATAATGACTTTTTGTAGGGAAAATGAATTATTTAATCCCCAAAAGGTCATAGATAAGGTATTATAAGAGAGAAAATGTGCATGGGGTGGTGAGTTGGGGAGAGAGATAGGAATACATTTATTAGAATGGAGAAAATTAAGGAAAAATATGAAATCTGAGAGTCAATCTGTGGGATAGTCCTCTGATTCTCCTTCAAAAATGACATAACTGCCAGAGGAACTCAGAACTGTTCATTAAAGTAAAGAAGAGTAATATATTTTCCCTGCTATTTTCAAAACTTAAAAATACCACAAGTTAAATAACCAAGTCAGAGGTCCTGTACTTTGTGGTCTGAAATAAAATTTGATTAGGAAAAACACACATGTGTATTTGAAAACTCATAGACAATATAGAGAACTAATTTAATAGACACATTCTGGGGAAAAAAACAACAGTCAGAAATGAGTTGCAAGAGAAAAGGACATGAGCTTGATTTTACGAAACAGTATAAAAACATTCTAGGGCTAAAACATGTAGGAATTAAAGTTTAGATCTTCCTTATTCTGGGAGAAGGAGATGTACCAATGTTTTCCAGGGAACTAGCAGTGCCTCTCAAAATTGAATTCCCAAAGACTGGGTAAAGGCTGAATATAATAGATGGCATGAAATAAAGAGCAGGAAGCTTACAGGGGAAAACTTGATATAATATGGTTCTCTGGGAACACACTGCTTCCAGTCATCTGTTGGAAGAGATGCATATTTAACATTACTTCAACCAATGTGAAGGGAAAAAATAAGCATGGGGACTTAAAACTAAATTTTCCTATTTGTTGTTGTCGTTAGGTGGCGTTGAGTCAAGTCCTACTCATGATTCTTATTGGGTTTTCAGCGGCTGATTGTTTCAGGATTGCTTTGGGAGTGGAATGCCATATCCTTCTCCAATTTTTGCAGTGCTGGAAGATTGAGCTTGTTTTTGGTGAAAATTATCTGAGAATTATATTTATTGAAATAATTATTTTAAACATTACATATCAATCTGGGAGATGTTTCTTATTCAGTTTGAGTGTCAGGTATCTGCCAACCAGACTGCCAACCGGACAATGAAATTAGTGGACAATTAGTAAATGCTTAGATAGTGCAAAGACACCTCAAAGAATAGACGAGACACTGGGTGGTAAACATTCTTGTTATACAAGCATGCTGGAAACTAATACTGAGAAAATAAATAATTTACATATTTTAAGAAATAATATGCAAAATCCTTAAGGGGTGATCATAAATAAGAGAAAATAAGCAAGCAAATAAAGCCAAGTTAGAGAAACAGTCTTGTGGTTAGTGCCCTGTACTAAAAGAAATACTGAATGGACAAAGCATTGTGTTTTTCTCATGACCTCAATCCTGGAAAGATTTGCTTCTGAGGTTTCATAAGGCTCCGTCTGATCTGAGTTAAGAAACACCTCTGAGTCCATCTTCACCAGCCAACAGTTTAAGAGGTGCCGTGATCTCCTTTCTCATCCTTTAAATGGGAAATTTTTCTGTTCTAAATTTAATGAACTAATATTCCACTTTGACTTCAAGCTCATATGATATTGTTGGGAATGTTCACCATTCTTGACTCTGTACAATTCTGAGGCACTCATAAAGTTGTGTTACATGCATCTAGAAAATTTTTCCAGCTACCACCCAGACACCACATGGCCATCAGCTGGGTAGTCTTCTCTTCATACACATAGTATTGATATACATTCTATTCCCTACTCAGGGACAATGGAGAATGAATATTCCAGGCCCCAAACAATGGACATTCTTAGAGATTTTTATGAAACAAATATAAATGTATGAGTTGTATCTTTTATTTAAAAAATTATTATGTAGCAATTGGTTATAATATATTGGCCCACAGGACAAGTTTTACATTATAGTCTTTTTGAATAATTCCTATCAACTCACAAAGAACACAAGGGATAGAGAAATTTATGAGATATTGATGGTTATATTTCATTAGCTAAAAACAACATCAAAAGTGATATCCTTCTAGCAAGTCATTATTAGTTTTTGCATGTAAAATATTTGGAGGTATCTCTTCTCTTGGATAGTGTACTAGCTGTAGTATGTATCACTGATATTGCATTTCTGTGGTGCTATACACATATGCCTGCAGCCATACCACTGTGGCTTCTGATCCCATCAGGTCTTGGAAGCTAAGCAGGGTCAGGTCTGGTTAGTACTTGGATAGGAGACCCCTTGGTAATATCAGGTGCTAAAGGCTTCAGAGAAGGACCTGGAAGCCTACTCCTCAAAACAATCAGCCATTAAAAACCTTATGAATAGCATAGAAACACTAATATCCGTGCCAGGCATGGCACTGTGTTAAGTAGTGTTTCATTTGTTGTACATAGGTTTGCTATGTGTTGGTGGATGACACCTAACAACAATAAAAACATCATGAATAAAATGGACTAGAATTAGACAATCTTTGAAATATAAAATTTGAATTTATTTCTCAAATTCTATTTCCATTATTTCTGTTCTGAAGCATATATACTTGCATAGTATCACTAACAATTGAAAGCACTATTATAGTGTCAAGTTTCTTTTGAATCACAAAATAAATTTTTGGATGATAACTTAGATAATATTACAGATTATTGGATCTTGCCATGAGTGCAATTAAACAAATGTTCTTTTAATTTCAAGTAAATGAAATGGACAAATTATTGCATACTAAAAATAAAATATAAAATTCATATAAGAAGACAAAACTAATTTAGAAGAGTAATTATTATATCACTCAAGGAACCATAGCAAAAGCTATTACATAGAAATTTCAGACTCTGCAATACTTTCCAAAAATTTTGCTAGGAAAAAAAGTATTGAAAAATAGAAGAAGCATATGATGATTCATTAAGCACAAGATGGTGTTCCTCAATATCAATTCAAGCATTGAAGTCAAGGGAGGCAACCAGTCCCCTGTCTCTGATAATGATGACACATTGGACTTGGTGAACCAAGAGATTCTCAAATATATTCTTAAATTACATTTCTTGATCTTCATTTTTCTCAACAGTCTCATTTCCATTGAATCTGTATCAGTGACATGGGGTCCCTATTTAATCCCTGTGACTAACCTTAATATTGTTTTTTCTTTTGGATACCTGTGTGGAGAGATTATCCCAGATGACTTATTCAATGTTGAACAGTGTAAATCCTGTCTTTAAGTAGTTTGCAGTATAATGTGTGAGAGGGAAGATAAAAACAGAAATTATCTCCTTGCTAAGGTTCTTGATTCTTTCTGGTACTCAATGTCTGCATCTGGTCACGTGTTTCTGTCTTTATCTTTATCCTTGCAGCACTGTACTTTGATTACTCTGACTTTCCTAATTCTAACTCACTCCCCCTTTGGTCTAACACATTTTTGTTACTCTATTTGCTTTTTTATTTTGTTTTTATTTACTTCTCAGTCCCCTTCAATTAAACTTCCTTTTCCATTATTCTCTTATATTTTAGTGATTTTTAAAGATTTTTTACTATGTATTAATCAAGAGGTTCTATGAAATATGTAAGCTGAAAGAGTAACCAAAAGTGATGTAATAGTTGCATAATGGAAATAGCATAAGCCTGATTACTCTGTACCCCACCAGCATTTATAAATAAAGGGGATATAAAGAAAAAGATTCTGTTTTGGATATGATCTCTTATTTTGGGTCATATCCTTAACTATTGGTCTCATCTATTCTCAAGAGCTAATAGTTGTCAGTGTGCTGATGATCCCTAAAGCTGTATTTGTTTTGCTGATCTGGAATCCCAAATCTTAGATCTATACTTCCAATAGCCCATTAGATATCCCTTGCATTTTCCAAAGATGTCTTAAATCTGGCATGTCTTCACCATACTCATTCCCATGAAAATGTGCGGTTCTCATTTTTCCCACCTTGGCAAATAGAGATATTGTTCTCCACCTTCTTGGATTACTATGTTTGATACTCGTTATTTAACATAACATAACAGTTCATGTCTTTGCTTATCATAACTCTACTTACTTATCTTTCAAGGCTTGATTACTGTTTTTCATATCCTCAACTCATTATCCTCCTCTGGTTCTTGCAGCCCGTAATCTTTCCATATGATTCTCCTCATGCCTTTACTTTTAAATATCTAATTCTGTCCATGTCATTTTCCTTCACAATATTTAAAAATATAGAAAATAGACCACATTCACCTTTAGAGCATTGATGGAAAATTGCATAAAATACATGCTCAAAAAATGCCTGTCCAATTTACTTCAAAGAATTTTCATAATATTCCACATTCCCTCCACATGATATGACATTTCAACTATAACTTCTATGATTTTTTGTTATGAATGCTCATTTGGCAAATTGTGGCTTAACATGGAATAGGGCACTTTGGCTTGGAAGAATCCAACCTCAGAGCAGCACATCAGATAAGAGTCCCTTAGTGCGCTCATCAGTGTACACGGCGAGCATTTCTCAGAAGACATAAAATCACAGAGGATCTATTTGTAAATAGAAATTAATGAATTGGAAAATTTAAACAGCTGGGTGCTGTTCTATTATCTGTTTATTCCTAAAACATTTTATATCACTTGTTATGAATCTCATTTGTACATACAATAAAAAAAAGTTTCCCTTGAAATTCTCATATTGTAAGAGTTAAAAGCCTGTTTTAGAGAAGCCATTTAAGACTGCATGTGTTTAAAATACTTACTCATTTTTGTAATAATCTTAAAATTATGTTTTCTGGACAGTAATGAGAAGGCAAACAAGAAAATAAGGCTTAATACCCAAAATAAATTCTAGTTGTATAAATTAAGCAAAATTTAGCAGAGACAAGATTTTAAAACAGCCAAGTATGGTGGTACATGTCTCTTATCCCAGCACTAGGCAGGTGTAAGTAGGAAGACAGAGAGTTTAAGAACAGCCTGGTCTGTCAGACTCTTTCTCAAAAAAACCACACACACACACACAATTTTTATACAAAGCAACTTATTGTCTACATTCATATAAAAAGAGAATATGCAGCACAAAGACATACCCACAAATCTAAATTCTCAAGTAAAGATTACAAAATAATTTCCAACCACCCTAGATGGAATGATTGGTTTGTCAAAACATAACCCCATTTTAATTCCAATCTACTCTAAGTAATCATTCATTTAATTTGAGTAATATAAGTGGTTTCTGAAAAGAAATAGGAATAACTTTAAAAGATTGTTTGTAGGCTAGTATAAAATTTGAAAGGCCTCATTTAGAACACATACTTTTAGTAATTGTTCATGTTTATAAGCAAATAAGTAAAGAGAACTAAGACATAAAATTAATCTGTTTTATAGTTAGATTTGAATTTAGCTTCTGTTGTCATTTTCATGAATGCCAAATTTTAGAATTTTTGAACTAATTATGTTTACCAACTAAAAAGAAATGGAGAAAAAAAGAAAAGAAAACCCTAAGAACAGAAAAAGTAAGGGATACATAAAAAGAGAAACCATAATAGTGATTTGATTAGGAAAATAAGACTGAATTTATTTGGTTTAGCATGAATCCTCAAGCCAATTTACTAACTGTTTTTAAACTAGGTTGACGGTGAGTAAAGAGAGAAGATATGAGATCAATAACATTTCAAGGCATTCTTCAAGCCGAGATTTTTACTTATAAAACAGAAAACTTACAATGCATTCATAATTGTTCATCTGTATAATTTTCTTTTCCTTTCTCTGCACTTCACATTACTCTGAATTTCTCCAATGAGCTTCCTCCTTTCCACATTATATCTAATTTACTGCAATCAAGACTGTGTATCTCCAACATAAAGACTTCCATTTTGAAAGCAAGGGTCTTTTCCATTTATTTAAACTTCCTCAGAAAGCCTTGGCCATATTTTATTTCGATACATGTTTGTTGACTCAAAATGAATCACTACAGCTTTGTTACCATAATCTCCCCATGAAACAAGAGATATGAAAGGTATTATTCTGATTTCTTTTATTCAAGGAGAAAATGCTTCACCTACAAAAAAAATCTGCAAGGAGAAGAGGTAACAATGGAGATTGTTTTGCTGTAGAAGAGGAATATTGAGATGAATAGGTTTCTCAGTAAGTGAGATAGCCTCAGAGGTCAAGTGCTAACTACACATCAACAGCTGAGTCAAACTTTTTTTAAGCACAGAAAAGATGCTAAAGAGCATTCTTATATTTCACTAACAACAAGTTTTTATGTGTAATTCTTGGGAAAAATCAGCAAAAGTATAAAAGTAGATACAATTTATATGCAAAGATGAAAGCAGGAAAGATTGTAATAATATCTTAACTAAACAAGGAGCTAAACAACCACATGGATTATCAATAAGTATGCTAAAAAAAAAAAAAAATCACAGAAGCCCTGTGCTCTGTAAGTCTGGAAACAACCAACTTACCAATTCACCTTCAAAGTCACTGTGAGACGTGAAGAAAGTTTATTACCTTCTTAAATGTCAAAAAGGTTCAACAGAGTGATGAACTTTTAAAAAATTAGAATAGAAAGTGTAGTATGGCCACATATTTTATCAGTATTAATTATTAATAGTGAGATTAGAAAAGAAAGGGCTAAGAGTCTGATAACCATTTTAACTGGACATTTTTTTAAGCTCATTTTCCCTGTCAATGTGAATATTTTACAGGATTTAAAAGGGAAATGTCCACATGAACACTGCACTCAACTGAGACACCGAATATAAAATTTTAAATCTTTAAGAAACAGGAAAAAAAGTATAGGAGGATAATAATGGTTCTTCCTAAACTTTGGCAAAGAACACAAATAATTTGGTCGATTAGATGCCAGAAGATAAAAAGAATTTTTATCATACAATTTAGGCCCTTGTTATTTTACAAATCACTGCCCCTGAGTTTACCCCACTATAGACCACAAAAAGAGAGAGAGAGAAAGAGAGAAAGAGAGAGAGAGAGAGAGAGAGAAACTGACTAGAAGGTATTCCTGGTAAGATTATTATCCTAACTGGTAATTTTAAAGTGTTATCTTTGAAAGAATAGAAATTTTATGAAGTCCTGAAGATTAAGCATTTGGGCTACATCAAATTTACCCTTGGTAATAGTAACTAAAATTATCATAACTATTTAAGTAATAGCAAATAATTTTATCATCGGGAAATCATTCATTAAAAATTCATTTAAATGAACTGCATTCATTTAAAATTTCACATGGTATTATCTCATTTAGTTTCTTCCATAATGCTATGATTTGTAATTGAAGAAACTGAGACTAAGAATGGGCAGAAAATTACATTCTTAGTAAGAGGTGAAACCAGGATTCAATCTGATGTCATTAGATTTCAACACCTGTTTTGAAACACTAGATTCTACCCACGGCACTGCCAATTCTCCTTTAGGATAATTATTCCTTAGAATCTTTTAGATTGTACTGCTCATTTTACTGAAAAGCTGGATAACAGCTGCAGTACAAATCTTGATTGGTGGAGACTGGGCTTAGAGGCAGGATATAATCATGTTCTCTCTCTAATCACTATGAAGAAGTGAGTAGGACCCTCCAGAAGTAGTGGCATGCAGACTTCTTGGGGACACTTTGAAGTACAGATCTATGTCACAGACGACTGGCAAAGTTTTTTTGTTTTAAAAAAGTATTCTCAGTAAGACACTGGCAAGTAGAATGACAGGAAAAAAAAAACGCAGAATTGTAAAAATGAATCTTTACCACGATATGTGAGTTTCTTCTTTTCTACCAGAAAAAACCTACGTGAGGAGTTTGATTTTGAGACTTTTTGTTGATGCCATTCACAAGTTTGTAAGGATATTGGGAAAGATGCAGAGGCAGCCTTTTGAAACAACTCAATCTAAGTGAAAACAGCATGAGCTAACATCAACTAAAAAACAGTGCTGTGGGAAGAAAAGAGATCAAACGCTGCTTTATCATACAGAAAGATAAATGCTTTGTCTTTATTCTCATTACCTGTGGCCATAC
The DNA here is from genome assembly GCA_007922755.1 of Pedetes capensis. Lineage (NCBI taxonomy): Eukaryota > Metazoa > Chordata > Mammalia > Rodentia > Pedetidae > Pedetes > Pedetes capensis. Next base: position 229,985 of record VMDO01000800.1, on the reverse strand, counting down.
AAAAACTATTGATCATTCTCACTGAGTCCTCATACACTTTTAAAAGCAATGTGAACAATTTATGCTACAGAGAAAATGGGTTAACAGTGTACTATGCTTCAGCCATCAAAAGCAAGGTACTCGAAACACTACTTAAAACATATGAAATGAACAGGCAAGGCATAGAGAATGAATAAAACAATGAGGCACAACTTGTATAAATTTGAAAAAGAAATAAAGTTCATAAATGGGCAGTTCAAGACTACTGGTGTAAAAAAGTTAAATGTATTTTTCTAAAGAGCTAAGAAAACCAAGAGACATAAAATTAATTAGGGATTCAGAGAGGGGAAATTTCTAAACTCCTTTTAATTTTAAAATCCTCCTTGCAGATTATCTGTTGTTCTCCTATTTTAATTTATTTCTATAGTACGCTAAAATTTACTTAGAAATTCTTAATCTGATGCACTTTTATATTGTCAAGAAAGAAAGGAAATGTGCTTATTCTATTGTGATGTATCTTAATCACAGTTAATGTCTGTGAAGGGCATTGCAGGCAGGGCTAGATTGGATCTGCAGATGGTCTTGCATAGCACGTTTTGAGGGAGGCGCCGAAAGTGTCTCCCACGCTGGCTTGAAGTAATGCCAATTTATCCACCTACCTGGCCAGAAATCACATCCCTGACTCACTCCACTTCTTTGATTTATGTAATATGTTTTATTATCCACTATTAGAATGCACAGATGTTATGTGGGTTGAGGGGAAGACCTTAGAATTACTACTGCCCTGCCCATATTAACACATAATACACAATTCATTCTCCACCTCACTAGGTCAAACAAAGGTATCTTTCTGTGTTTTGCAGAGTAAAAGAAGAAAATTTGGATATAAGGAGACAATCAGGATTGTTGGACTGGAGTAAAATATCCAAGTTAACTTAGCTAATTGCCTTTTAGATAATCAGCAGAGCAGTAATGAATATGTGACTTGCCCATTGCTGATGCCAAAGATGGGATTAGAGGCCAAAGGAGTGCTTTCTATACCTCAGCTTGTTAAACAGTATGTATGATCAAGTCATACATGGAAAAGGAAAACTAGCTTTTGCAAAGATGATGCAGGGACTTGGAAAGAATAAAGAGGACAAAGCATGAAGATGATAACCAGGATAAATACAATAGACCAAAAGGAACTGCTAAATATCACTTCAGAAGAAAGTCTCAAGACTAATACATAATGAATTTCTTGCCACAGACATTATTCACCTTTAACGTGATGCTTTTAAGTCTAACATTTGTACTTTACCTGAATTATCAGTTCATTCCTATAAATTTCAGTTATTTTAACTTATTATTTAATATTTTATCATCACCAACTTTCCACTGTGAACTCATAGTATAAAATATTTTATGACACTAAATTTTTAGTGAGATTATAAATAACCAATTACCCCAATTTCATCAAAATACCATATTGAAATCATAATATTGATAATGATTTGTTAAAAGCAAAGAAATATATTAGTGATCTTTGTCCTGAATCAACATATAATTCATAATATTTTCCTAAAATAAAATGGTATATTATTTTATTAATTTCCAGAGACAAATGAAATATAAATTCCACATACTGACTGCTGCAAAATGATGTCTCATTGGACATTATTTACTTTACAAAGAATTATGTTTATTCTTGGAGTGTATTATTTTTCCTCAGCTAATAAGAGAAGAATATCCCATTCCTCACTGGGACTAATGTGGATTGGAAAATATGATAAAGCTTGTTAAAAGAAGAATTAACCCACGGGCTTTATTAATGAAATTTTTTATGTTAAAGTACACAGAAGGCAGATAAAAGATTCAGTAAAACATAAGAACATTTCACTGCCTGTTTATTTAAATTACCCTGTTTCAGTTACTTCCTTGACATAGCATCTGTGACAACTTATTTTTATCCTTAGCTATCCTAACTTATTCTTGGTTTTCATTATGGTGTTGGAATGTTACATTTTATTGCACTGCAAATTATCTTCTAAATTTTACAATGAAAGTTGATCCAAAACAGTTAATGATAACTGCAGTTTTTCCCACAGATTAAAATTCAAGGAAAATATTTGAGGTACTAATAATTAGGAACTAGGACAGCAACCAAAATGGTATTTTCGTGAAAAATCCAAATGAAAATCCAATACAAATCCTGATTAAAACCTAACCAAGCAAAACACTGCAGATTACCTGGATTCCAATTAAATGTGACAAATGAATACTTGACAGGTTTCAATTCCAATTCTATGTGTGTAAGAATGGCCTATTAATATTGAAGATAAAATGACCAGAATTCAAGCAATACAATTACACTTTACAACTAGATGAGTTGTCTGAAAACTTGGACCCAAAAAAACTGTAACTCAAATGTCAACTGCTACATTTGGATCACTCAAAGTGCATCACATCTCCTTCTGTGTCATTACCTATAGATCATGGCTAGCATGAATCACAGCTAGCAGATGACAGCTCATTTATATAAACTCTGTATTTCAAGTGTCACTCACATACAACGTCAGGAAAAATCAGTTATATTCCTATGGCCCTTGTTTTGATAGGATTTAACACATGGTTATAAAAAAAACTAAAACCTTCTTTGGAAAATGTTTCTCAGTAACTTTCTAGTCTATTTATATGCTCACCTGTTAAATTTCCCAGGACATGTATGTTTCCTAAAAGGTAATCAATATGAATCTGTGATGTATAATCCTGATTTAATTATTCATCAATTCTTGCTTATTTAAATATGTTGAATGCCCTTGAACTCACAAAAACAGAAAATAACATTAACATGCCTTTATAATGCTAGAGATGCAAAGATTTTTCTATTAATATAGCTGACATCCAAAAGATAAAGACTTAATTGTACATTATGCTGTTTACACTAAAAATAAGCAATACTTACATAAATAAGATTGTGTTATTATCAAAAGATAGTCTCAGATATGGTGGTACACCTAAATCAAATTAACCCTGCCTTACTAGGTAGGTAATTATATACATGGTATTTTTATATATGATTTTTATTTTTGCCCAAATAATTTGAAACATGGTTGCCTTAAATATATATTCATCAATATTTCAATTCCTACCGTACTTTTACACTAATATAAAAACAATTGCAGAAAATAGTAAATTTATAAAAATCTCATCAAACTCCCATCCACATAAGCACACACCACCATACACACAGATAAGCATGCCTTTATCGCCATAAGGCAAAATGCCATTTAACTGTGCATAATTAATCAAGAGGGATATCAATCATCAGACCTTGATATATTTTATCATCTGTTAATATTGTGGACAAATAATTATTTGGTATGATTTAATTTTGCCTACTTTCATTTGGGATTATTTATGATACATCCATTGTTGGATTTTAATATTCATAGGTAAACTTCTAGACAAAATGCAGACTTTTTCCTGAATCAATATATTTTCCTTGCACATCATCACTAAAGAAAGTGGTATATAACCAAAAGAATGTCCTATTTCACTAGGGGGGTTGAGTTGGTGAAAGACATAAATCTATTTCAAGTTTTTGCTAGAGATAAAATGTGTGCAATTCCCCTGCTTTCCTTTATATATACCCATATCTCTTTTTATATTTGAAATGATAATAAAGTTCAGAAGAACTTTACTATTCCATTTTTTGACATAAATGTGTTTCTCAAGCATTTACTTATTACTTAAAATCCAGAAAATAAATTACTGAATTGTCTTTGGTAACATAAACAAATATGAAATATTTTACAAGTAGTGTTTTCAGTATAATGTAATGACTTGAATAAAAATGTATATAAGGCCAATTGTGATAAATAGCCTCACAATAGGATAAGAATATGAAGAATTATACTTTGTTTTCCTTCCTTTCTCTTGCACAAAATTTAGAAAACCCTTATATATAAATGAGAAAAGAATGCTAATAGTATTAACTGCATACTGTGGAGAGCAAAACAGGGCTGTTCTCCTTCTCTGACTCCATTGCAGCTAGCATTAATGTAGAGGTTTGAAAATGCTTTTCTAAATATCCAGGAAAAGAAAGAGTCAAGCAAGGTGTGTTGATAGTCATTTCCTTTGGCAAAGACTGGACAGTGGCAATTGAAGAAATAGTTGCATGACAAAAATGAATAGAAGAAAGCAATCAAACAAGACCTTTCCCAGTGGCTATTATTTAGGAATTGTGTTCTAATTTAGCATTTTTCATAGCAGACCCTACTTTGATTTATTTGTAAGTGCATTTATTTCTGACAGGTTATTTTAAAATGATGGTACAATTTTGGTGAATTTTATCTACATAGTTATGTTCCCTTATTTGTCATTTTTGTGTTTTAGCAAATACTTAGTATTTTAAACAAAATAGTTTTGGTGTCAGCTATTTGATTTTGCTTTTAGACTGACCTTCGCAAGCCTACTTATTACGGCTCACTAGCGTGATTATGTGTGTGGATGTTGTGTTTGCCCCTACCATTTTCCATATGCTCTGCCTCACCAACACTGCCATCCGGCGTGGTCCTTTCATAGTTGTCCTCTGGGAGTGGAAGGGCACCCAGTCTTGGCCCTGATGAACTCTTACTGCTTGGTGTTTCTGATTCCTCCAGCCCGCTGTCATAGCAACTCTGCAGTGACCCTTGATGTGGGTCCTGAGGCTGACTCACAACAGAAAACGTCACTCTACGAAATGGCTGTAAAAGAAAAGATTCTGAATGTCACTAAGATATAAGATTGTAAATTATCTTATTTTTTAAAATACATAAATTACACCCACATTAAAGTTTGCTGTCAACTAATTCAATATGAATTGATTAAATATGTTGATACTATTTGATATATACATATGATCTAAGACAATGCATATGTAAACCACAAAAATGCTTTTCTTGGACAAAGACAAGAAAACGATTATACTAAAACATGCATTTAAATCTGTTATGTTAGTTTCACATATTCAACCCTTTTCTATTTGATAGTCTTTATGTTTTTCATGAAAAGACTTCATAAAATCAAGAATTAGTGATTTCATTAAAATTGAGTCCATATCATACAAAGCTTTAAAATTGAGTGTGTTGACACTTATTACTAAAAGTACAGCTGATAAATAAGAATTTTGATGCAGTATTGTGGATTCAGATATTTATTATTTCAATTCTATAAAAATTCAAAATACGTATTAAAAATTTTAAGAATCATAATAAAGTAACATGTAAAAATTTCTTTAACCATACTGGAAAATAACTTTAAACCTTAATTATATGTTTATTGTGACTATTGTTCTTTCAAAATGAGTAAAATCATGAATAATCTTTAATTTGTATTTATAAAGTGCTTCAAAACTTTATCCAGTTGAAACCTACGACTTACATTGCTACCGGCAATACTGGACTGAAGATTTACTGTATATGAAATGTGCAGATAATCTTAACTACATAATAAAATGAAAATATAATCTAGCTTTTAAAGGAAAAAGCTAGTACCATGTATGGACAGTGATACATACAAATGATAATTTGGAAAAATAATACAAAGATATCCTGTAATGTCTGTCTGAAATTATTCTTGGTAGTTGTATACATTAAGATTTTGTCTGAGTTTAAAGGTGGCATAATTGTATACATTTTTTACCTCATATCTCAGGCTTGTTCTTTCTACTACAAAGTATAAAATTAATGGTGTCAAAAAACAGTGGAAAGGCAAAGAACTTTCTATGCACTTTCATGACTTACATACTCATGATAAAAATCACTAATCATTACCAGGACCAATAGAATTATAGAACCATTAAGGATTATCTGTAGATGGTGGATAATTAATGAGAAAGGTAAGAAAAATTGTGACATTCTCCCTTAATTTATAAATTAGATTTGCTAAAGGCAAACACATATTTCCACAGATCTGCCATTTATTGTGTTATACATAGAAGAATTGCTGAAAATGCCATACATTATTGCTCTTTCTCCAAGTAACTCACCCATCATGTACTGATTTGGAGGCTAGTCTTTAAAAAAGTCTTCCTTTTAATTCTAGTTCAAAATCAAGGTCTTAGAATGGCTGAATCTTAATGTAAAGGGGAAATATTTAAATCACATTCACTTCCTTATGTTTTACTGAATTGAAACCGCAGTATTGAAAAACAGCACAAAACAATTCTTGAATAGTTCTACAACATAGGTAAAAATGTACTCACCATAAAGCCTCAAAAACACTTTTCTTGTGTCTATAATAATTCTCATTTTTCTTTACCTAGTATAAGTCCTATATTTTACCCTATACCTAAATTTATATAGTAATCAATCTGTATTGTACATACTTTAGGTTTTGTGTGCATATTTTAAGAATATTTCCCATTCATCACGAGCCGCTGACTGTAAAGTATCTGTGATTGTTTGGTGTCTTTGATCTCTTCTTGGAAATGAGACAACTACAAGTCTTAAAGCAATGTTGAATTTAGGCAAGAATTCAAAGTGTCATGCAGACATATCATTTTGAAACAGCAATGGATTAATTCTCATATAAAAAGGGAAAAGGTCAAATGCTATTCTTAATTCTATTTTAATGACCTTCAAAACTTTTAGGATTAGTCTTCACTAACAAAAGAAGCTCAAAATGAATACAGAAATGTATAACATTAATAATAAATTTGAGAAAGAAAAATAAGAAATTATAACAAATGGAGCTTAGTTTTGACATAAAATTAGCTAAGAGAATAATATTTATGGGAGGGTGGTAATCTTAGAATTTATGCTTAAATATTTGTTCCATCATAGTCATGAGATACTTTCTTCATTTTCTACCCCATTGTGGTTATAAATATTTTAATTTCCATAAATTATTCTAGAATTAAGAACATTAGAATTTTAAAATACTGAGATCCATATATTTGCAAGTGCTTAGATACATCAATGCTTCCCTTTTGTAAAAAAAGATATTTCCTTTTTAAATAACAGGTAAATGAAAACTTAACTCACAATTAAAGTTCAAAATAAAAATTACCACACAATGAATTACAACATTCCCCACAGATTACTTTTATCCACATTTCAAAATACGACATTAGAATTCTACAATACAGTATGAGCATATTTCACTATATCTTAAACTCTATTTGATGGTTTTGAATAAAGTTATTATAGCAATGTATTTAAGTTAGAAATGTGAATCGACTTAGTATAAAATCCTAAATTCTGAAAGATAAGCCATTGATGCAAAAGTTAAGATTTAATTTCAATGGTATTTCAGATGTATTGAGTCTGATGGATAGATTGAAAGAGAGAGAGGAAGAAGAAGAAAACGGAGGGAGGGAGGGAGGAAAAGAGAGAGGAATCTAAGTGGGTTCTTCAGTGACTTTAACTGGGAGAGTTACTCTCTCCAGGGAGAGTGAACAGACTCCTATAGAGTCCCATTTTGAGAATCAAAAGCATGGCCATGAAGGTATTTAGTGTCCTGGAAGGACATGGCAATCCACTCCCAAAGCAATCCTAAAACCATCAGCCACGGAAAACCCTATGAAGATCACTGAGTAGGACCTGACTCAACAGCACCTAACAAGTGTCCTGAACTATATGAGTTTTGTATTTTTCTGTATCGAGTGATAAATGATTTTGTGTCCTGCAAACTCAAACAAATCTATCTACAAGAAAAAAAGAAAAAGAAAAAAAAGAGAGATGAAGGAAGGGTATCAGTTTTCTAAATCTTTGAAAAGGCTAAGACATCCTGAAATCTTGAACAAGTAATGTCAGAAGGTGGTCTCAAAGAAAATTATTCTAAAGATTATGATTGTGTCTTTTTAAGAACTGTAAATAAGAGGAAATGGAAACCAAAGAAAGGTCTAATTAAAGAGGAAAGTAGAATACATGGTCCTTACAAAAGGTGAGCAAGAAGAAATGTTGAAGGAAGGCAGATGATTATGCTAAGAAGAGTTAAACTCCTGAGAAATATTTAACTGGAAGTAAAGCTGAGAGGCAGTAAAAGTGGAACAAACCTATGTGATTGACTGGATTCACTCATTAATTGATTTTACTTGCATTTATTTTGTACCCACTATATTCCAGGATTTCATCAACAATTCTACACACTGAACAAATTTGAAGCCTTATAATTCTAAAAACAATTGATAAAATATAATGTAAAGAAGTTTCCAATAAGATGTTGTTATTGTTAGGTGCCATCATGTGAATATCCACCTCATAATGACCCTATGTACAACAGGCTAAACATTATTGTCAGTGGTTCTCTGCTATTCATAGGGTTTTCAATGGCAGATTGATTTTTGAAAGTGAGGTGCTGGGTCCTTCTCTCAAGCCTTCCAATATCTGACAGTATCGGAGCCACAATACTATGGCTGCAGGCTTCCAGTAACACAGAGGTAGGGGAAAAAATGCTGTAAATTCTGTTTGGAAATTTAAAGTAGGCACCGCAAAGAGTTTGTGCATTAAAATTTTAAAAAGAAGCTTGATGGGGACTTTAAGGCCTAATTATCTATTCTATACTTGAGTCCAGGGATAATGATAAAAAAGGAAGTGAGTAGAAAAATTTGATCATTTTTAAAACTCATAAGCCAAGATTCTGACAATCTTCCGAAAGAAAATCCTATATAATCAAAAGAATCAGTCATCAGAATGCTGACAGCACGTGGCCATTGAATTTACCCATTAGAAGAACCTTGTGTTTGAGAATCTCTAAACTTTTGAGAGCCTGCAGCCAAACCACTGTGGCTCAGAAGCTAAGCAGGGACAGACCTGGTTAGTTCCTGGATGGGAGACAGCCTGGCAACACCAGAAGCTATAGGCCATTGAAAACTCTATGAATAGCAGAGAAGCATGACAATAGTGTTTCATCTGTTGTACACAGGGCTGCTATGAGTTGGACACTCACTGGACGGCACCTGACAACAACAACAAACTATAAGAAAGAAAGATAAATGTAATACATGGAAAAAATAAGGAAAGTAGGGATATACAAGTATTTTTTAAAAGTATGGTTAAAAATGTATGGTGGAAGTAAAAAATGTCTTCAGCGTAGAATTTTACTTATTTATATGTACTTTCTGTCTTTCCTCCATTGCATTGAAGACAGTTTGCTTTAAGGTCAATATTTAAGATGTAAGAGTAAAAACAAGTGTCAAACTACAGAAGGTACAAGGGTAATGAAAGAGATTAATGACACATAAACTAAGGAGAATTAAGAGAGAAATTAATTTTTCAAATTTACAAAAGCAAGACAAAAAACAGTAAAATAATTTGAGGAATTTCATATGTGGGACATATGTGTGCTTAATGAAAAAATGCATTAGAAATAACAGAAAAAGTAAAAGAATCTTTTTAACAATAGCTATAGATTTTCTATATGACCTTGGAAAAGTTAGCTGACCCTTAGTTCTTGTGCGTTAGGCTTGTTGTTGTTAGGTGCCGTCGAGTCGGTATCCGACTCATAGCGACCCTCTGTACAACAGGGGAAACACTATTGTCAGTGCTTCTCTGCTGTTCATAGGGTTTTCAATGGCAGATTGATTTTTGGGAGGGGGTTGCCAGGTCCTTCTCCCAAGCCTACAGTACCTGGTGATCCCGGCGGCCTCCCATCCAGGTACTAACCAGGCCCGACCCTGCTTAGCTTCTGAGATCTGACGGGATCAGATTCCACAGGGCTACAGCTGCAGGCGCCTTAGGCTTAGGGTTTATAAAATGGAAATAATACTATTTTTCCTTTATAAATTTAAATTCTATGAGAATTAATGAGATAGTTTACAAAAAGAGCCTTCAGCTTCCTCAAGGACATATCCTATAAAATGTATGAAAGCTCAGGCCATAGCTATATAACTAGAGATTCCATCATTTAGGTTTTTTGTTTTGTTTTTAAGAAAATAGAGAACTAGATGGGTAATTCACAAAGCTTCTAAATATTAGAGATCTTCTAAAATCCTTATAAGATTTCAAACCCAATTTTCCGATTTATATATTAAATTTTTATTGTTATAAATACAAATTATTTACAAAGGAAATATATACATACAATAACAACCACATATTTCAAAAAGTATTTGTATCTAATCCTTCACTGAGCATGAATATACCCTTGTTGAATTAATTTAGAACAGTATTTATCAACTGTTTTTGGACTCTATTATGACACACTGGAGCTTTTTCACTTAAGGACACACCCAACCCTAGGGCTTATTTAAATATTTTAGAGGTTGTTACAAACATATTCAAAGGTAAACTTCAGATAAGATATAAACTATGGAGCATTGGATATACCTTCATCGTCCTTCCAGCTCCAATCTGATAGAAAAGCTTTGGCACTAAAATAAACTTGTAAAAATAATTTGCCTTTTTATATACTTTTATTCACTTTATTTATTTATTTACTTATTTTAGAAATCTAGAAATCACACAAGAATGGAGAAGTCCACTACCTGCCATGCATCCCTACTACTGTTAAAGGACCTAGGAATGGTGACCTGTTCCCCATCCCACCCGCTTTCCTCCGTACAAGTGTTGGAGGACTCAAAGGGAAGAAGGGATGATTATAGTTATCATCCTCATATAAAATTAATTTTAGGTCATACAATATTACTTTCAGGGACCTTTATCATCCTCATATAAAATTAATTTTAGATCATACAATATTACTTTCAGGGACCTAAAAGGACAAACGGCAAGCTAAGATTTATTAAATTGAGTGTTGTGGGGGTACAATGTAACACATTCTGTAAATCATGCATTTAAGAGTTTTGTTTTCTGGAAAATGAGAACAAATGATAAACCCAGTATATTGGTGAATTTGGGAGCAAGAGAAAGTCAGCCTGCTTAGAAGAAGAAATAGAATGTATCTGGATAGCAGAAAGAAGTCTTGAATTTTAATGACATAATTGCAAGGCACTCATGAAGGGACAGAGAGGTGAGCATTTGAGTCCTTATTCCTTTTTGCAAAATTATGTCTCCATTATTAATGTTGAAAAATCTGGCAATAAGCCTGGCAGGTGTAGAGGTGACAGGATACGTGCTCACAAACTCTACTTCAAGTATGGAATAACAGCCAGATCCCATCAAACTTATAACAGGAACATTTAAGGAAAGTTAATTTTATAAATCTCAATTCACTAGAGGATTGAAAGAATTCTCTAAAAAATTCTCTGAAGAATTCTCTTTAATATCTGGAAATCAGAAGTCAAATAGTACTACAGTATCACTGACTTTTATTTTTAATTTTGTTGAAAAACCTTTTTAGAATCATATAACCATCCTCATTTTTAAAAGTATTAATATAAAAATGAGGTCTGTTCATAAACTATATATTTGGAAAATTAACTTTGAGATTAACATAATATGTATGTTATTAAAATAATGTTACTTATATTTTCTAGTTTTGAAGTATTTTAATTGTTGTTACATGCTGTAAAGTTGAGTCTGACTCATAGCAACCCTTTGTACAGCAGAAGAAACACTCCCTGACACTATGCCATGCCCAGCACTATTGTCAGTGTTTCTCTGCTATTCATACGGTTTTCAATGGCATATTTTTGAACTATAATCCTTGCTAAGTATATATAACATTTTCAGATGCTACCTTTTTAAAAAAATTTTTGTCAGAAAGTCCATGTCTAGTTTCCAGAAGAGGTAACAGAGAACAGATTAATATTCAAAATATATGAATAATAATCAGTAAGGAGCAGTGGCACATGATGATAATCCCAGTAACTCAACAAGCTGAGGTGAGAGAACTTTAGGTTCCAGGTCAGAGGCTCGTGGGGTAAGTAAGCGAGACCTTGTCTCATAACAACAAAAAAAAAAGGCGGGGGGTACTGGGCATGTAGCTCACTGGTACAGCACTTGCCTAGTATGTGCAAGGCCCTAGGCTCAATCCCCCTGTATTGAAAAATAAATACATGAATAACAATCAAATATTTATTTTATTTATTCCAAATCATTTAAGAAGTGTCCATCATATCCTATAATCAATTTTAATGTTCCATAATCACACATTAAAATATTTGTTTTCTATCTACATTAGAAAACTCTTCAAAATAACAACTTTAAGAAAAAAGATAGATATTTTCTTTGATAGGGCAGTAGTCAACTTTACAAAAGGAAAAGTAAAGACAAAAGCTTTAGGAAAATTCCAGATTATATACAATACTTTTACTAAAAGAGAAAATACAGTATAAGGCTAAGAGTAGAGATGCTTTGCATTAGAGATCAGTTTTTTTTTTCTTTAAACCAGTGGCAATATTTTTATGGGAATTTTATTTGCAAGAGGAGAGAACCCTAAGGGTGCCATGTATTGCAATGAACCTCAGGTTAAATCTTTTCCTTTATTGAATACTGCAGTGTCTAACAGACAACTTTATTGGGAACTTTAAATTTGCACCTTTCTTTTTAGCTTCAGTAAGTTTCTCCATAAATTGTCTCCTTATCTGAAACTCACATACAGCTGTCTCAGTCACATCAATTATTTCTGAATGGGCTGAAAAGGCTTTTTAAATTTTTTTTTTCCAATTCACTTAGTTATGTCCATCAAACAGACTTCTAATGACTCTCTTTGTCAGTCATAAAGCACTAAAACAGTCACGGGGCAGACTATTCCTATATTATGAGGAGTGCTGAATTGTATTTTTAAACAGGCTCTATCTAACAGTGGGAGAGCTTTGCCTGCAAGTGAACAGGCACTTGATAAATCTGCAAACATTCTTGGCCATGTCAGTCCTACTGAACAAACATACCAAGGATTCCGTAGTGCATTAGTAGCAGGATATTTGGCAAAACCCTCAAACAAACTTTAATCCAGTCTTTAAACTTTTAGGGACTCTTTCTTCACTAAAGTCTCAAGATCCCTCCGTAGTTCAAACTGCATTTCTTTCATGTCAGTAACAGATGAAAGAGTATTAGGAAGAAACATGTTGAGACATTTGGATTAGTTAATTCAAACTCATTTTGGGAAGGAGAAGTTAAGTAACTATGTCTTCTGACTTGTGTGCAGTTATATATTTGCCATATATATATATATATATATATATGCACACATACTTCAAAAACCAAGAATGTAGGCAGTACTTCATAGTTCTTAGTCTTATAGGTCACACACTGCTTAATTAATATGAAAGCATAAAGATGTCATTACCAAAGCACTAGTTACAACGCACCAAAAATGTGCTACTCACTTCCCCTGTTATTTCTCCTCATATCATCTCTATATGTATCATATTAATCTTCTGACTTTGCAAATGTGAATAAAATCATGAATTTCAATGTGCAAACTACTGCAAGAACTACCCTAGACTAGAGGTACAAATTGGCCTCTTGATTTTTTGTTTTTCCTCTAATTAAAAATGCCAGAAAACAGAATAGGCAAAGCCTAAAACTCTGAGTAAATATAGAGATACATTTTTTTCTGAAAACTTGTAAAATATATATTTATATATATAGTTCTAAAACACAAGTTGTTAGTCCCATATATTGTGGACATAATTGTCCAACCTATTTTTTGCTCTTTCCTACTAGTTTCTTTTAAATTCCAATCAGGGTCTGGCAAACTTTTTCTATAAAGAGCCAGAAAGTAACTCTTTTAGCTTTGTAGGTCACAGATCTCTGCCACAACTACTCAGTTCTACAGCTGCAATGTGAGGCAGCCATGGAACACATATAGGCAAATGGACATGGATCCAGGAACACTTTATTTGTGGACCCAGAAATTTGATTTTCATATAATGGTCCCACTCTATCAAATGTTACGTTTCACCATTTGAAAATGAAAAAAATAAAATACTATCTGGCTGACCGTTCAAAATAAACAGAAGGCCAGATTTGGCAGAGTTTACCCACCGTTGACATAGTCCAGGACCAGGTGTACAAAGATTGCACAAAAAATGACATTCAATTACTCAAAAGGATGTTTTCCAGCTTGTGGACTATCTAGATTCTTTGTTTCTAAGAATTTTTTCCTAAGCCTTAATTTGTAGAACTGCACTGCTCATTATTAAGACCATAAAATATTGGCATAAAAAAATAAAAGTTGCATAAAACTCAGTTAATCTTTCTCCTTGTTATTTTTTGGTGCAAATAAGATTAAGTTAAGTTGAAACACCTTCTGCCAATAGATGAATTTGAGTGTTCTGTGTTAGGCTGTAAATAAACTGTTTGCATTTTCTCAAGACAAAAAGTTAAAAAAATTTTGTGAACCCTTTAATATCCTCCTTTCAGACCAAAGAAGTGTTGCTGTCCCAACTCCACATCCAGAAGAAAACATGAAACATTCATGACTTGCATTTCTTCAGACATGACTTCCTTTGATACAGATGCCTTCACCTTTAAGAAGAATTATTGCAACTAAAGATAAACCAAACTCTGACAGAAATATGTTGTTGTTAGGTGCCGTGGCATCATTTCTGATTCACATCGAGTGGCATAGGGTTTCAAAGGCTGATTGTCTCAGGATTGTTTTTGAGTGGGCTGCCATGTCCTTCTCCCATTTTTAAGGTGCTGAGGATGGCACCCAGGGCCTCAGAAACCACAGAGTGGTACTCTACCAACTGAGCTAACCCCTAGCCCTTGACAGAAGTATAGATCCATTTTGTTCAAAACTGCTTCCTGTAGTGATTAAATAATGCACTAAAATTGAACATTTATATAAGAAACTTATGTTGAACATCTCTTATATGTCACACACTCTGCAAATGGTTGAAAAATAATAAAGACTTAGGTATTATTTTATATTTTCATGGTTCTTCCACATACAGTGAATCAGTGAACCTTTGTAACAATCTTAAGCAGGTAAGAGACTGTTAATCTCCCCATTTTTCATATATAATGATGCAGAGAGATTAAATGATTTGAACAGGATGATTCCCACTGTTACTTGCCAGTACAGCTGAAACATCTTATGCTCTTTAAAAATATCTTCTCTAAGGAGAAAAATGCAAATGTTTATAACATTCTCATCAGCAAAGTTCAGAACAATTAATGAATACCACAGGTGACTATTAGGATATTTAAAAGAGATATTCATGTTCTTTACAATGCAGAGAGCACCATGCCTTTCAATAGATCTGGAAAGAAACATTAATATAGGCCCAGAACCACTGCCTTCCAGAACCTACTAGATTTTTGTGTTTGTAAGCAAATAAATTATGTCACCTATCTGAACTTAATTTCCCATAAATAGAAACAATATTTTTAGTAATTGGAATAGTCATTTCAACTTAAAAAGTTCTTAAAAGTATTACAAACAGTATTATATAAATTACCTAATATAAATCCTGGCACAATAATACAGCACACTCTAAGTATCTACAGATTAAATAAGGACAAATACTGGTTTAAATTAAGTAAGTCTTCTTGCTGACATTTGCTCTGTGTGTGTGTGTGTGTGTGTGTGTGTGTGTGTGTGTGTGTGTGTTCATATAATAAGAGGAAGAATAAGAATTTGGATGTTGGGATCTACCAATAGATCCATCATATGATTCTAATGACAATTTAGTGTTTCACCAAACAGCAAGCTTGGATATTTTTGTTTTATTTTGATTTGTATTATTTTCATTTTTTCTTTTCCTTAAAAGTTAAATTTAGCCCTTGGTGCATGCTGTTTTGAGGGATACAAACCAATATTGTAAGCTCTTCATTCCCACATTTTTCTACATTATAGCTATGTACACTGAAACATCCTAGCCCAATTTCTAATCTCTGTGCACTCTCTAATTAATCTGTCTCGTTCTAGCATTGGGCACTTGAGGCTTTACTTTGTTTCTCCATAGCAGTTTTTAATCAATGCAATCCATATGGGACCCTTTAGTCAAGGAGCACGTTTATTTAACTCCTTTTCTTGCAGATTTAATATGGCCAAGTATTCTTCATTTTCATTCACATATGCTGAAAATTCTATAGACACATTATTGGTTTGTTAATCTTTTATAATGATTTTCCTTGCACAGGGACCTCCTCCAACAATGTGTATTTTTAATTATTACTGGGGCTATCATCGGTTCTATTTTTAATTCCCTGAAATGCCACATCAAAGATGCTATGTAACAGCACATTTCTATTATATCAAATTCTTAGAAAGTATAATAACTATTACACCAAGGGTATCATATTGGTTCAATATTTGTTAATCTTTCTTTTGTATTAATATTTGTAGGCATTATTATGGGCTTTTTGTCTAGATGGTAAAGTCCTCTCAATCAATGGATATCTATTATACATTTGTTTTAATAGCATTAGAAAATAATTTATACTATTTTCTTATAATATATAAATATGATGCTACCTTTTAATTATCATGTTTTGAAATTTCTTTTCCTTTTGCAAAATAAGCCTTGACAAGGACATTGGCAGACTTAGTTTCAAGTAGCGGTTCTGTTGTTAAGTGAAATATGGTACAATGATTTATCTTTCATCTTTTTTCTTCAACTTTAAAATGAGAAAGTTATAGCAAATGATATTTAATATCATTTCTAGTTCTTTAATTCTCATAAACAGTGTGAGTTATCATGTATTAAGAATGCATGTGCTTCATGAATGAATAATTGAAATTAATAATTTCAAAATAAACTTTGTTCATCCATGTATATGTATCAAAGTATATATATGTATGTGGGTGAATGCAATTTACACACAGACACACACACACAATGGAAGCAGAAGCATGACCAATGGTGGGGAGGAAGAGGATCAGAGGAGCAGGATCATTAAAGGGTAACAGGTGAAAATGAGCAATGTAAAAAGATATACATACATGGAAATGTTATAAGGAAACCTACTAAGTTATACACTAACTAAAAAACATACTAATAAAAAAGAAAACAAATAAAAACAATTTCCTCGGTTACTCTTCACAACCTTGAAAATGTGGATATATCTGGGAATGCATTTACTCCTCAAATAAATATCTCTAATAAAAACAAACATGATAAGCAACCACTTTTGTTAATTACCTTAATGAAAAGTTACAAAGATCCCAAACTTATCTTTGTGAAAAAAGAAAAGGCATTCCCAAAATCAGTTCCATGAAATATGCTTGTCTTGTCCTTATTTTCTGAAATTATCTGTTCTGAGATTCTTTCTTTCACTCAACAAAATAATGAGGTTAATTTTGTTCCTACTGTGTAAAACAGTGAAAACACATTCATCTCTAAAATTTATAATCCTAATAGCCCTAAGTTAGCAAGATTGGTACAAAATAGAATGGTAAATGTATAATGGAAGGAGTTGGATTTCACTTCCCAACATTTGAGACACAGTGCCTTGTAAGCCTCTCTGCTTACATGCATAGAAAGACAGGAAAGCAGAGTCTTATGTAAGACAAGGAGAATATTGAAAGGCAATTAATGAGAAAAATGTTATCTTCACTATGTCATTCAATCCAACAAAGGATTATTAAGCACTTGCTCTGTGCCTACTACTGTGCTGAAATATCTACATGTGGCAAATTCAGTCATTAAATCTAATTGGATAGGGTGTAGATCAATCACTCAAAACCATTCACAGAATTCAAGCAAAGGTATTATTTATTTATTTTCATTTTGTCATTGTGATAATCATGAAAAGCACAGTTCACACGCTGCTCAGCTGCTTTCCATGATTACCTCACACATCTATGGAGTTCTAGAAGCAGCTGAATAAAATCAATAAATCGATGTGGTAAATTACACAGTAGGAGTTAGTCTGCAGCACTTCAAGGGAGCAATGCTGAAGAGCCAAGTCAAACTCCAGAAAAACTGGTCAGGTTTGTAACTACTAAAACATTAGAACTGAAAAATAAACAATGACAGAAAACAAACTTCAAAAAGCTATCTCCTAAAATAGTTGGAAGCACAAGAAGGGGTCTGCCTCAGGAGCTCTTCCGGCAGCTCTCCCATATTGAAATGAATGAAAATGAAACATGCATTTTCAGATCCACGCAAACAGATGCTCCACTTTCTTCTCTGCATTTTTTTATTCCTTTCTATCTTAGACATTTCATCTAAACTGCACCTGGTAAAATCTGTTTAGGAAACTACACACATTTAGAATCCTTGAGTTTTCATATTCTATGAAATGAAGCTTTGTGTCCTTAAATAGCTTTCTTTCCTCTAAATGGATTCATGTGCCTGATGAGAGTCGAAACTGACAAGTTTTTTGAGTGTTATTTAAGCACTCCATCATTAAAGTGATTGAGCTTATCTTTGGAGCCTAACTACTACACAGGTAAACCCATTTCCTTTGCCATCTTGGTCATTCACTTATTTTATTTTACTTAATTGAGTTTTGTTTAAAACGAAAAGCGACATGTGCCCATAAGGAAAAATATATTCAATGCCCTGTACACACTAATTTTTATTTTTTAGCACAAATCAAACCACTCTAGAAAAATAATAAAAAGTGGAGTGCAAAGCCCAAAAAAGATCTCCTAAAAGGTCCATGTTCTAACTGCTAGAATCTGTAAGTTACCTTACATGTAAAGGAGAATTAAGGTTCCAGAGAGAACTAAGTTTACTAATGAACTGACCTTAAAATAGGGAGACTGGGTGGATTATCTTGGTGTGCCCACTGTAATCACAAGTGTTCTTAAAAGTAGAAGGAGGAGGCTAAAGAGGAGTTGCCAAGAATGCAAATGTTCTCTAGTGGCTGTTAAAAGCTAGAGAGCAGATTCTCCGTAGAGTTTCCAGAATGAACATTTTGTCAACAACAGGATTTTAGCCCACTGAGACCTATTTTGCATTTCTGACATAGGTAAGGTAACTAATGTCGATTGTTTTAAGCTAGTATGTTCCTGGTAATTCATTACAGATGAACAAAAAACTTTATACAGTAGGTTACAGAGCCTGGTGATGGTGAGGAGTCCAGGAAAGTGAAGCAGTTCCAGTTAGCCTTCACATTTGTGATACATGTAATAGTGATCATTCAAATTTAAATTGATGTTCCATTGCACCTGCAGGACATTGCCTGCAGGATCCCACCTGCAGGACATTGCCAACCAGCGTGTCATTCTAACAATAATACTTATTTTATAACAATACTTAAATATATTATGTTGTATCTTTCGTGTTAAAAGTTTTAGGCTAATAAATGTAAATATATTAAACTAATCTTTATAATCTTGTTTTTGTGATGATTATTCTTATACTACAGGGAAAAACAATAACAAAAAATAAAAGCATGTAAAATGAAGTGGACTAGGTCATTAGGATATCATTGTTAGTGAAGTCTACTTCAAATTAATATTTCATTCCTCTTTTACTAGATAATTAATACCTCATTTGGGGAAATCCACTAAATTTCAAATCAGAAAGCCAGAATTTCATTCCCTGATATCAGCTAAAAGTTGAACAACTTTAGGCCACTTTCTTAACTATTCTGAGAAACACTTTTTTGTAAATATTGATAATAACATTGTAATTTTAAAGATAAAATGAGACCTTATAAATGAAGCTGACTGGTCTATAAATAGCACTGGTGAAGTCACCTAGAATTGGCTCAGCTCATTTTTTTTTCTGTAGTTGGAGGCTGAACACAGGGCCTATCACATACTTTGCAAGTGCCCTAACATGTAGCTGTGCCCCCAGTCCCATTTTTATTTTTATCTTGACACTGAGTCTCACTAAGTTACACAGGCTGCCTCTGGCTTCCGACCTTGTGATCCTCCTGCCTCTGCTTCCAGAGTTGCTGAGATTACAGGCATGCACCATTCAGCATGGTTGATCAGATTTTTGAAGAAACTGTTGCATCCTTAAAAATTACATGAAAGTAGAGGAAAGAAATTCTCCTCCCCACCATACTAGAACAAACAACAACAAAGATATTTGACAGTATGGATCACAACAAATTATGAATAACACTTCGAAGAATGGGAATACCAGAGCACTTAATTGTACTCATGAGGAATCTGTACATGGATTAGGAGGCAGTCATCCTAACAGAACAAGGAAAAACTGCCTGGTTTAAAATCAAGAAAGGTGTGTGTCAGGGCTGTATCCTTTCATGGTACCTCTTCAATCTCTATGCTGAGCAAATAGTCTGAGAAATTGGACTTAATGAAGAAGAATGTGGCATCAGGATTGCTTGAAGACTCACTGACAACCTGCATGATGAAGATGACACAATACTGCTTGCTGAAAGTGAACAGGATTTGAACCATTTGCTGATGAAGATCCAAGAACACAGACTTTAGTATGGACTGTGTCTCAACATCAGCAAAACAATAAGCCTTACAACTGCGGCAGTATGCAATCTTATGAAAAATGGAGAAAAGCCTGAGGTTGTCCAAGATTTGCTCTACTTGGTACTACAATCAACACCTGTGGAAACACCAGTCAAGAATTCAAAAGAACATTGCATTGGGAAAACCTATTGCAAAGATTTCTTTAAAATATTGAAAAGTAAAGATATCACCTTGAAGATAAAGGTGTGTCTAACTCATGCTATTGTATTTCTAGTTGCATCATGTGGTTGTGAAAGCTGGATGCTGAATAAGGGAGACAAGAGAAGAATTGGTGCTTCTGAATTATGGTACTGGATAAAATATTGAATATACCATGGACTGGCAAAAGAATCAACAGATCCTCCCTGGAAGAAATGCAACCAGAGTGTTCCTTGGACGAAAGGATGGCTAGACTGCATCTCCTGTCTTTGGACATGTTCTCAGGAGTGACTAATCCCTGGAGAAGGACATCATGTTTGAGAGAGTGGTGGGTTAACAAAAATAAAGGAAAACCCTCAACTGGATGGATTGACACAGTGTCTGCAACAAGGAGATTAAACAGAAAAATGATTGTGTGCCTGGCACAGAGTCAGTGAGTGTTTTTTCTGTTGTACATAGGGTCACTATGTGTTAGACATGACTCCATGGCACCTAACAACAAGAATGAATACTTTGTTTTTCAAGAATGGCCTAATCTACAATGGGGAGAGCTATTAAATCCTTACTGGTGCCTAAGGGTAGTTTCAGTTTGTGTAGGCATTGTCTCTTGTTTACGTTTCTTCTTCTTTTTTCTATAATTTACATTTTTGAGAAAGGACATATTTTAAGTTGTGTTTCTTCTCAGAAGAAAAGAAAAAATAAATTCATTGAATGAACAATAAGTGTTGGTATTTGTGTTTCATAAGGCAATGATGGTATTAACAACTAACTATACAACCAGGACTCAAATTAATTCTTTTACTGTAGGGTACATAGTCAGAAACACTCTTGGTGGTCTAGAATTTCATTTAATGTACACATTGATTGTTGTTGTTGTTAGGTGATGTCAAGTCATGCCCAAATCAAAGCGACCCTCCTAGGGTTTTCAATGCCTGATTGTTTGGGGATTGCTTTGGGAGTGGATTACTACATCCTTATCCCATGTACACGTGGATAGTACAATCTAATCTAACTTTTATCACATATTATTCTGATATCCAATGCTTCAAAAGCAACTTATTTCATTTACTCTCTTCTTAAGTTAAATGGTTGAATTCTTATGGAAAGGGACATTTCTAAGCATCAGGGAAAAACAACCCCATGAGGCAATTGTAGGATAATCACATTTTATTACTAGAATTATTTGCTTTTCTAAGCCTATTTACCTTTCATATTTGAAAGAGATTTGGTAAGCCATATCTACAATAAAATGCTTTTATTCCTTTTTTTTAACTTATGACTTGTTTTTGTAAATCTCTGACTTTCTTTTCCACACAAGTTTATAGATACTGCCATTTTCTACACATTACTTATGGGAGAAGGACCTGGCAATCCACTCCCAAGGGAATCCCGAAACAGTCAGCCATTGAAAACCCTATGAGGGTCACTATGAGTGGGATACCGACTCGACGGCACCAAACAACAACAACAACAACACATTACTGATATCTTAGTTTTCACTTTAGAATTGCTAAAATTATAAGATATTTGGCATCTATAATTTGTTAAATTTATTATAGGCTATTAAACTTCTTGACTAACTGTTGTTTCTGACCCTTGGATGTCAATATATACATTCTATGTGTTTAGAAATAGCATTAATAAGGAAACATATAATTAAATCTTTTATTCTGGGGGTCTAAGGTAGTCTCAGCACTTTTTCCTTTACTATTTAGCTTTTGTTTGTTTGTTTAAGGAAAGCTGTGCATATTGGCAGGTAACAAATTAACTATGGATGGCATATAGTATCTTCACAACATCGACAGGGAACTTAAAGAGAAAACATATAAATACTTGATGAGAAGGAGACTTGCATACTGTAACAACTGACCAATAGAAAAGCGTTCCTAATGGTAATTCTCCCCACACGTCTGTCAGTTTGCCGCACTGTGGGGGCTTGCCTGTTGCAATGAGGCTGAGAGCTTTGCCACTGTAACCTCGGACATGAGCAAGGTTACCCATGGTGGACAGGTTTTCAGCTGAGCTTCCAGACTAAGACAGAATAGGGGGTAGGACCTGGCAAGCCAGTCCCAAAACAACTAGCCATTGAAAACCCTATGGATGGCAAAAAGACACTGTCAGATATAGTGCCTGAAAATGAGGCCCCCAGGTTGGAAGGCACACAAAAGACTACTGGGGAAGAGTTTCCTCCTCCAAGTAGAGTCTACCGTGATGATAGAAATGGAGTAAAACCCCAGGGTGCTCAACTTGCTGATGTGGAATGACTCAAAATTAGGAGAAACAACTGTAAACATCCATTAATAATTGGAACATGGAATGTACATAGTATGAATCTAGGCAAATTAGAAATTGTTAAAAGAGAAATGGAGCGCATAAACATTGACATTCTAGGCATCAGTGAGCTAAAATGGACCAGGATAGGCCATTTTGAGTCAGACAATCACATGGTCTACTATGCTGGGAATGATAAACTAAAGAGTAATGGGGTTGCATTCATCATCAAAAAAGACATTTCAAGATCTGTCATGAAATAAAATGCTGTCAGTGATAGAATAATGTCCATACGCCTACAAAGAAGGCCAGGTAATATGACTATTATTCAAATATATGCACCCACCACTAAGGCCACAAATGAAGAAAGGGAAGACTTTTATCAGCTTCTGCAATCTGAAATAAATCAAACATGCAATCAGGACATATTGATAATCACTGGTGACTGGAATGCAAAGGTTGGAAACAAAGAAGAAGTCTCAGTAGTTGGAAAATATGGTCTTGGTGACAGAAACGAAGCTAGAGATCACATGATAGAATTTTGTCAGACCAATGACCTTTTCATTGCAAATACATTTTTTCAACATCATACATGGACACTATACACATGGACTTCACCAGATGGAACATACAGGAATCAAATTGACTACATATGTGGAAAGCAACGATGGAAAAGCTCTATACAAAATATCAAAACAAGACCAGGTGCTGACTGTGGATCAGACCATCAACTTCTCATATGCAAGGTCAAACTAAAGCTGAAGAAAACTAGAACAAGTATACGAGAGCCACGGTATGACCTTGAGTATATCCCACCTGAGTTCAGAGACCACCTCAAAAATAGGTTTAAGGCATTAGACACAAATGACAGGAGACCAGAAGAGTTGTAGCATGACATAAAAGATATTATTCAAGAAGGAAGCAAAAAGTTTTTAAAAAGACAAGAAAAAAAGAAAAGACCAAATTACATGTCAAAAGAGACACTGGACCTTGACCTCAAACGTCGAGCAGCTAAAGTAAAAGGAAGACATGATGAAGTTAAGGAACTAAACAGAAGATTTCAGAAGGCAGCTTGAGAAGACAAAAACAAATTTTATAATGACATGTGCAAGGAGCTGGAGGCAGAAAATCAAAAGGGAAGAACGCACTCTTTGTTTTTCAAGCTTAAGGAAGTGAAGAAAAAATTCAAGCCTCAAGTGTCAGTAGTGAAAGATTCTACAGCGAAAATATTAAATAATGCAGGAAACATCAAAAGAAGATGGGAAGAATACACAGAGTCATTATACAAGAAAGAATTGGTAGATGACCAACCATTCCAAGAGGTTACATATGAAGAGGAACCAATGATGTTGACGGATGAAGTGGAAACTGCCTTGAGAGAACTGGTGAAACACAAGGCTCCAGGAATTGATGGGATACCAATAGAGATGTTTCAACAAACAGATGCAGCACTGGATGTGCTAACATGTTTATGCCAACAGATTTGGAAAACAGCTACTTGGCCAATTGACTGGAAGAGATCCATATTTGTGCCTATTCCCAAAAAAGGGGATCCAACTGAATGTGCAAATTATCGGACAATATCATTAATATCACACATCAGCAAAATTCTACTAAAGATCATTCAGAAGTGACTGCAGCAGTATATAGACAGGGAATTACCAGAAAATCAAGCGGGATTCAGAAGAGGGTATGGAACCGGGGACATCATTGCTGATGTCAGGTGGATAGTAGCTGAAAGCAGAGAATATCAGAAAGATGTCTATCTATGTTTTATTGACTATGCAAAGGCATTTGATTGTGTGGATCATAACAAATTATGGATAACACTTCGGAAAATGGGAATACAAGAACACCTAATTGTGCTCATGAGAAATCTGTACATGAACCAGGAGGCAGTTGTTCGAATAGAACAAGGAAACACTGAGTGGTTTAAAGTTGAGAAAGGTGTGCATCAGGGCTGTATACTTTCACCCTATCTCTTCAATTTATACGCTGAGCAAATAATCCGAGAAGCTGGACTTTATGAGGAAGAATGCGGCATCAAG